>SJXQ01001971.1:86947-255690 GCA_006408695.1 Aepyceros melampus
GCTAAGTGCTCTGACCTACTCCAACTCATGCATACTCATGACTCCCACTGAAGATGATGTTATCAGCCCCTTTTACAGATAAGGAAACTGAGGCTCAGAGAGGTTACGTGACTTGCCAGAAGCTGCCATCTGTTTTGCTTCTTTGAAGAGCATATTCGTTAATAACTAGCCTGTTGTGTCACCTTCTCTACCTTCTGCACTTGTGTTTGCGTGTGTGTATATGCATGCATGTGCACCTGCGCCCTCCAAGACAGTGGGACCCCCTGATCTCAGCACCAGGCAGGCTAGGTCAGGACTCGGTGGTTCACACTGAAATTGGCAAATCAAATTTAGCCCAATTAATAGTGTGTGTGTGGCAGGAGCCATATCCCTCAACTCCTTTGTACAAATGAAAATTACTCTTAATTCCTTCAGATTTGTAATAACCCCTTATTCTGGTTTCAGGGTGACATTTGGAAAGGATTCTGTTTGAAATTAATGGAGTGGCACATTTTGCAGCCTTTTTGCCTGATTGCATGTAATGGAAGTGCCCTATATTTTCCTACAAAATAAGTCCTCGATTCATTATCGTTAGGCAAATGTACAATATACCCAGGCACCGCAGAGAGCTGGGCACAGGCCCATGCGAGCAGGGCTTGGGAAGTAGGGCTCTTCAACAGGGACTCTTGAGCTTTAAAGAAAGGAACTCCTTTTTGCCCTCTAATTGATCATTTAGACCATTTCTGGCGAAGTCTACCCACATGCAATTACTGGCTAATTCAGGCAAGCAAAAATGTAAGTTATTTAGACCCAATCTGAGTAGGTTTCCTTGCGTGGGTTACCCGCGGGCTTGTGGTTACATGGATCCCCTCTACATGAACCCAAGTTTGGAATACAGGGCTCAAGTTGTCTCAGCCTGCAGGGCCTGGGATAGGAAAGGGGCTGAACAGGGGTGACTAGGAGGACAAGAAGCGTGGGGCAAATATTTGCACACTTAGCATACAGGGGGACATCCTCAGACTGAGGGATGTGGCTTGTGGTATTAACATTTGTACTCTAAATTGACCAAAGCCTTGGGATAGGTAATAACTTGTACTGATATGTCTTTATTGTTGAATTTTCCGAAGTATGCTAGGTGGACAGCAGCCTGTATCCCCACCTTTGGATGTCTGTGACTACTTTAGCACCTACTTGAGGCCCAGTTGCACAAAGCCCCTCTCTGATTCAAGGAATTCATCATGATCTCTAACTACACCACCCAGAGGGAGGCCTTCCGTCGTGTCCAAACATTCCTTCCTGCTTTTCATCAATTCTTACTCTACAGTCTCGCTGCAGTCACTCAAAACCCATATAATTTCAATACACTACTTATTTCTGGAGAGATTTCACTCTAAGAAAAGAAGTATTACTCAGCATTTAAGATACAAAGAAAATGTACTCTCGTGTGTCAGTGTAAAAGAATACAATCCTTTTTTACATAATTAGTGAAATACTTCATTTGCCATTAAGAAACACGAAATACAGTACTATTTCTGTTGGCTCTTTTTAAATTTCTGATAGCGATTCAGCATAAATAATTGCTTTGTCTCCTTCAGCAATACTAAAGCAGATGAAATAAGAGAAATGAACTCATTTAAATGTGCTTTGCAATATGAATTTTGTCTCCATTTTGTGCTTTTTTCTATTCAAGTTGCAAATGGACAGTGGATAAGTGACTTATTAAGAGCACTCCTTTTTATATTTTATGTTTGCACTATATGAAAACACATCAGAACACTTGGAAATTTTTTTAATATCAAGTCCAATCTTTACTCTTGGTAAAGACCAAGGTCTTTACCTTACTCTGAAATTCCAGGGCTTGGGCCTGGTTTTATAACCCTGCCATCTCATTTAGAGGTTTTTCTTTATGGAACCTTGTGCCTAATACATGACTGTTTTTGAAGGGGGGATAAAAGGCATCAGAAAACAAATAAACCAAACATAACTGTTGTCTCTTTAAAAAAAAAAAAAAACTGAGGCAAAAATCGAGTCTCTGTAGGCTCACTGGATCCTTTTTTCCCTCTTTCTAAATTTAGATTCTTTCCTATTTTTAATAGTTAATGTGTAAATTGTGCAAAATTCAAAAAGCATGAATGGATATCTAGTGAAAAACCCAGTCTTCCTCCCTCCTTTTTCCCAGCAGACAATACCTGTCTCCAGAGGCAACTATTTTGTTCTGTTTCTAGTATTTGCTTCCAGATACCCCAACAATATAAAGTATATACATGTCTGTCAACATATATAAGACTATTTTTAAGCATAAATATTATACATACTATCACGCACATTGCTTTTTTTCATTTAATGTTCTTAGAGATTATTTTGTGCTGGGTATTAAAACTCTCATTAAACTGAGAATATGAGTACTTTATAAATCCAGATGCACATCCCTGCTCTGTATGAGCTAGAAAATGAAAGCCCCACCAGAAGGAGGTAATGTTCTAAACAGTCAAGACTGGGACCTACTGGAGTGGGGGGGTGGAGAGGACTTTACCAGAAGCATTCCCCTGTGTCCTCAACTGAATTTATTTCTTAAAGGCCTCTTTTGGATCATGGTGGTGAATGGTGTACAGTTTGATTAAACTTGTAGTTGTACATATTACTAGGGCTACTAATTTGTAATTGACTCAAAAAATACTAAAAGTTACTGAGTAGCCCACAGTATCCTACAAGCCCAGCCACCCATGCAGAGCCCGTCTACTCTATGGGAAGGCTCCAATTTCACATGTGCAGGCACAGAGCTGACATTTCCAAAGTCTGGGAGAAGGACTCTTTATCAGCACATCATCAATGTTGTCTCGAGTTGGTTGCTATTTGCAATTGCTGCTCTTGGTACTTTTTAATTATGAATTACAGTTAGCTTAGCTTTATCATTATCAGTTTATTTTGTTGTGGTTTTCCTGGTTAACCCAACAGAGTACACTGAAGCTTATTTGCATCAACAGTATCCCTGGGCTGTAATTTTCCAATAACTTGACTCTCAGACATGTATACATTGTGGTTCAAATATGAATCATCCATACTCCAGTGCTAGAACAAACGTATACAAATCCACTCCTCCTAAATTATCATTAATTTATTTTTCCACTGGAAAATGAGACTAGATGGAGTCGGTAAGTCAAGCAGTTTTGCCCTAAGTAGGGGCTGATCAAAAATAATTTCAGATCCACTGCACTTAATTACCACCCCACCTCAAGAACCCTACCTACATATAACATACAAAAGATGCCAAAAGGGTGTGTTCTGAAACCTCCATTAATGCTAATGTCGCATTCAATCTTCAGCCCCGCCCAAAATTTGCTTATATCCGTTGGAAAATTCGAGAGTTGCTGCAAATATTGAGAACAAGAAGACTGAATTGAGATGCAATTACTGGGTGGTTGGTGGACTAATCAGCTTCCTAACACTTGTAGATTCAAGTTCCAGTAAAAGACTAGTAAAGTAGGAGCTGCTCACTGTTATAACTGCAAAGATTCTATCTGCACACAGCGAATTTTGACTGTTTTTTCCTCTTTCCTAAAAAATATAAACTCAGGCTAGCTACAAGATTTGCTCACGCCCGATGCTTTGCTCTGGTAGTGTTTGCACATGTGTTCATGATGCTAGTAGCCAGGCACCATGAGGGTGCTGAATGGAGGATGCCCAGTCCTCTCCCCAAGCTCGACAATCTTGAGATTTGCAGATTTCCCAGGCAGGAAGCACCAGTGAA
The DNA here is from genome assembly GCA_006408695.1 of Aepyceros melampus. Taxonomy (NCBI): domain Eukaryota; kingdom Metazoa; phylum Chordata; class Mammalia; order Artiodactyla; family Bovidae; genus Aepyceros; species Aepyceros melampus. Next base: position 90,675 of record SJXQ01001971.1, read on the forward strand.
GCATCTTTTAAAAGTACATTCTGTAGAATGTTAATAGATGTGAGGTGAAAAATATGTCACCCTTGAGTTGAGAAAACAAGAGTCCAACGAAAATTAAACTCCCTTTCTACTGTTTGGGTTTTATTTTTTCTCATTGGAGCCCGACTCAGTGTTCCCTGAGAAGATTATGACTCTCTAAGGCGAGACCAGAAGAGGGCATCCCAATCGTGCTGGACCACGGGACCTACTTGGTCCCTGAAGAATTTGCAGGCTGAGTACTCCGGAACTCATCCACTCATTTAGCCCTGGCCCCTAGGCCAGGTCTAGAAGTATGTATTGAGTGTCTGTGATGCGCTAGGTGAACTGTGACCAGTGGCCATCAGGCTCACTCATCGAGCTTAAAAATAATCACAAATTAAAGGTACTGACAGATTGAGATGATCTCTATGGAGAAGTACATAAAACTCTGAAGGAGGTCTCATTTAGATTTTGAGGTCAAGAGAGGTCCCTGGCAATGTAATATTTTAAAGTGACACCTGAGGGAGTTTCCTGGTGATCCAAAGGTTAAGAGTCCACCTTGCAAAGCAAGGAACACAGATTGGATCCTTGGCCGGGGAACAAAGATCCCACATGGCAAGCAGCAGCTAAGCCTGTGTGCCACAACTAGAGTCTGTGCACAACAGAAGATCCCACGTGATGCAACGAAGATCTGACACAAATGAAAAAAACAAATACTTAAAAAGACATTCTAATAAGTAAAGTGACACCTGAATCACTGAGCTATTCAAGTAAAGAACTATTAAGAACAGGATCCCAGCTAGAAGACTCAGTTCCCTAAACAAACTGGTAGGAAGTCAGGATGGCTCGAGTACAGAGTGAGGGGGGAGAAGAGGTGTCAGATAAGAGGATTACAGATTCTATCATAGGAAAAATGGGAAGCAATGTGTGTTTTTAAAAAAGTCTTCTGGCCACTGTGTGGGAAAACTTTGGAGAAACCTATGTCGGTAACATGGACTGCCCTTCCCATCTCCTTACCATGGTTATGGCTGGAGAGCAAAGGGCCCAGGAGAGGAGCTCCAGTTCTGCCCTGCCCCACGCTAATCTGGTCTCAAGCCTGCATAGGAAGGCTGGGTGTGCTATCCAAAGGCAAGGCCTGCTGGGCACTCCTAATTCTCAGCCTTCCTGCGGGGATCCAAGGAGCTCTCAGGCATCCCCATCCTCTCTACATTTGGGTCTTATGAGAAGAGCTGAGGAACCAAAGGGGCTTCCCAGGTGGTGGCGCGGTAAAGAAACCGCCTGCCAATGCAGGAGACCCAAGAGATGCTGTTTCGATCCCTGGATCAGAAAGATCCCCTGGAGCAGGATTTCCAGTATTCTTGCCTGGAAAATTCCATGGACAGAAGACCTGGTGGGGTATAGTCCATGGGGTTGCAAATAGTCCGACATGACTGAACACACAAGGAAACCAGAAGGCTGGATGAGGCTGCACATGGAAAGCAAAGGAGAGCCTACCAGCAAGAAAGCTGTTGCCTGGGGACCAGTGCCTCCAACCTGCTTACCAGAGGACTTGTACTATCTCATCCCTGTTTGGGTTCAGTGTGGGGAGTGGGAACGCTGTTCTGCAGCCTAGGAACAGGGCAAGGTATAGGGTTCCTGGAAGTGGAATAATAATTTCATTTTCCCAATTATTATTAATCAGCATGAATTATTATTATTACATAAGGCCTACCAAAAGTGGGTCACTTACGCTGCACAGTTAGGGTCTTGTGAAATATCTTTCATAGGAAAGTAGTATATTATTTTATTTTCACTGGAAGTGAAATAACAGAAATATTAGAAGACACCCTGCTTGGGAGCTCCTTGGTTGGAAACCAGTCCAGTGAGCACCTGCCACACAAGCATACTTCTTAGCCGGCTCCCTGGCCCAAGCAATCAGCATTCTTGCCTCAACTCCCCTCTGCGCACTGTGGGCACTAGCCTTGATGCTGGCATTTAAAAGGGCACTTAGGAATTTCTGAGAAGCCCCAATGATTAAGATAAATGATGTTTTATCAGTGAAATGAACTTTTCATTTCTTGTTATTGATTTTCATGTTTTCACATTTTCAGATGTCGTTTGTTTGCCCTGGGGTGGCATTCCAAGACACACAAACGTCATTAAGGCAACCACTTTAAAGAGTGCCCGGTTTTATTGAGGTGGACAGGACAATAGATAAATATTTAATCAGCTACACATTGCTCAGTCTGGGAGCTAGGATTAGGACTGCACGATGCGCAGGCTCTTATGTGTCTTCCTGGAAACCCTGACAATGGCCTCACCACCTGCCCTTTAGAAACACAGTGTTGCCCATGGCAAACATTTGCCAGTGTTTCTGAAAAGCAGCTCCTGGAAGGGTTTCTTCTCTCAAGCTTCAGAGGACATCCAGTGCTCCTTAATTGCCACAATACTGGAGAATATACTCTCATGGAACAGTAGACAGTTGGCTTGAAATAACAGATAATAAGAGTCACCAGTGAGCACGTGCTAAGCTAAGTACTCAGGCCACATATGCTGCATCTCCTCCATGCTGTGAGTCTCCAGGTGATGAGTGCACGCTGCAGGGAGGGGAACTGATTGCATCCTCTGTGCAGTACCTGAGCCCACACTTCCTGCATCGCCTACCCCAGTACTGATGGACAAAACACCCAAGTACCCTGGAACAAGTCCCCCAGCTGCACATGATCAGAATTCCATCAAGTTAGAGGATGTTTGTGAAATGCCTGTTCTGGGGCCAGCCCCATTCTGTGCAGAGAATGGGATCAGAAAGTACAGGATCCCTGTCCAGATGGAGTTGTCCATCCTAATGGGGATGACAAATGCAGCTCATTTGAGATAATTCAGTGATGAGGCAGGACAGATGCCTTTGAGGGTCCCTAGTTAGCTTCTTGGATTTCTCTGGTGGTTCAGACGGTAAAGCATCTGTCTACAATGTGGGAGACCGGGATTCAATCCCTGGGTCGGGAAGATCCCCTGGAGAAGGAAATGGCAATCCACTCCAGTACTATTGCCTGGAAAATCCCATGGACATTGGAGCCTGGTAGGCTACAGTTCATGGGGTTGCAAAGAGTCAGACACGACTGAGTGACTTCACTTTCACTGAAATACCCCAGCCCCAGCTGCCATGTAATCCTTAGTGGCATTTGCCCCCAGGATCAACAATTTCATCTTCCATACAGATTTGGTGCTTCAAAAAATCCACACAACTCACCCGAAAGCCAAATGGAGACTTAGGAACATTTTTCTAAAGTCTTGCTTTTTGCTGGGAAATCACTTCATTCCACAAATTCCAACTAGCCACCAAGGAGCCCAAAGTCCAGCCTGATGTTTTAACTGCAGGACGTTTTGACTCTGTCACTGCACCCAAAGCTCTCTCTCCACTCCAAATCACCCTTTGTTCAGCCCCGTTGAGGGCATTGCTGGTCTTAATCCCCAGCACAGAACTGCTGCAAAAAAAAAATCAGAGTGAACATACACCAGCAACTGATCGCTCTTGGGGGCATCTTCAGTTGCCACTGGGCGATCCCTGGCTTCTGCACGTCTCCTCTCATCTCGTGTGAATTACCTTCATCTCCCCAAACACCTATGATTACCTTTTCCCCAGGCCACTCTCCCACTTCCTCCCCCTTTAAGTTTTCATCCCTTTCTTCACTAAGAAATCAAGGCTGTCATGTCCTTTTCACAACATCGACTTCTCGCTGCCTCTCACTTCTTCCCGCCTCAATTTCCAGGCTGCCTCTACCTTCACCTGCCTCATCCAAGACCAGCTCCCTCACCCTCCTACAAACTCAAGCCCCCTCCTCCTCCAGTATCTTGACTTTTACTCCAAACCATGCCTATTTCTTGGATGAAAAATAACTGTGTGTCAGTCCTTCCTGAAATTCCATTTGCCCCCCATTCTGTTCCTTAAGATATTCCCTGAAAATCTACAGATCCACACTGATCCCATTTCCTTCCTTCCTTCCTTTTAGAAATTCCTAAAACCTACCACTAGTTTTCAAGAAGCAGAAACTGTTCTCAGCGCTCATCACTCCATCTATCAGGCTAACTCAGCCCTTGTTTCCCTGGCTGTGGAGCATCTGACCTTGCTGTCCATCACTTCTTTCCAGGAACTCAGCTGCCAAGGTTTCAGAGGCACCGTGTTCTCCTGCTTCCCTCCCACACTCTGGCTGCTGCTCTGTCTGCTCCCAGGTTCCGTCTTCCTTGCCCCAGCCCCCGATTGTGACTGCCCCCTGGAGGCACCTCAATTCTCTCCCGATGTCTCTCTCTGGCCGCCACCTGAGCCTGCTCTCCCCTAGCCCCGACGTCTCACCCAGCCAGCGGGGCATTTCCAGCTTTACAACATCTCCTTTTGAATGGGGTAGCCTACGTCTAACTTGGCACACCCCAAACTGAATTTTTATCCTCCCTACAGCTGCTTCTCCTTTAGACATCTTGTCTCTTGCAGAAGTGGTTTCTTCTTCCCAAGAATCCTCGTTCTCAGATGCACGTGCTCTGAATTTTATGCTCCCCACACTGCTTTAGCGAATCAGTTGTTAATTATCTCTTCATGAGCCACCTGTCTTGCACTGATTCCCCTCCTCTTCAGGCACTCAGTGATTTCCGACTCGGACCTCATCCTCTCACACCTGGACGTTGTAATGGCCTCTGAAATAATTTCCCTTTGGGCTGTCCCATCTTGTGCATGTTCCCTGCTTAAATTTCTTGAAACACAGCTCAGATAATCTTACACCTTGTCAAACAAAATGAACAGAGGTGCTTCTTGAGAACTTACAGTACGCACTTTATCCAAATCTTCTCATTTAATCCTCTCAACAACCCTATGAGGTGGGTACTATCATCATCCTTATTTTACAGGAAGAAAAATGAAGGCACAGAGAGATTTAGTGACTTGACACAGGTCACAGGCCTTGCCAGCAACAGAGCTGGGCTTTGAGCCTGGGAAGCCTGGCTCCAAAGCTCAGGTTCTCACCTAGTGAACTCTAGAAACATTAGTGGCTTCCACTGTCCATAGACCAAAATCCCTTTGCCCACTCAATGCCCCTAGAACCTGGTTCTATACCACCTGACCAATTGCTAACTCTTTACATCCAGACAGACCCATCTGTTTCCGGAGAACCTTCGTTTCCTGCCAGCAGCTATTCTCCTTGTCCTTGTTTTCAAATGGAATTCCTGCAACAACCAGGCTCTGACTGATAACGTTGTTCATTCATCGATTTATTCTTTACTCATTCAATAAATATTTAAACATTACCTATGCCTCCAGACACAGTTCTAGGCAAAGACTACCAAAGAGAACAAAATAGACATGCCTCGTCCCCCTGTGTATACACTCCAGACCCAACGTGGACCTGGGCTGCATCTCCCGTGCTTCTGCTCAGTCTTGTCCCCCTCCACCTGCTATCCGTCCTAGGACCCTGCTACTCCCTCTGTCTCTGGGACCAGACCCCGACTTTGTTGTGTCATACGTAACCTGTGCTTTGCCATAACCAAGGGTGTTGCCAGGGACAGATGCTCCCTCTTGCGAAAGCTAAGCTTCCAGCCCCTTTCTGCTCAGAAGGCCATGAATCAATGATAAGTTGCAGCTGTAAAGCAAAGACTTTAAATAAACTCCTGCTGGACTCTGACTATGTGCCAAGCATAGGGGTGGCTCCTGCAGACATCTCAGCAAACTCTCAGGTAGGAACTATTGTTATCCCTATTTTACAGAAAACGGTGTCCACAGAGGTTCACCAGCTGGGACTCAAACCCAGCTCTGACTCTGAAATCTCCACTCTGAAATTCTTTCCACAATTCCCTGCTGCCTCCATATTCTTATAATCCTGGCCACACGAGCTAGAAACAGGGACCAGGGCCTTCTCTGGTGGTGCAGGGGACACAGTTTCAATCCCTGGTCTGGGAAGATTCCACATGCTGTGAAGCAACTAAGCCCGTGTGTCCCATCACTGAACCCACACACTGGAACTACTGAAGCTGCAGGCCTAGAGCCTGTAGCCTGTGCTCCACAAGAGAAGCCACCGCAGAGAGAAACCCATGCACCGCGACAAAGAGTAGCGCCCTCTTACTGCAACGAGAGAGAGCCCGCTTGCAGCAGTGAAGACTCAGTGCAGCCAAAGATAAATAAAAATCTTTAAAAAAGAGTGAAGTGGCGCTTGACTTTAACTGTGGATCATCTTAAATACTATATTTCTTCTTGACTTCATTTTATGTATTTCATCATTTGATTGGCAAAGGAGGAATGGTGGGGCTTTCCTTAACTGACTATAAGAAACTTTATAATTGGGTGAAGAGAAAGTGAAAGTGTTAGTCACTCAGTCATGTCTGATTCTTTTGCGACCCCATGGACTGTAGCCCCCAGGCTCCTCTGTCCATGGGATTCTCCAGGCAAGAATACTGGAGTGGGTTGCCATTTCCTTCTCCAGGGGATCTTCCCAACCCAGGGATTGAACCTGGGTCTCCTGCATTGCAGGCAGATTCTTACCATCTGAGACACCAGGGAAACCTAGGGTAAGGAGAGGTTCAACAAAACTCCAAAGGTGTTATTTTGATGGTATGTTCTGTCTCTTTTCTGCCGAATACTTGGTTACTGGGATGCTCTGAGAAGGGGTGCAGGCATAAAAGTTTGAAGGAGTCTCACTTCCATTCCAAAGACATGGCCTGTCATTGCCCTGGAGTAGCAACTTGGGGGGCTGTGCAACTTTGGGCGGAAGGCAGGAGACAGGTTGGGTACAAGGCATGTGGCTGGAGGGAGGCAAGGGCCTGGGTCTGGGCAGCCTGGGGCTGCTGACAATGGCTGGGCCCAGGGCAAGCAGCCAGACCTGCTGAGGTCCAACAGGTGTGACTCACACAGGTTCCACAGTCCAGGCAGGTATACAGGGAGAAGGACTCCAGCAGGTAGAGCTGAGACCTGGCAGCAAGCAAGGCTTGAGATCACCGAGGGGGCTGCCCAACTAGCCTTCTGAGCCCCACTGGGGAATGGCAATGTAGGGAGGGGTCAAGACAGGAACTTAAGGACTTTCCTGGTGGCCCAGTGATTAAGAGTCCACCTGCCAGTGCAGGGGACATGGGTTCAGTCCCTGGTCTGGTAAGATTCCACGTGTCGTGGAACAACTAAGCCCGTGTACCACAACTACTGAGCCTGCGTGCTGCAACCGCTGTGCCTAGAACCCGTGCTCTGCCACAAGAGCAGCCAGCACAGTGAGAAGCCCGCTCACCGGAACAGAGAGTAGCCACTGTTTGTGGCAACTAGAGGAAGACCACGCGCAGCAACGAAGACCCAGTGCAGCTAAAAATAACCAACTAAATAAACAAGTTTTAAAAGACAGGAGCTTAAGCCTGTGAGGGGCACAAGAGAGCCAGGACAAGAGAGCTGCCATCAAAGTGCCCAGGCGCTCTAGCCAGACACTGGGTCTTGAATAACCCAACCTTTCCAGGGCTGTTGAGCTGCTGTCTGCCTTGAACCCTATCCCACCCTCTCCAGTCTTCCTTCCCAAACTCCCCGTCGGGGAGTTGGCTCCTGTGTCTGTGGCTAGGCATATCAGTGGATCCAGGACCCAGCGGTGGGAAACTAAAGAAATGTGACGACAGCCGTCCTGGCTCACAGTCCAGGCCCCGCCCAGACTCCCTGCTCAGAGCTTGGCTCCCTTGGCAAGGCCTGCGTTCAAGTCTCTGCTTCCTGCCCCCATGATCCAGGATTACTCACATTGGCCTCCAGATAAATGTAGTTCAAAAAGTTTAAGGTGCCGCATCGATGCATATTTACAATAACTGAGATCACAGTTCAGAACGGATTTCCAAGAGAAAGCAAGCAAGCCAAACACGGCAGCCATCTTCTTCTTTTAGATTTCCCACTGACACAGGGAGTCAACTTACAAAGACCCACAACAAACCCAGGAAAAAGGGTACAACCATTAGGTACAGCTAGAACCCCTGAAAACTTCTATTTAGAGCAAAAGACCTGGGTTCAAGCCCTGGCATTTGCTAGCTGTGTTTCATTAGGTGAGTCACTTGACCTCTCTGAGGCTCTTTTTCTGCAGAAAGGTGTAAGGGGAGGCGGGGTTTATCACACAAAGTCCTGGGTTTGGTTCTGTTTGCCTGACTCAGAAGGTGCCACCTTCCCACCTCACCCTCTTCGGGCCTCCCTCCTGAAGCTGTGTTCCAACTACGATAGTAACCATCCCAGGCCAAGCAAGACCACTGTATAACCCAGCGCTTGTCGAGAGGATTGAATGAGTGTGACTGTGGACATTCTGTACAGCTGAGCATGCCGTGGTAGGTATGCGGTTCTTATTGCTCTCATTCCTACCAGCGCAAGACCAGGGTCAGCCAGTGGCAGCCTGCTCCCTCTGTTTCTCACATTCCTATGGCAGACATGACTAATCAAGCCTGCACTCTTCCTCCTTAGGCTGACCAGTGATGTCTGCCATGGAGTGGGAGCGAGGGAGGAAAGGAAAGCTATTTGCCAACGCAATGCTGTACAGAGTTTACCACTTGGAAACCAATACAGGGCTCCGATAGGTGCCGAATGCTAATCGCTGCCCCTGTTTAGGTCAGAAGCGCGCTCCTGGAGCCAATAAACTGCAACTGGGAGTAGGGGCGGGAGGCAGAATCCGTAAGAGTAACCACCAACCAAGCCTGAGAGAAGGAAACACCTACCAGGAGAGTGTCTTGTTCCACAATTGTTCTCTTCTGAAAAAAGCCACTTTCCCAAGCTCTGAGGGTAGCACCAAGCCACATGGGAGATGAGCCAACAAACCCAGAGGGGTTTAAGTGGCATGGCCAAGATGACCCTCTAGAAGGGGCTAGAACCAGCTTCCGTGCTTTTTACCTTTGGGCAGGCAGCAAGGTTTGCAAACACCCACATATTACCCAACCAACCTTGCAGAGAGAGGCCCGCAGACCCTGCAGCCAGAGAGCAGCCTGAAACGTGAGACCCAGGGAGCCCTGGGCCAGGTTCTCAGAGCTGAGAAGCAACCTCAGTGAAATCCAGAAGGCACTATATCAAGAAGCCGGCAGTTTGGGAACAATCCTGCTAAGTCATAAATGCTTCAAATTCTTCGGCTTTTGCCTTCAGAATTTCTGGCAGCCCCCAGGCAGGGGGCAAGTGCTCACGGACAGAAACTGACTCACCTCATCTCTGTTGGGGAAGGCCAAGCCAGACTGAGTCAGAGAAGCCAGCAGAACAACTCTCCTCTAGAAAAGTCTGGGGGTGGGAAGCGCTTTGCTGTGGACCCTCTGGCGCCCACCCAGAACCCCTTTAAGACCCAGGTTCCCTTGCTGCCACATCCTCTCCCTTCCTCCCACAGCTGCCTCCCATGCTGCCACTGACCTCAGCCAAGGAGGTGGGTGGTCTAAGTGCACACGGCCTCCCCTGGGGACCCAAGCACTGGTCCACAGTGACACAGAGGCCAGTACCTTGTCTCTGTCCAGGCTGTCTCCACGTAGCCAGCCCTTCAGAACTCCTGGCGAGAGTTGCAGCTGCCTCACTGTTGAGCTTTCCTCCCAGCCTGCTCCTGCTCCCTCTCAGGTGTTGGCCGTGTGATCCTGCTCCCAGCAGGTGTTTCTTGTTCCCCACTCCTGTCTGCCTGGCACTGGCAGTCCTCCATCTTAGAGCGGGCTTCCCAGGAAGCTGATCTGCAGAGCCTAGGAAGGGGAGGAAGAGTCATGGGGTCTGGGTGCTGAGAGCACTGTAAAATAATCTCATTCAGCCCCACTGCCCCACCGTGGAAACAGCCTGCTGGAGGCCACAGAGTGGACCAGTGGTAAAGCTGGCCCAGACGCTCTGACCCCACTACGGGATGATATGAAAATTGCTGGCAGGTCCGATGTTGGGCTGCACCCCACAGGCCTGCAAGCCTTGTAGTTGTTCAGCCTTAGGACAACTAAGCAGTCCAGAGACAGTGACAGAGGCCTCAGTGGTTTCACGGCTAGGGAGACCTTACATGTCTGAAGCAAGGCCGGAGCGACACCTCACCATGTGCAGTGGGGAGGACACAGCAGAGGTCTTCGCTATCCGGAGGAGAAGGCGGCTGCCGCTTACAGGGGGACGGAGATAAGGTTAGCACATCAGCTACCAGGGAAACCAGAGGCAGGAGCACGCCCCTCACAACCCCTCAGGTTAATGAACATCATGAGGGCAAATATTTTCCTTTAACAAGCTAGCAGGTGGAGCTGTTACAGCCTAAGGGGCAGGGAGCAAGCACGTTCATGTCAGCAGGATGGAGGTGAAGCAGGTGTGGGTCAAGCAAGGGAATGTCTAAAGAGCAAGAGGACAGCCATCTTGAGTGGCCTGACCATACACTTGAATATGTGCTCTGTATATAAGCATTTCCCCTAGTCTTCACAGCAGCCCATTAAGGGACAGGTCATCAGCTTCATTTTTCACAGATGTTATACATGAGCTGCCTGCAGCTTAGAGATGGTGGCGCCAAATTCCAACCCAGGTCTGCGCGACTCCCCAGCCTAGACTCTGGGCACTAGACACAGTGCCGCTAGCTCTTGGGTGAGAACAGGCTGTTTACGACACATGTGAGACCCACATGGGTTCTGTCCCTTGCTGCCTCTGGGGAGGATGGCGTGGTGAGTTCCTCTGTGGGTGAGGCTGAGCTCCAGGCCTCGGCGGGATCCTGACCCAAATGTGGCCCACATGTCGAGTCACTCCTTCTGCAGATCAAGTTCCCCCTTACTCCTCAGGGCGGCCCTGTGAGGTTGACCTTCCAGCCCAGGAATGCCAGAACTTGTAGAGTCAGGAGTTAAACCAAATCCCATGCCGCTCCTCAGGGAGGTCCCCAGAGGTGACAGAAACATGTCACTCGTGTTCTATGAACCAGGCTGAGTCAGAATCATTGCGACATGGCTCACGGAGGAAGCAGCAGGCTGCAAGTCCAGGACGACGTTCAGTGGGGGAGGGGAAAGGATGAAAGCCCCCTGATACACCTGCCAGGAGAGAGAAGGGAGGACCTCCCTCTGCATAGGCGAGAATGGGAAATGGGCAGAACACCTGAGGGCAGGCCCACCAGTCCTGTGGGTCCCCCTGCACTGCCCCTCTGTGCACACACCCCACCCCTGTGCACTCCAGGCCCTGAGCCCACAGAGGCACCTCGGTGCCTTACTCACACTTACTCACACTGACGAGCCTAAGAGACTGCAGAGCTGAGTGCTGGCCTCTAGCCATTTCCCAACACACCTGCCTTTCTGCCCTCGTTTCCTTTCCTATCTTGCTTATTTTCCAAAGGAAGTATTACTCATCATGAGTCCAGCTTTGGCTCCCTTCCCCAGGGGTGAAGGGTAAGGATGTCAGTATTTGTGCCCCCAAATCTGGCTACTGATTATGGTCTCCTCAAAGAGGTAGAGCTCTTGGCACCAACGGAGGGTGTTGGAGCTGATGATGGAGGTAGTCCTTGGAGGCGACACTGATGTGGCTGCTGAAGCTCACACAAGCTTTAGATGGGCAGACGTGATTCCAATATCCATCGTCAGGCAGAGGGAGGAGAATCTGGCCACCTGCCTAGCTAGTGACCAGGAGCTCGACAGACTGGAAGCTTTGGTGAAATCCCTGGAGTTCAGGGCTAAGTCCAGGGCCAGAAAAGCCTCAAGGCCTGGGCCCTGACTCCTAGGCTTAAGGGCTGAACTGCACCTGGGTCAGCGATGAAAGCCCTGGAGAAGATGGGGTCAGTCAGGGCATGGGGTCTGGACCAGAAGAGCCACGAGTAATCAGTTCCTCCAAAGTGACCCAGGGTAGGCAGGGAGGTTCCACAGGAGAGATGGGATGCAAAGGTGCTCAGTCTGGCAAAGAAGTGTTGGGCTGCAGAGCAGGGCCAGCCCGGGTAGCACATGAGATGCATCATCAGGCAAGGAGTCCTGGGACCCGGGTTCAAGAGCTAGCTCCACTCCTGAGATGCCGAGAGACCTTGAGCAAGTCATGGCACCTCTGTCTCAGTCAGGCACTGACTTGCAGGAGTCCTTGCAAAAAATGCAAGGGCCACTCAGAAGGAGGGAGACTGTCACAGTTCAGAGCTGGGGGTGGGGCCAAGGGAGCAATTTGGGACACTGAAGCACTGGAAGCAAGCACCGCTGGGGACCTGGTACCACACCAGGGGTGGGAGCAGGGGCCCTACAGGAGCTATAGCTACCAGAAAAGGCCGCCAAATGGGAGCTGTGGCTTTTGGTGGAAGAACCTACTCACTACTGCCAAACTGAGGCTGGGCAGGGAGGAGCAGGGGGGTAAACACCCCCCCATCTCTCCCCTGGTCCTCAAGTCTCCTGCCGGCCCCCAGGACAGCCCAGCTGTTGCAGCCTCCTGGGGCACAGAGAAGTGTGGACCTAGTTTGGAAGCAGGCCTGGAGGGGCAAACGGAGACAACCAGCACAGCCCCTCTGAAAACATTTCCTCCTCTAAGAAAGAAGGAGACAATATCTGTCCTGCTAACCTCCAAGGAGCCTCTGAGGATTGAGGAGGTGGGGGACCAGGGGACTTCTGCATTTCCTCCCAGCTCTCAGAGCCTAGGATGCTCAGCGAATAAAACCACTAGAAGGAAGGGCTGAGCAGAGTGCCTGGGACAAGAGATCAAAGTCTGTGGAAGCTGACAGAGCCATGTGCAGACCCAGCAGAGTTAATTTATGCAGCCACCACAGTGGGCTCCTACTTCCTCAGGAGACAAGGGGTATATATAAAAGGAGTAGTTACAAGGCCCAGGTTCAAATTACAGTTTCGTCACTGTTTACGTAAGGAACGACACTAAAGGAAAAGATACTATCATGAACTGTAAGCATGGGAATAAACTCTCACAGACTTATTATGAGTAAATTCAGGGAGATGACGTGCCCGTGCCTGGCACACAGTGGGTTCTCATTAAATAGAAGCAGTTTACGTTCCCTTATTAGGGACACGGGACATGGGAGAAAATCGCGCAGACAATGTGAAGTGCTGAAAAGTGAAAAAGCAAGTGAGCTCGGCTTGTCTGAGGAAATGGGTTACCTATGAAACCATTACACCCTAAAGGTGTGCTGAGGAAGGTCTAGAAAAAAAAAATATGCTGTAAGACCGGTAACATGAGACCATAGAGGGCCCCAGTGTGAATGTCCAGAGATGACTCAGCCTCAGGACAGGACATGGTCCAAAGCACGTCCCAGCCAAAGCCCCAGGTCCCCCAGCAGCTGGCTCATCAAGTCTTGTGAACACATGCTTCTTCAAAGGGCACCCCGCACTTCCAGGCGCCCTGGTGGTTGGGAAAGGCAGGGAGGATAAACCCTTGGGCCTGTGCTGAAAGGCCAGCTTCTGACTGGTTGAATGAAGGACATGAGTCGGGTACTGAGGAAGCAGCCCTGGATGCAGTTCCCACTCGGCTACTAGTGGCGGCTTTTCTTTGAATCTTTTCTCATCTGCAAAACAGGAGTGATGGTAATCTCCACTTCACAGAGTTTCCATGAGGACACCAAAAGAGCGCATGGAACGTGGGAAAGCACGCACCCAAGGCTGCGGCAAGATCAAGCTGCAGAGCCCCGACTTCACTATTCCCCCCAGGTGCCTGTGCCCAGGGGAGAAACGCCTCCCCTATCAAGGCAGAGCAAGGGCTAGCTCTTCTCTGCCCCAGATTGGGATGAACAAAGACATCCAGGCCCCTGAACTCTGAGCACCAAGGTCACAGGTGAGAAGTCATTTGGGGATTTGGGTGGCAGGGCAGACCAACCAGACAGAAGTAACCTCGATGATCGCTAATTCCCTGAGACTATGTGCACAGCCAACTGAACCACTGCAGATGCTGATAATTCCCTGAAGGTCCAAGGAAGGGGCACCCAGTAAAACTTGGCAGTGAGCTCCCAGGTGGGAAATACAGAAACTGGAAGGAGGGTACTCCTGCCTGAGTCAGGGCAGAGACAACTCACCCTGTAATTCTCAGACCTCCCCTGACGCATGGGGCACTAGAATGCAGTACAGACTGGGTCAGGTTCTCACTGCAGAAAGTAGGATCAGTCATTCCCAGCAAGCCCTTCTGTTATACTCACCAGAGCTGCAGGGACTGGTGGTGAGGGAACACAAGCTCGGTAGACTCTACATACAAGCTTAGTGATCCTAGTTCTCAGAATAGGCCAATCAAAGAAGCTCTTCACTTCCCAGTCTTTGTGGGAAAAACTATATCTTCGGTAGACTGGCCCCTGTCTAGACGTGATTCCTAGGGCACCAGCTTCCAGCACAATTCCTGGCCCCTCAATAGCACTCAGGGGATGTTCATTCTTTCATTCCCCTATAGGAAGTACCGCCATCCAGACCCCAAAAAACAACACTCATAGTCTAATATTTCTGCCAAACCCATTGGAAAAGGACTTCTGGAAGCAGACTGCACCCAAAACCCCATAAAGCACCAAGACCCCAGACCTCAGCACATCCTAAAGGAAAAAAAGGCCAAGCATCCCAGACCCAGGAGCCCCAGCAATCTGGACCCAGTTTAAAAGAGAGACAGCTTTTCCTGCAGTCCCAGAGCATCACAGCTCCTCCAGATGCTAGGATGGCCTCTAGGGGTTCAGAAAGGCAAAAGACACATCTTTGCCTTTGAAATGGCTATAATGGGACTTGTAAACAGATCTAAGTGGGAACAGAAGGCACGGAGTAGGGATAAGGGTTGAAAGAAGGACAGGGGTTGGGTTGTGAAGGACCTTAATGTCAAGCTAAGAGACTGTCTTTGTCCCATGTTTGGGAACCAGAGGGTCTCTAAGTTTCTCAAAGTACAGAAGTGAAAAGATCAGGTGTAATGTGCAGTGAGAGGGAAAGAGAGGCCCTGCCTGTTCCATGGGCTCTCAGCCTGGCCACCAGGGCCATGGTGAAGGGTGTGTCAGCTACCCGGGCCCACAGAGTCCGGGTGCCAGGTGGCTTTTTGGCCCTGCTGCTCTCTTGCTCCTTACATCTCTTGCTGGCATGGTCAAAAGATGTGGATGGCCCTGTTGGAGGCCTGGAAGTTTCCAGACTCAGCAGTGATATAAACATTAGAGCCCTGGTTTAGAGACAGGCAAGTGGGTTCTAGAACCAAATTTCCTTTATGAATGACTTTGAACAGGACATGACCACTCTCAGAATTGGATTCTGTTACTGGAGAACAGCTTTGCTCATTGCTGGGGGGTGCGATGAGATCATGTGTGTCAAGGCAGCTCGTGTGTGGCCGGAGCCCCCGGAAAGAGGTCCACTATTGCTTGCTGAACGTAAACCTGACTAGCAACTCAGGCAGGGAGCTCAGCAGGAGGAAGTCCAGCCAGGCCCAACCCAGCAGGAAAAAAGTTCCCTAACTGGGAGAATTCCCGGGATCACCAGTATTCTGAGACCATATCAGGCAGTGCTCTGACCCCTCGACAGTCCCCGGGTGGGAAAGGCTGGGGCTCTGCTCCAAGAGTTTACAGGCTATTAATAGTTCATGGTAGCAGGGCTGCAGGCCACTGTCCAAGGGACTTCTTTTTACCCCATGCTTTCAGCTGCTCTGCTCTTTAAACCACTCAGAAAGAATCATATTATTTGAGAAAGCTGGTTGGGAAGAGGACGTGAAATCCTTCCTAGAGAAGACCACCACTTTCCCCCAATTTTTTGTTTCCCAACAAATATCCATATATTTCATCTCTCTGTTTTTCTATATATTTCTAGTAAGGAAAATGAAAGCCTTTCTTCTCTGCTCTTTGGGCCTTTTTTAAGATCGCTATAAAGAGACATTCACATTGTAAAACATTTTGACATTTTCTCACTTAATCCTTATCCTGAGGTAGGGAGGCTCATTTTATCCCCATTTTGCAGGTAAGAAAACTGAGCTTCACCAAGCTTATGTGATTCAGCCAGAACTGAAGGGCTGGCCATGATCAAGGTCAGGATTTCTTACTCCAAGCCCTGCACTGTTTCCAGTGCCCCACACTGCCTCTTGTTTCCCTAAGGGACTCTATCCAATAGCTTTTCAGAGTTCCTGTCTGAAGAGCACAGGAGCAGAGAATTCGGAGTTTGAAAGGACCTGCCTCGTTTCCCACACAAGGCAGGAACCCCTCCCAGAATGTTCCTGGCGGATGGACGTCCTGTTTCTGAGAAGGGGAAGGAAGGAGAACCAACGTTAACAAACCCACAAAGGACTGTATCACTGAGGTTGCCTTCACTTACAGAGTGCATAAAATCTAACTTGATCAGCCTAAAAACTTCATCTACATAACAAGAGTTCTCATCTAGTTAATTCAGTGGCTCTGTGATATCATCAAGGACTCAGGCTCTTTCTGGAGTTCAGTGCTGCCATCCTCAGGGGTCAGTGTTTCTCTGTATGGGCCTGAGACGGCTGCCTCCATAACAGGCCTCACAGACAGCCTCAACAACAGCCAGTAGAAAAGGGACAGGAATTTCTCCCCCATGTGTCTTCTTCCTCTTTTTTTAAAGCAAAGACACCTTCCTGGTATCCATTAGAGATGTCTCGCATGTCTCCTTGGCCAGGACTGAGCCTCAAGGCCACCCTTAAAACAATCTCAACCTAAGGGAATGAGATCACCAGGATGACTGCCCTGAAACAATGAATATTTATCAGGCCTCCCTGAGTCCCGGAGAGGAAGCATGGAGCCCTGAATACAATCAGGATTCTGCTAGCAAGGAAAAAGAGGAGAAGATCTGGGTGGAGTTAACCAACTATCACACACAATTGCACTCATCTCACATGCTAGTAAAGTAATGCTCAAAATTCTCCAAGCCAGGTTCAGCAATACATGAACCATGAACTTCCAAATGTTCAAGCTGGTTTTAGAAAAGGCAGAGGAACCAGATATCAAATTGCCAACATCCGCTGGATCATCGAAAAAGCAAGAGAGTTCCAGAAAAACATCTATTTCTGCTTTATTGACTGCCAAAGCCTTTGACTGTGTGGATCACAATAAACTGTGGAAAATTCTAAAAGAGATGGGAATACCAGACCACCTGACCTGCCTCTTGAAAAACCTACATTCAAGTCAGGAAGCAACAGTTAGAAATGTACATGGAACAACAGATTGCTTCCAAACAGAAAAAGGAGTACATCAAAGGCTGTATATTGTCACCCTGTTTATTTAACTTATATGCAGAGTACATCATGAGAAATGCTGGACTGGAAGAAGCACAAGCTGGAATCAAGATTGCTGGGAGAAATATCAATAACCTCAGATATGCAGATGACACCACCCTTATGGCAGAAAGTGAAGAGGAACTCAAAAGCCTCTTGATGAAAGTAAAAGTGAAGAGTGAAAAAGTTGGCTTAAAGCTCAACATTCAGAAAACGAAGATCATGGCATCTGGTCCCATCACTTCATGGGAAATAGATGGGGAAACAGTGGAGACAGCGTCAGATTTTATTTTGGGGGGCTCCAAAATCACTGCAGATGGTGACTGCAGCCATGAAATTAAAAGACGCTTACTCCTTGGAAGAAAAGTTATGACCAACCTAGATAGCATATTCAAAAGCAGAGACATTACTTTGCCGACTAAGGTCTGTCTAGTCAAGGCTATTGTTTTTCCAGTGGTCATGTATGGATGTGAGAGTTGGACTGTGAAGAAAGCTGAGCGCCGAAGAATTGATGCTTTTGAACTGTGGTGTTGGAGAAGATTCTTGAGAGTCCCTTGGACTGCAAGGAGATCCAACCAGTCCATTCTGAAGGAAATTAGCCCTGAGGTTTCTTTGGAGGGAATGATGCTGAGGCTGAAACTCCAGTACTTTGGCCACCTCATAAGAAGAGTTGACTCATTGGAAAAGACTCTGATGCTGGGAGGGATTGGGGGCAGGAGGAGAAGGGGACGACCGAGGATGAGATGGCTGGATGGCATCACTGACTTGATGGACGCAAGTCTGAGTGAACTCCAGAAGTTGGTGATGGACAGGGAGGCCTGGCGTGCTACAATTCATGGGGTCGCAAAGAGTTGGACACGACTGAGCAACTGAACTGAACTGAAGCAACTATCTCTGATCCTGCTAGATGCTATTTTCTCTAGCTTTAAGTGAAACAATAACATTGAGAAGAAATCAGAGACTTGAATCCTTGTCTGTTGGATTTTACCCAGCCTTTCACTCCCTTCTGTGACCCCAAGTGTATCCAGAACAATGCTTTATAGAGAGTTGGCACCCAACAAAGCAGCTCACTTTAAGGCAATAGACATTTAGAGGTTGCCTACTATGTGCCAAGCAGTTTGCAAGGTGCTGGGAGTATAGAAATGAACATGGCAAAGGGTCTACCCTTGAGCTTACCATCTGACACCTTTGGGTTATTGTTATTTTTATTGCTGTTATTATTAACTAGCATTTACTTAAGTACACATGATGTGCTACAAATTTTGAAAATATATAACATTCCTGTCAAGATTCAGGGTATTCATAATTCAAAACGACACATGTACCTCAATGTTCATTGCAACACTGTTTACAATAGCCAGATCATAGAAGCAATCTAGATGTCCATTAGTAGAGGAATGGATAAAGAAGTTGTGGTACAATCCATACAATGGATTATTACCAGACATGAAAAGGCATGAATGTGAGTCAGTTGTAGTGAGGTGGATGAACCTAGAGCCTGTCACACAGAATGAAGTCAGAAAGAGAAAAACAAATATTGTATATTGATGCATATATATGGAATCTAGAAAGATGGTACTGATGAACCTATCTGCAGGGCAGGAATAGAGGCACAGATGTAAAGAACAGACTTGTGGACACAAGGAGAGGCTGGGACAAATTGAGCGGAGCACTGACATCTATACTCTATCATGCATAAAACAGATAGCGAATAGGGAGCTGCTGGATCACAGAGGGAGCCCAGCCTGGTGTTCTGTGACAACCCAGAGGAGTGGGATGGGAGTGGGGTAAGAGGGCGGCTCAAAAGGAAGGGCGTATAAATATCTATATATTCTTATGGCTGATTCACATTGTTTCACAGCAGAAATCAATACAACATTGTAAAGCAATTATCTTCCAATTAAAAAAAAAAAAAACATTTAAAGATTGTCAGGGTATTTTTTGGTTCCCATTGGCAAATGATTAAGTGACATCAAGAGACTTGAAGTAACTTGCCCAAAGTCTCAGGGTTCCAGGGTGTCAGACCCAAGGACAAATTCAGCTGTATCTAACTCAGAGCCCACCCTCTTTCTGTCAGTCACATTCTCTGTGCCCCTTGCCCAGTTGAATGTTCTAGTTTACCAATTTAAAAAAATGTGACAAGTTAAACTAACATGTGGATATGTGGGTCTCAAAAGTTATAGTCATACAGTCAGAAGGTCAGTTTTTGCTTATCTTTCCTTGTCTCTTCTGTTCCACTTAGTAGGCAGTGCCCTCCCACTTCCAAGAGAGGCAGAGTTGAGCAGTTTTACCACGTCCGTGTGGCTCATAATGCCTCACATAGTTTCCAACAGAATAATTTAGAGATTCAAAGTCTCCCCTCCCTCAGCTGGAGACTCCCTCCAGGGAGAACCTGTCATCAGGGACGTGAGATGCTTCTTCCCTCTTTGCTTTTTAGACAATAGGTTTTCCTCAGCTCAGAATTGAATTCAGAATTCCTCACTTTTACCACCAGCCTCCTGGTACCTCTGGGCCTTCTAGAGCTGCCTCAGGACGATCCAAGGAACATGCTCTAAGATGCTGCAGGAGAAGATGAAAGACATTTGTCGGGCTGCTTTGCTCACAAGCATCCTTCCAGATGTGTCAGGAGGTTCAGGATCCCACAGGTTCCCCTGTGAGTCATGCTCCTCTCTACCGGCACACGCTGTTGGATGTTGCTGGGGTGTACTCTGCTCAGAGTCTCTGGATTGAGGATGCTTTGTGCTTAAAACAGATATGCAGCCATCCTCTTAGGAGCCTGGAATTGGAAGAGTAGGCAGTGAGCCACCCATCTGGCCCAGGAAGTCTGTTTGAAAGGAATTATAAGAAATTCCATAAACGTCGCTCCCTAAACCCCATGAGTCCCACTGCAGGTCTCTCAGCAGCCTGGGCCAGCATGTCTGGAATCAGAACCCCTTAGAGCACAGGCGTATTTCTATGTTGGATGTACCAGGAATCTTTTTCCTCTCCCTCTGCAGCAAAGAGCAATGGGCAGCTTCTCAGAGCACCTCAGTCTCTGTGCCAGTCGCTCAAAGTTCTTCTTAAATAAGTGCTTCTGGGAAAGTTTAGTCAATAGCCTTCCCCTGGGCTCCCAGGGCTCAGTAGGTTTTCAGAGGTCAGGCTCAGGGTAAATGCCGGCCTGCCTCTGGCATTTTTCTCATGTACCCCACCCACCCATCTCTACCTTCTCCCATCTGAGATTTGGTTTCCCCTCCGTTGTTCACCTTAGTTTTTCTATCCCAGCCAATTTTCCTGGATGCTAAATAAGGTCTTCTGGCTTATGGCCAGTGTTGTAACATAGTGAGAACAAGCAGAGGCTTCAGCCAGATTCAAATCTAGATATTTCTCCTTGCCACTGAGTTCTAAGGTAACTTTCCTGAGACCCAGTTTCCTCTTTTGTAAAATAGAGACAACAATTCCCACGTCGGGGTGTTGTTGGTGAATTAAATGAGAGCTTTTGTGTAGGGGTCTGGTAAACAGCCTGGCGTATCGTCAGATACACAACCCGTGTCCATCGGCATCACACCACCTAGCCCACCTAAACGGATTCACTTGTGCTCCATATACAAGTCTTGAACTAACCTGAAACAGACATTTTTCAGATTTCTGGGCTGCCCTGGAAGGGTTTTGTCCATCATCCCCATCTCAGTTTTTTTAAAAAATCAGAAGCTTGAAAGTTGAAGAGGGACTGGAGGGAGGGCAGTGAAGTAAGCTGGATGCTAGAAGCCCAGATTGCCTTTGGCTCAGTCTAGATTTGAGGGAAACCTGGAATTACTGCGATTTCATCACAGCGGCTGGTCCAAGATAAACCTGCCAGAACTGCTCAGAGGCCAGATCTGGACTGCAGAGATAGCCGGGGCCTGCTGAGAAGCAAGGAGAAACTATTTATCTGACATTTTTTCAACCCCAACCAAGAATTTTCTTTGGCTCAAGACAGTGTTGGGACCAGTTTTCATTTGCATGGAGCTCATTTGAGCCTCTGTGCCTCTGACAGCAGAGACTTCTTAGAAAGACTTCCATTCCCCTGTCTCCCTTCCACGTGGGCTTTTCTCCTGATTCAGAAATAATGATTCATCCAGGAAGGCTAATCTCCAGGTCCAGAACCTCAAATATAGGTTTTCTCTGATTCGGTTCCACACACACCCCCACACAGTCACATGCAGGTCTGGGCAACAGCATAGATGGCCACCAAGGAATATCTGCCCTCCTTCTAGATTGGCAGGCTTCATCTAATCGAACGCATGTTAACCGATGTGGCGCATTTTAATACATTTTGCTGTTTCAAGCTGTGGCAGAAAATTAGAGTGTGAATCTTCTTAACAGCTGCTTCTAGAGTAGCTGTCTGTAATTTCTGCATCCTTGACTCATTTTTGCCAACCAAAGAAAGACTAGTCCATTTATTATGTATCTTGGAGGGGTTTTATGGCAGTCATACCTGGATGAAAATACCTCAGTTTTTATAGTATTATTATGTAGACTCTATACTTTTAAATAGGCAGATTCAGGGAGTGGTATGAACATTCGAGGAATAGAAAAGTGAAGTATTTTTTTTGAGACAACAGTCCGGAAGGAATCCATTCAGATCAGCATTATCTGCTTCCAACTAGTCACCTTATTCCAAAGACATTGTCCAACCTGTCTTAGGAGTTTACCATATGTATGTCTTTGGTTCATCATTCTTACTCAAAGCCAAGCTCAAGAATGGTCTTTGCTGCACTGTGATGGCTAAAGATCAGAAACAAATGTTCATCGAAAAGGGACTGGCTAAATTAAGTATGATACATGCAGTCAATGGAATGCCAAATAGTCATTAGAAACAGAATGATGTAGCAAGAATGAACAAATGTTGTTAGAGACCTATATCCAAGAAATAGATCCTAGTCATACTAGCTACCCCTAGGGAGGAAAACTAGTGCCAGAGAGGCAAGAAAGGAAGAGGTTTTGTTTTCATCATTTAATTTTTGTTTGCTTTGCATTTTATATCTTGTATTACCCATATAAACAATAATAAAATAATTGATTTTTCCAAAGGTACATTTAGAGTCTTGTCCAAATAAGATGATTGAACTGGCTATATAATTCAATTATAATTACCAGCTTTCTCATCTGCTGAGCACTTAACCTGTATTAGCCTCTATATCAAAGCTACTTACTACACATTTTATCTGATTTTCCCTTCAAAGCAATCCTATGAAGTAGGTTTTACCATCTTTATTTTCGGAATGAGGACATTGTGACGCAAAGAGTTTTTAGAAGTTGCCTAAGGTTACACAACCCACACAAAGCAAACTGGGATTCAAACCTTGGTTGGACTAACGTTTTCCATTGGCCCTTGGGGACCTCTTACCATTATTCAGTGAGACTGCATCTCCCTCCTCACTCTGTCCCCATGGGCCTGGCAGGGGCTTGGCACACAGGAGGTGTCTAAGATCATGCTGGGTGAAGGATAAATAGAAAGCAAAACAGTGAGAGCAAGACTCAGAGAGAAATTCCCCTAAAAGGAATGTTGCAACATTTGAGCATCTTAGAATTGCAGAATAACATCCCTGTGAGGTTACTTGGAAGACAGCAATCTTCATTTGGATGGCCATATTCTGCTGTGTTTGCTGGGGAGAAGAAAAAAAAATAGTCACGTTGATTTTAGTCACACCTCACAAAGCCTCATTACTTCAAAATGCCTGTCTGCTGGAAGGCCATTTCACAAGGAGAACCAGAGAATGTGCTTTTCATTAGGCTACCTTTAAAAATAACTGTCTTTGAGATGGGGTCATATGAAGAAATAAGTATTTCTCTTTTGTTTTATCTTCTGTTTTTCTTCATGATTGTTGGAAAATTCCAACAAGCTTGGCATTCATTGCAGGGTGAATTTGGGACCCAAACAGTTAAATATCAGCCAATTTGGCTTCCTTGCTGCCTCCCAGCCAAGGAGATGAATGGAATGTTCATGAGGTCGCTTGGCAGACATCCACATTCCTATGGGAACGTTGAAGCAGGGAGAGCTTTGGGACACTAAGAGGCAAATGTGTGGGAGTTACGGGGCAAACTGCGAATGATCCAAAGTCTCAGAAAAATGCACAGAGCGCCACTGGCCCGAGGATGCTTTGCAGAGGACCAGCTATGTCTCCGCCCTGGCTCACATCCATGACACGACAGAAACCACGCTGCTCAGTTCTTTCTTACAGCTGCCCAGAAGTGGAATGGCACAGGCCACTTCCTGCACGGCTGCGGACAGGAGCTCATTAAAAGAATTTCATCAAAGAGTCCCACTTCTTCAGCTGATCTTTATACTCGTTCCTCTTTCTCTCATCCTCAAGAAAATGACTTTAGGGGAATGTGCCCAACCCCTTCTTCCCTACCTTGATCATCCCTACAGCTTTCTCTGTCCTTCCCCAAGAGAGGGATTCAAACCCAGTGCATTTTCATTTTCCTGAAGGGCTTCATTGTATCATTTAAAACGTAATCCAGAGACAGGTGAGTTCACCAGAATTCCAACCCCTTCCAGCTTTTAGGAAAGGCTATATCTGATGGAGGACATGGTAGAAGTGGGATTTTCCGTTTTAAATTAGATACCATGATATTCACATTCTCCCCCAAAGAGCAGTTCATCAGAAAATGTCTTACTAAATAGATAGCCAGTGGGAATTTGCTATATGACTCAGAGAGCTCAAACCGGTGTTCTATGACCCACCTAGAGTGGTGGGATGGGGTGAGAGGTGGGAAGGAGCTTCCAGAGGGAGGAGACATATTATACCTGTGGCTGATTCATGTTGATGTATGGTAGAAATCAACACAATACCGTAAAGCAATTATCCTTCAATTAAAAAAAAAAAGAACATATCTTATTGCCACACTAGAAAGGAAGGTTGAGCCTATGCATTCAGAGACTTCTGCGTGTCCCCTAAAAATCTCTTGTGCTGGTCATACTGAGAAATGCTCTCTGCTGGAAGCCCTATGCTCTGATTCTCCTTCCCACTATGGTAGCATTGGTACCAGGGAGTGGTAAACCTTTGAGAAGAGTTCTCTGTAGTAAGAACTGTTAAGTAAGGGCTGTTAAGACTTTTTTATTCTAGCACCATTAGGCTAGAATACAGAAAGAATGGAGACACTGGGAGCTCTGGAGCTTATTTTCTGTTTCATCTTATCTCCAGTGTTTGCAAGAAGATATCTTTCCATTTCATCTCCAAAGGCTAAAAGATAAACAAGTATTGTGTTGGCCAAAAAGTTCGTTCAAGTTTTTCGTAACATCTTACATTTGTTGTTGTCATCTTATACAAGTAAGCCTCTTAGTAAAGTTTCAAACAATATTAAAGTATATAGAACAATACAGAAGTCTTTCATCACTTACCCAATCATAGATCCTACCTCTGAGATTACCTTTGCTCATACCAGATTTCATGTAATCTGAAGTGCCATTGATTTTCAGATGCATGCTCACTTCAGAGATATTAAAAGATGAAAAAAGATGCTAGGTATCTTTCCACATATTTTTCTCAACACTCCACATATCCATAGATTTTTATATAATTATTAATTTTATCATTAATATATTTATTTCAACACATTGCTTTGCAACTGCTTTCTGAAGTGCACATTTCTTGGTGCACCTTCTTTTTTAGTTAAAGATTTTGTTCCCTCCACAACTGTATCTCCAGTGCTGGAACAGTCCCTGGAATACGGTAGGAAGCCATTTCCCTCTCCAGGGGATCTTCCTGACCCAGAGAGTGAAGCTACATCTCTTGTGTCTCTTGCATTGGCTGACAGATTCTTAACCACTGCTCCAACTAGGAGCCCCAAGAAAAAAAGAAAGGTTCAACTAACGAATGGTCAGACTCTTTTGTTCTTCTAATGTCTACATGGTCTTCAATAGTATTTATTGAACCTTTCCCCATTCAAGTAACAAGAATGGTTACTTTATTCAAATAGATGGTTTCTTTCCATTTTTTTTTAACCTTTACAAGTAATACTGAATATCCTGGCTATTGTGTTTGTAGAACAGAAATAGTAATTATTATCATGCTATTGTAAGTACTTTACATGTATTAACTTATTTAATATTCACAAAAGCCATCTGAGGTTGGTGTTAGCATCATTTCCATTTTTCAGATGACAAAACTGAGGGAAAAAAGAGGTTAAATGACTTGCCCCCAAAGTCAGCAGGGAATAAGTTATCAGGCCAGGATTTGGACCCTAGTCAACCTTGCACCAAAGGCCTTATCACTGTGCTCCTTTGTTTGGATGGATATCTTGAAATTGAATTGTTATGTCTGAGGAGATGAACATTTGAATCTAAAAATGCTGTATCAGTTTAATTCCCTCCCTCATTGTTTAAGACTACCTGCTTCCTAACACCCTTGACAATAATGGATGCCATCAATTTTTAAATCACTGAAAAATATAGGTAAAAAATAGTATTTCATCATTCACTAAAAAGTCAGACACAACTGAGTGACTAACACTTTCTTTCCAGGTGTACTGCGACATTAAGCTTGATTTCCATTGATTGTTGGCAAGTTATATTTTTCCTACGAATTGCCTACTCATTGTCTTTGCCCACTTTTTCTATTGGGTTCTTTGTCTTGGTTGTTGACTTTAGGAGCTCTGAATATTTTTACAACTGTGGCAAAAAGTTTCACCTAGGCTATTTCTTTGATATAATACAGTCTGTCACAAAAGTTTTTAAAACCCGATGTAGTCAGGCTCATCCGTTTCTTTCTACATATGGCTTCTGACTTCTGTGTCCTTTCCCACTCACAACAATAAAGGAGTATATTTCCTTCTTCTAACTTTTTATTTTTAGGTTTAACTCTATATTCCGTCTGGAACCTATTTGGGGATAGAACTTGAGCTCTCTCTTTTTAAGTGGAGACCCAGTGTTCCTATCCCCATTCTTTGATGTGCTATGTTTATCATACATTAAATTTCCACAAATGCAAAGATCTGTTTCTAGACCTTCTGTTTCATTGTCTTAATGGTTTATTCCTGAGCTACAACATGTCTGTAAAGAACAGAGGCACAGTCAGCACATAATTAATGTCAATTATCTCTTTCATCTCTTGTTATCCTTCCTATATACTTTCTCTTTCCATAGTTCCAATCTATAAATCCATGTCTCTTTAATTTTTCTTATCTATTTATTAATAGAATCTTTCACCCTGAGTTTTAGGGTATAGGTCTGACCACCCTCATCTCTAATCTGAAATGAGATAATGTAGTCATTTAACCAAGCCATTTTTATGTAGCATTATAGTTGTAAGTCCCCTTTGTGGATCACTGCCTTGGTGCGGTGAAGCGGCTTGCATAACTAAATGAAGCTATGAGGC
The DNA here is from genome assembly GCA_006408695.1 of Aepyceros melampus. Taxonomy (NCBI): domain Eukaryota; kingdom Metazoa; phylum Chordata; class Mammalia; order Artiodactyla; family Bovidae; genus Aepyceros; species Aepyceros melampus. The sequence continues at coordinate 117,066 of SJXQ01001971.1, forward strand.
ATGCTGTGCAGGGCCACCCAAGACGGATGGGTCATAGTGGAGAGTTCTGTAGTCCACTGGAAGAGGAAATGGCAAATCGCTCCAATATTTTTGTCATGAGTATCCTATGAACAGTATAAAATGGCAAAAAGATATGACACCAAAAGATGAGCCCCCCAGGTTGGAAGGTGTCCAGTATGCTACTGGAGATGAATGAAGGGTAATTATTAATAGTTCCAGAAAGAATGAAGCAGCTGGGCCAAAGCAGAAATGACACTCAGTGTGGATGTGTCTGGTAGTAAAGTAATAAAGAACAATACTCCATAGGAATCTGGAATCTTAAGTCCATGAATCAAGGTAAACTGGACATGGTCAAACAGGAGACGGCAAGAGTAAACGTCAACATCTTAGGAATCAGTGAACAAAAATGGATGGGAAAGGGGGCATTCAGTTCAGATGACCATTATATTTACTACTGTGGGCAAGAGTCCCAAAGAAGAGTAACCCTCATAATCAACAAAAGAGTCTGAAATGCAGTTCGTGGGTACAATCTCAAAAGGACAGAATGATCTCAGTGCCTTTCCAAGGAAAATCATTCAATATCTCAGTAAGCCAAGTCTACGCCCCAAGCACTGATGCTGAAGAAGCTGAAGTTGAATGGTTATCTTAAAACCTACAAGATCTTCTAGAACTAACACCAAAAAAAAAAAAAAAAGATGTTCTTTTCATCACAGGACATTGGAATACAAAGGTAGGAAGAGAGGCTTGGAGTAACAGGCGAGCTTGGAGTACAAAATGGAGCAGGGCAAAGGCTAACAGAGTTTTGCCAAGAGAACGCACTGGTCATAGCAAACACCTTCTTCCAAGAACACGAGAGATGACTCTGTACACACAGACATCACAAGATGGTCAATACTGAAGTCAGACTGATTATATTCTGTGCAGTCAAAGATGGAGAACCTCTACACAGTCAGCAAAAACAAGACCGGGAGCAGACTATGACGCAGACCATGAGCTCCTTATTGCCAAATTCAGACTTAAATTGAAGAAAGTAGGGAAAACCACTAGGCCATTCAGGTATGACCTAAATAAAATCCCTTATGATTATATAGTGGAGGTGATGAATAGATTCAAGGGATTAGATCTGGTAGACAGAGGGCCTGAAGAACTATGGACAGAGGTTCATAACATTGTACAGGAGGCAGTGACCAAAACCATCCCAAAGAAAAAGAAATGCAGGAAGGCAAAGTGGTGGTCTGAGATGGCTTTACAAACAGCTGAGGAAAGAAGAGAAGCAAAAAGCAAGGGAGAAAGGGAAAGACTCCCCAGCTGAATGCAGAGTTCCAGAGAATAGCAAGGAGAGATAAGAAGGCTTTCTTCAATGAACAATGCAAAGAAATAGAGGAAAATGCTAGGAGACTAGAGATCTCCTCAAGAAAACTGGAGATATCAGAGGAACGTTTCATTCACAGACGGGCTTGATAAAGGACAGAAATGGTAAGGACATAACAGCAGTAGAAGAGATTAAGAAAAAGTGGCAAGAATACACAGAAGAACTATACAAAAAAAGTCTTAATGATTGGGATAACCTCAATAGTGTGGTCACTCACCTAGAACATGATGTCTTGCGGTGGGCCCTAGGAACTCAAGTGGACCTTAGGAAGCATTACTACAAAAAAAAAAAAAAAAAAGACCTAGAAGAGGTGATGGAATTCCAACTGAGCTATTTCAAATCCTAAAGATGATGCTGTTAAAGTGCTACACTCAATATGTCAGCAAATTTGGCAAACTTAGCAGTGGCCACAGGACTGGAAAAGGTTAGTTTTCATCCCAATCCCAAAGAAGGGCAGTGCTAAAGAATGTTCAAACTACTGGACAATTGCACTTATTTGCCATGCTAGTAAGGTTATGCTCAAAATCCTTCAATCTAGCCTTCAGCAGTACTTGAATTGACAACTTCCAGATGTACAAGCTGGGTTTAGAAAAGGCAGAAGAACCAGAGATCAAATTGCCAAAATTTGTTGGATTATAGAGAAAGGCAGAGAATTCCAGAAAAACATCTATTTCTGCTTCATTGACTATGCTAAAGCCTTTGACTGTGTGGATCACAACAAACTGTGGAAACTTCTTCAAGATATGGGAATACCAGACCATCTTACCTGTCTCCTGATAAACCCATATGCAGGTCAAAAACCACAGTTAGAACGTTACATGAAACAACTGACTGGTTCAAAATTGAGAAAGGAGTATGACAAGGCTATATATTGTCACTCTGTTTATTTAACTTATATACAGAACACATCATGCAAAATGCCAGGCTGGATGAGTTTCAAGCTGGAATCAAATTGCCATAAGAAATATAAAAAACCTCAGATATGCAGATGACACCACCCTAATGGCAGAAAGCAAAGAGCAACTTTCCAGTAGTTGCATGCCAATGTGAGAATTAGACCATAAGGAAGGCTGAGTGCCGAAAAATTGATGCTTTCAAATTGTGGTGCTGAAGAAGACTCTTGAAACTACCTTGGACAGTAAGGAGATCAAAGCAGTCAATCCTAAAGGAAATCAACCCTGAATACTCATTGGAAGGACTAATGCTGAAGCTGAAGCTCCAGTACTCTGGCCACCTGATGGGAAGAACTGACTCACTGGAAAAGACTCTGATGTTGAGAAAGACTGAAGGCAAAAGGAGAAGAGGGCAGCAGAGGATGAGATAGTTAGATAGCATCACTGACACTATGGACATGAACTTGAGCAAACTCCAGGAGACAGTAAGGGACAGGGAGGCCTGGCATGCTCCATGGGGTCCCTCTGGCAGTCCATGGGGTCACAGAGTCAGACATGTCTTAGCAACTGAACAACGACAAAATACCTATAAATAACATAGCTTCCTCCCAGTCCCATTAAACCAGCCACTCTCTCCTTATTAATCAGAATAAAAAACAGGTAAATTTCAGGACTTTCTTGGTGGCACAGAGGTTAGGACTCTGTGCTTCCAAATGCAGGAGGCACAGGTTCAATCCCTAGTTGGGGACCACACGCCATGACATGTGGGCAAATGTTTTTTAAGTCTTTGGGATCACTGGATGGTTCCCCATGGCCATGTGGCCTGCACAGAATCCCACGGGTATCCTCACCAGCCCCAGATTCACTGACTCTCACGCAAGGACCCCTCTCGTGGGGCTGGCTCTGTGAATGAAGGCGGCTCTTCTGCCACTATGTTCCAGTCCCCCTCTGGCCTCCACAGTGTTACTGATGCTGGGAGACCTCTCTCAAGTCATGAATAAAAACCTCATCTTTTTTCTGCAAGTTGCCTACTTTCAACACATTGAAGCTTTACGATTTGGGCCATAATAATCTAGTCTCATTCCAACTGCTCTTCCATATAATGCAGAATAACATCTGGTTAAAAGCAAGGCCCCAGAAGCCGGTCAGCTCTGTCTGATCCCAGTTGCCCCCTCAACAAGCTGTGTGACCTCAAGCCTCTGTCTACCTCAGCTTCCTCATTTGTAAAAAGAGGGTCATGATGGTAATACACCCATCTTAAAGAGTTGTTGTGAGGCTAAATACATTCATCATTATAAAGTACTTAGAACAGTGCCTGATTCACAGTAAAGCCCTGGAAGTATTTGCTAAAGTAAGTTAAATGAACCCTAAAGCCTTTCCTACATTTTTATTAATCTCTTCTACTCCACATAAGATTTGGTTTATTTAGATTTCTGTCTCCTTAAATATTCATGTGAAAATATTCTTTAGATATACCAACTAGGCTTGGAACATATGTGCTTCTTCCCATCCTCCATAGATTCCCTGCGGATTTCTGAGACTACTAATCTCATAGAAATAATAGTAGAGTAACAATAATCATAATAATGAAGTTTGCAAGGTTTACATGAAGAAAACTTCTAAACTCTCCTGAAGAAAATAAAAGTTTTGCCTAAGTGAGTAGTAAGACTCAGTGTCATAAGATGTCAATTATTCCAGAGTTAATTTGTATATCAACTCAATAAACATATGAGTAAGTTTTTCAGAACTAAATAAGGTGATTCTAAAAATTATATGAAAGACAAAAGCAAACATATCCTGGAAATTCTAAAAAAAGAAAAGAAAGGAGAAGGGAACTATGCTTAGCAGATTTTAAAAGTTTTTTTCATAAAACTTCATGTGCTCTTGGTACATGAATTCACAGACTGATGAACAGAAAGAATAAGAAATGAGACTGTAGTGTACCATAAGGGAGACATCTCAAATTAGTGGAGAGAGATGGTGTTGATGGTGTTGGGGCAGTTAGTAGCCATTGTGAAAACCCATAGACATTCAATTTGCATCAGAAGTAGTTTTAAATATGTGTGTGTGTGTGTGTGTGTGTGTGTGTATGTAGTGTCAGGTGGGGTGAAGGGTGGGTTTGCAGGATCTTAGTTCCCCAACCAGAGATTGAACCTGGGCCTTCAGCAGTAAAAGCATGGAGCTCTAACCACTGGACCACTAGGGAATTACCAGCAGTAGTTATATTCCATTAAAAAAGAAAGCTGCAGACACTGAATTAGTGAATACTTAACCATTTTTGCCAGGAGAAATACAGGATTAAGGTTCTGCCAGCCTCTGGTCACAACATTTCATCAACTGATCAACAAATACCTTGTTTTATGGGCCTTTCTGTTTAAAGACCCTTTATTAATGTACACTGTTGACTCATTAATATGTAACTCATGGCCAACAGCACTGTAACTCATGCCTGAACAAAGCTTATCGAACAGCCATATTTTCTCTGTAAGGTACTATAATTGTAACCTTCTTGTGCCTGAGAACACTAGACGGCACTTCAGTGCTGCACTTGGGAGCCATTTTAAATAGCAAAATTCCCAAGAAACAGTACAGAAATGCAAAATGTGGTGCTAAATAGACCACAAAAAGAACACTCATGTCCAGTACCTGAGCTGAAACAAGAAGGCAGAGCATCATCGTGGTCAACCTCAGCTGAGAATGTGCATGTGACAGGAAATTCTAATATTTGCCACTCCTTGTATGTCCATAAATGACAGCAAAATATTGTGAGTATTGATTTTGGAGTAACGAACATATTTTGGCAAGTAGGTGAATTTGTAAGTGTAGAATCTGTGAATAATGAGGATAGATGTAGTTAGAACCATATCTCACATTGCATACCAGAATAAATTCTAAAGCATCAAATCTTGAAATGTTAAATGATAATCATAAAGTATTATAAAAATAGTAGACGATTTTCTTTATAACCTTGGAGTGGAGAATTTTCTAATCAAAACACAAAATCGAAAAGCCACAAATAAAATTGTTTAATTTTGACTCCTGTAAAAAACAAAAGCAACTTGAAGACAAAAAAAGAACTACTCTAACATAAGTCAAGCTTAGTTCCTAAACAACCAAAATAGCAAAGGTAAATGACAAATTGGGAAAATATTTGCAATTCTTTTCAGAACAAAAGGCTAATCTCCTCACAATATAAAATGTCCTAGACAGAGGCGAGAAAAAAACTAAACTACAATTTTTAAAAAAAACTGAAAAAGGATATGAAAAATTCAGAGAAAAAATATATACAGTTTATAAAGCATATAAAATATTCAACTCTACTCATAATAAAAGGAATACAAATGAAATCTATGTTTAGATATTATTTCTCATCAGTCTAGTAAAAATCCAAAAGATTTTAGACTGATGTGATGACATCACTTTGAAGAAACATTTACTTTTATACATTTCCATTAGGGGTTTTAATGGTACAGCCTGTATTGAGGACAAGTTGCCAATAATTGTATTCGATCATGCTAAGTTGCTTCAGTCATGTTAGACTCTTCGTGACCCCATGGACTGTAGCCTGCCAGGCTCCTCTGTCCATGGGATTCTCTAGGCAAGAACACTGGAGTGGGTTGTCATGCCCTCTTCCAGGGAATCATCCCAACCCAGGGATTGAACCCGCTGTTCCTGTGGCTCCTGCATGGCAGGCAGATTCTTTACTACTGAGCCACTGGGGAAGCCCCTGCCAATAATTATCAGAATTCAAATACATATAACCTTTGACCCAAAAATTCACTCTTTAGGACTTTTTTCTATACTTAGACACATGCAAAATGACCAATGGACAGAGTTATTCATTGCAACATTGTTATCATTAGCCAAAGATTAGAATGTCAATAAAATAAAGATTGAATACACTATGGTTATTTAAACAACAGAAAACTGCAGCTGTAAAAACACATGAAAAAGTTCTCTATGGACTAACACAAAAAGATCATGGAGATATATTGTTAAGTGAAAAGCAAGATACAGAAAAATATTTATATGATCCCTTGTGTAAAAAGGAGAGAAGAAAAAATATTATGTCCACTGGCTTGCATATGCATAAAAATTCAATGAAAAGATTGTTAATAAACTAATAACAATGAGTAGTACTATAGGATTAAGCAAATATAGGAATAAAGTCAGAAGGAGACTATTTTAGAATTACTGATATCTGACCATTGGAAATGTATACCATAATCCAAAAATTAAATTTTCTGTTTAAAATTTTATTTATAATCCAAAAATTAAATAGAAAATTATATTTAAAAATGGAAAGTGCATAGATTGGATAAGATGAAGGCACATTATCCTTTTATCAACACAAGAACAGAAAGGCAATTAGAAACTCCAAGAAGGGGAATTCCCTGGCAGTCCAGTGGTTAGAACTCCGTGATGTCATGGCCGAGGGCCTGGGTTTGATCACTCGTTGGGGAACTAAGAACCACAAACCACACTGCAGGGCCAAAACAGAGAAAAAAAAGAGAAAGAAACTCCCTGAAGAGAACAGAAATGCTGTATAAGAAAGTCCTAGTCCAAACAGAAAGCAAACTAAAAAAACCATGGAATGATATTCTATATGCCAAGTAAATCTATTTAACCTGTATGCTTAGGACAACATCATTCAGGCCCTATCCATTCTCTGGATCCCAGAGTCTTGAGTCAAGTCAGGTCAGTCAAGTCAGGTCAGGTCAGTTCAGTTCAGTTCAGTCCCTCAGTCGTGTCTGACTCTTTGCGACCCCATGAATTGCAGCACGCCAGGCCTCCCTGTACATCACCAACTCCCGGAGTTCACTCAAACTCACGTGCATCAAGTCCATGATGCCATCCAGCCATCTCATCCTCTGTCGTCCCCTTCTCCTCCTGCCCCCAATCCCTCCCAGCATCAGAGTCTTTTCCAATGAGTCAACTCTTCACAATAGGTGGCCAAAGTACTGGAGTTTCAGCTTTAGCATCATTCCTTCCAAAGAACACCCAGGACTGATCTCCTTTAGAATGGATTGGTTGGATCTCCTTGCAGTCCAAGGGACTCTCAAGAGTCTTCTTCAGCACCACAGTTCAAAAGTATCAGTTCTCTGGCGCTCAGCTTTCTTCACAGTCCAACTCTCACATCCATGACCACTGGAGAAACCATAGCCTTGCTAGATGGACCTTTGTGGACAAAGTAATGTCTCTGCTCTTTAATATGCTATCTAAGTTGCTCATAACTTTCCTTCCAAGGAGTAAGCATCTTTTAATTTCATGGCTGCAGTCACCATCTGCAGTGATTTTGGAGCCCCCCAAAATAAAGTCTGACACTGTTTCCACTGTTTCCCCATCTATTTGCCATGAAGTGATGGGACCAGATGCCATGATCTTCGTTTTCTGAATGTTGAGCTTTAAGCCAACTTTTTCACTCTCCTCTTTCACTTTCATCAAGAGGATTTTGAGTTCCTCTTCAGTTTCTGCCATAAGGGTGATGTCATCTGCATATATGAGGTTATTGATATTTCTCCCGGCAATCTTGATTCCAGCTTGTGCTTCTTCCAGCCCAGCGTTTCTCATGATGTACTCTGCATATAAGTTAAATAAGCAGGGTGATGATATACAGCCTTGACGTACTCCTTTTCCTATTTGGAACCAGTCTGTTGTTCCATGTCCAGTTCTAACTGTTGCTTCCTGACCTGAATATAGGTTTCTCAAGAGGCAGGTCAGGTGGTCTGGTATTCCCATCTCTTTTAGAATTTTCCACAGTTTATTGTGATCTACACAGTCAAAGGCTTTGGCATAGTCAATAAAGCAGAAATAGATGTTTTTCTGGAACTCTCTTGCTTTTTCGATGATCCAACGGATGTTGGCAATTTGATCTCTGACTCCTCTGCCTTTTCTAAAACCAGCTTGAACATCTGGAAGTTCACAGTTCACGTATTGCTGATGGCTTGGAGAATTTTGAGCATTACTTTACTAGTGTGTGAGATAAGTGCAATTGTGCAATAGTTTGAGCATTCATCGGCATTGCCTTTCTTTGGGATTGGAATGAAAACTGACCTTCGGTGGATACCAATTCAAATCCAGCCCCGCCTGTTACACCCTCGATGAAACTAAGATCAATGGCATTCAAAAGGGAAGTTGTCATGACTGGAAAGTCACTATTTGGCCCAGCCACTTTGTACTTTTATAAAATACTAAACTAATGGTTAAGATTAACATAAAACAATTTTTAAAAAAACTTTCCTTAAAACTCATACACTTCTCTAACAAGTAATAATCTAAAAACCCAACCTCACATTGATAATTCTACCAGCCCCATCAGGCTCTGAGAAGACAAGGATGATTCAAAGTATCAATGGAATAATATAACTATCTTTATGAAAATTCCCTGGCCATCACCAGCATTGTTTAACTTTTCTCTGATAAGAAAAGAGTTGTGTGCCAAAGAGTACATCTTACTTCTCTCAGCTCTTGCTGGAATTTCAAGAGTTGCTATCCAGACTCTATCTGACTCAGCCCTTGAAGGGTTCATGAGTACAGCGGAAGGCTTGGTTTATGGATAAATGTATGTGATTATGGCATTTCATCGTGGAATAGACTCAAGAGCAGGGGTCAGCAAACTACAACCCACAGATTAATTTTGGCCCACTGCCTGTTTTTGTAAATAAAATGTAATTGAAATGGGGTTACACTCATGTATTTACATATTATTTATAGCCGCTTCCATGCTATAATAGCAGAGCTGAGTAGTTACAAGAAGAGAACATACAGCCTGTAAGCCAAAAATATTTACTACCTACCCTTTTGCAGAAAAATTTCACCACAGTGCAAGAGTGTCTAGGCCTGACATCCAGCAAATTCCCACTGTCAAAATCAGATAGACATGTAGCCTGAATCACCACAAAAAATCTTGCTTTGGAGGTATAAGTATAGATAAAATCATCATTATTATCATATATAAAATATAATTCCATAGATATATGTACACATATATATACATACATATATGTCTGTATATGCATATACTCTCACTGCAAAATAGTGAGATCAGGATCAAGATGTTCATTCAAAGGGGCTATAATAATCTTATCCTCATTCATCTTTCTCACAAGAATCCAGTGTGTTCTACACACTTAAAGGAGGCAGCACATTTTAATACAAATAACAGATTCAGTTAAAATCAGACCTCTCACATTCTGGTTACCTGGGCCCAAAAGTGAGACACCACATGTGAAGTGACCTACACACTGTCAGTGAGTGAATGGTGATTATTAGTTTTACCTCACCTATCCCCTTTGGCCTGGATCCCACTCTTCTTTCTCTTGCTTTTTTCATTCCCTGGTCCCATTTCTCAACCACCACTTCCTTTAATTACTGACAATATCTTTTTTAAAATCCTTTGTCCCGTCTGTATTTAGGTACTTTTTTTTTTTTTTTTTGGTTTTATGCTCAAATTATGCTTTTTCTTTTTTTTAATTTTTATTTTTACTTTATTTTACTTTACATTACTGTATTCGTTTTGCCATACATTGACATGAATCCATCTCGGGTGTACATGAGTTCCCAATCCTGAACCCCCCTGACCTCCCACCCCATATCAAATCTCTGGATCATCCCCGTGCACCAGTCCCAAGCATCCTGTATCCTGTATCGAACATAGACTGGCGATTTGTTTCTTGCATGATAGTATACATGTTTCAGTGCCATTCTCCCAAATCATCCCACCCTCTCCCTCTCCCTCAGAGTCCAAAAGCCCGTTCTATACATCTGGGTCTCTTGCTGTCTCGCATACAGGGTTATCATTACCATGTTTCTAAATTCCATATATATGTGTTAGTATACGGTATTGGTGTTTTTCTTTCTGGCTTACTTCACTCTGTATAATCGGCTCCAGTTTCATCCATCTCATTATAACTAATTCAAATGTATTCTTTTTAATGGCTGAGTAATACTCCATTGTGTATATGTACCATAGCTTTCTTATCCATTCATCTGCTGATGGACATCTAGGTTGTTAAAACCTGGCTATTAAAACAGTGCTGCAATGAACATTGGGGTACATGTGTCTCTTTCAATTCTGGTTTCCTCGAAATCAAGACCACAATGAGGTACCATTTCACACCAGTCAGAATGGCTGCGATCCAAAAGCTTGCAAGCAATAAATGTTGGAGAGGATGTGGAGAAAAGGGAACCCTCTTACACTGTTGATGGGAATGCAAACTAGTACAGCCACTATGAAAACAGTGTGGAGAAAAAAAAAAAATTGCAAATAGAACTGCCATAGGTACCTTTTTTTTAAATTGCAAATTATTGAAGGCTGGAAGCTTCACTAAGTTGCCACTAACTAGTAATAAAAAAGATGTCATGTAGTTATCTGGAAGAGTTATATTCCCATGGAAAAGGAAATGGCAACCCACTCCAGTATTCTCGCCTGGTGAATTACGTGGACAGAAGAGTCTGGCAGACTACAGTCCATGGGGTTGCAAAGAGTTGGATGCAACTTGAGTGACTAACACACACACACACATATACTTTTCTTATATATTAACTATATAAAACTATATAGTATACTAATATATAGTTACATATATTTTAATAGTTAATACCATAAGAAATAAAGAGAAATCTCCACATCCTAGAAATGAAGAAGAAACTGAAAATCAGAATAGTAACTATGAGAAATGACTCTGTGAAGGCCCTTGAGGAAGAAAAGTGATGCTAGTTTCAGTAACCTAGGGATTTGGATTTCCATACCCTTGGAAGGACAGAAAAGCCTTTTGTAATGCTAGGAGTTAGAAATGAGATATCTACACAAAGCTCAGCACCTCCTAAGGGGGAAAAACTGTCTGTTAGCACATAAGGATCATAAGAAAGTTTGTCAGTCTCTTCTTAGGATCTAGACTGATAAACAGGAAAAGCCTCTTCGACAATTCAAAAATGTAAGCCTGCAACATACATGGTTTTGGACTTGAAATTGACGTTCTCCATGTAATCTGAGGACGTCAAAGTTGTCCAGTGGTTGAAAAGAATTATTTTATATATTTTGTCAGTTTATCTTCTGTGGGTTTTTAATAGGTGGGAATACTGAACAGCTGAGAATTTAACATATCCTGGCAGACAGAAATACAAAACTACCCTGGAAGGATATGCCTTCAGTGTTGACTGGCTCCAGAGGATTTCAACAGAAAATGCCCACTGAGGATGAGCTTATAATAAAAGATATCAATGTCAGACATTTGAAAAATAATGTACCATGAGTAACTGTGTGCCCCATATACAACATAATATAATAACTGAAATCTTAGGTACAGTCTGAATCTATAAGATAGATATGCTTAAAGTTACCAAATATGAGAACTTCCACTTTTGGCCAACATGAAGTAACAGAGATAGGATATGCTTTTCATTTGAAACAACCCCAAAATGACACCCTATATGAAACAACTGTCTTCAGATATTGGTCATCAGCCAGTCTGGACAGTGACACCTAAGAGAAAGGGAACATAAAAGGTGAGCCCAACAATTGCCTCAGCTTACTGCTTAGAGGGAATTTTCCTGCCACAACACAGGAAAAGAGAAAGAAGGCAGAGACTTGCAGTTTCCTTATGTTGAAAAGAGAGAGCTGTAAGATGGGAGGCTGAAGTGGCTAGAGCTCCCAGGACAGAAAACCAGAGAAGAGAAAAGTCAGCCAAGAGACAGCTCCAGAGATCATCAGAGCCTCTTGAGTCTTCAGCTGAATACAGATCAGAGCATGCTTGTGAGAAAACTACCCAAGGATGGGGAAATAATCAACCAAAAATAGCAGAGGGAAAATCCCCAAAGCTCGCACCAAGCCAGGAATAGTTCACTTTCCTGCCAGCCAACATGGAAAACCTCCTAATTCATAGGCATTGGGTGGAATACTTAGAAGGATGTCACTTCATTAGTAATACTAAGAATTAGAACAAAGAATATAGTGATGGATACAGAAAGACAATTAATAGTAATTAAGAGGTCAATTCATCAAAAAGGAAATAATCCTTGACTTGAGGAGATGTAGTTGAGAGCCTGAGGAGACTGGGGTTACTAGCATTTACAGGGCGAGAGTAAATGAGGAGACCAAGCATCGCAAAAAGAGTTCCAGGGTTTGTAGAAGGTCTCCTCGACTATTAAATTGAGTATAATAAGCACATGTGTGTGAGGAAAGGAGCCAAGGCTGGGGAAAGAACCATCTAAAGACTTAGAAGTAACAATGTCCAGCACTCTCACAAAGCTAGCAATGGTGCCTGTTCCTACCAGTCAGCTGAGAAAGCTTATGATTCTCAGAGTGGGAGGTAGAACACACAGAAGACTCTTCTGTTAATAGTGGGGAATAGTTAAGGCTTCCACTAAGCACTGCTTTAGCTTTGCCTAATAAATCTTAGAAACAAATCCTGAAAGATTTTAAGTAACTTAACTGTGTCTCACATCAAAGGGTGAGAACGAAAGTATCCAGCATCCATCAAGGAAAAACCCACCATGCCTGTGATCCAAGTTTTAAAATTTCCAGATGCAAAAGAAAAAAAGGCAAAGGATGACCCATAATGAGATAAATACAAACATTAAAATCAAATCAGAACTGACACAGATATTAAAATTAGCAAACATCAGTCATTAAAAGTTACTATGATTATATTCCACATGTTAAAAAACAGTTAAGTAGAGGTATATGCTGCTGCTGCTGCTAAGTCACGTCAGTCGTGTCCGACTCTCTGCAACCCCATAGACGGCAGCCCACCAGGCCCCCCAGTCCCTGGGATTCTCCAGGCAAGAACACTGGAGTGGGCTGCCATTTCCTTCTCCAATGCATGAAAGTGAAAAGTGAAAGTAAAGTCGCTCAGTCGTGTCTGACTCAGCGACTCCAGGGACTGAACCCTACCAGGCTCCTCCGTCCATGAGATTTTCCAGGCAAGAGTACTGGAGTGGGTTTCCATTGCCTTCTCCGGTAGAGGTATATAAGATGTTTTTAAAAGAACCAGAAACAAACAAAAAAATTCTAGAGGAGAAAACTGCAATGTGTGAGATGATAAATATACTGGATAGGATTAAAGGCAAATTAGATTTTGCAGGAAAAAAAAGGTTAATTAACCTGAAGATAGAAGGATAGAAATTATCCAAAGAAAGAAACTAGAAAGAAAGAGAAATTTTCTTAAATGAGCATAGCATTAGTGAGCTATAGGAAGACTTCAAGTGGCCTAATTATGTTTATAATCAGAGTCTCTGAAGGAGAGAAAATGTAGGAGCAGAAAAAATATATCAAGAAATAATTATAATTTTAAAAATTGGTAAAATCTATAAGCCCACAGATCCAAGAACCTCAGCAAACCACAAGAACAAGAAATATTAAGAAAAACATACCACTTTCCATCATAAATCATTCAAAACAAGTGATTAAAAAACCTAAAAGCAGTCATATTTTTAAAGAAAGCTAAAACAAAACAATATGTTGCATCACACCTTCTGGTTTCAAACCATAGTATAAAGCTACAGTCATCAAAACAGTATGACACTGGCATAAAAACAGACACACAGATTGGTGGAACACAATACAGAGTCCAGAAATAAACCCAAGCATATGTGGTCAATTAATTTACAACAAATGAGCCAATACTATACAGGGAAGTATAGTCTCTTTAAAGAATGATGTGAAAAAGTAGATAGACACCTGCAAAAAAGTGAAACTGGACCACTGTTTAATACCATACACAAAAATTAACTCAAAACAGATTAAGGACTTGAATGTAATACAGGAAGCCATAAAACTCCTAGAAGAAAGGGAGTAACTCCTTGACATTGGTGATGGCAATGATTTTTTGGATTTGACACCAAGACAAAGGCAAAAAAAATTAATCAATGGAATTATATCAAACTAAAAAGCACACAGCAAAGAAAACCATCAACAAAATGAAAAGGCAAGCTACAGAATGAGAAAATATTTTCAAATTGTATATCGGGTAAGGGGATAATATCTAAAATATATAAAGAATTCATAAAGTTCAATAGCAAAAAACAATGCAATTAAAAACTGAATAGACATTTTTTTTCTCAAGAAGACATACAAATGACCAATAGGTACATGAAAAGGTGTTCAACATTACTAATCATCAGGGAAATGAAATCAAAACCATGATATCACCTCATACCTGTTAGGATAGTTACTATCAAAAAGACTAGAGATTAGTGTTGACAAGGATGAGGAGAAAGGAAACCCTTGTGCACTATTGATGGGAATGTAAATTGGTGTAGCCACTATGGGAAAGAGTACAGAGTTTCCTTAAAAATTAAAAATAGAACTACCATATGATCCTCAATTTCACTTCTGGGTATGTATCCAAAGGAAATGGAAACACAGTATCAGAGAGGTATTTGTACTCCCATGTTCATGTTGCATTATACAATAGCCAAGACACAGAAACAACCAAAGTTTCCATCAAGGGTGAATGAATAAAGAAGAAAGATAGATAGACAGACACACTTACATAAACATACACAATGGAATATTATTCAACCTTTAGAAAGAAGGAAATCCTGCTATTTGCAACAACAAAGATATGACTTGAGAGCATATGCTAAGTGAAACAAGTCAGAGAAAGACAAATACTGCATGCTGTCACTTAAACATGTGTTATCTTAAAAACAAGTCAAAGTGATAGAAACAGAGTAGAAAAGTGATTGCCAGAGCTGAAGGTAGGGGAAATTGGGAGAGGCTGGTAAAAGGATAGATATTCAGGTATAAAATGAATAAAGTCTGAGGATCTAATGTAAAACAAGGTGACTACAGTTGATAACACTGTATTTTATAATTGAAATTTTCTAAAAGAGTAGAATTTAAATGTTCTTAGCAAAAAAAAAGAAAAAAAGATAATATATGAGGTAGTGAATGTAGGTGGGCTTTTTCCAATTGGGTGTTTTTTGAGGTTTGTCTTTTTTGGTCATACTGCGTCATGCAGGAATTTCCCAACGAGGGATCAAACCTGTGACCCCTGCAGTGGAAATGCAGTCTTAACCACTGGACCTCCAGGGAAGTCCCATTACGGATGTATTAATTAATGAGATGATGAGAATCTCTTTACAATGTACATGCATAGCAAATCATCACAAGGTATACTATAAATACCTTCTAATTTATCAATTATACCTAAATAAACCCATAAAAAGCAATATATAACATATGAGGGAACAAGAATAACTTCCTAGAAACAATGCAGATGAGAAGATATCAGACAAAATCTTTAACATCCTGAAAGAAAATAAATATCAGCCTAGAATTCTATACTCAGCATAAAGATCTTTCAAAAGAAAAGGTGAAATAGATTTATTCAGATACTCAAAGCTAAAAAAGAAAGAAAGAAAGAAAAATTACCACCAGCAGACCCACACTATAAGAAATAGTAAAAGAAATCCCTCAGGCAGAAGCAAAAAGAAATATGATTTCAAAAATGGATCTGCACAAAGAAAGAACACTGCAAACGGCAACTACATAGATAAATATATAAAATTTCTTTCTTTTATATAAATTCTAATAAAGCTAATGACCCTTTAAACAAAGGCAATAATGGCCAAATGTGGGTTTTATAACACATGTAAAAGGAAAACTTGTAACAATAGTTGTCCCATCACTTCATGGCAGACAAAAGAGGAAAAAGTGGAAGTATTTATATATTTTGGTGATATATTTCATTTTCCTGGACTTCAAAATCACTGGGGACAGTAAACTGCAGCCAGGAAATTAAAAGATGCTTGCTCCTTGGAGGAAAGCTATGAACAACCTACACAGTGTAATAAAAAGCAAAGATATCACTTTGCCGACAAAGATCCATATAGTCAAAGCTATATTTTTTCCAGTAGTTATGTATGGGTGTGAGAGTTAGACCATAAAGAAGGCTGACTGCTGAAGTACTAATGCTTTTGAACTGTGGTGTTGGACAAGATTTTCGAGAGTCTCTTGGACTGCAAGGAGATCAAACCAGTCAATCCTAAAGGAAATCAACCCTGAATAATCATTGGAAGGACTGATGCTGAAGCTGAAGCTCCAATACTTTGTCCACCTGATGCAAAAGGCTGACTCATTGGAAAAGTTGCTGGTGCTGTGAAAGACTGAGGGCACGAGGAAACAGGGATGACAGAGGACGAGGTTGTTAGATGGCACCACAGACTCAATGGCATGAGTTTGAGCAAATTCCAGGAGATAGTGTAGGACAGAGGAGCCTGGTGTGCTGCGGTCCATGGGGTTGTAAACAGTCGGACATGACTTCCAAACTGAACAACAACCACAGCAACATAACAATAGCACAAAGTTTATGAGGAAAGAGATGGAAGCAAACTATTGAAGAGTTCTTATACTACATATGAGTGGCGTAATATCACTTGAAGGTAGAATGTGATAAGTCAATGTATATTACAAACCCTAGAGCAGCTTCTAAAATAATAAAAAGAGCTAAAATTAATAATCTATTCATAACTTTTGTGATAAAATAGAATCACAAAATGTATTCAACTCATCTAAAAGAAGTAGAAAGAGAGAGTAAAAGGATCAAAGAAAAATAGGACAAATGGCAGGGGAGGCGAGGAGTAGGAAACAGAATAATATCAGTAGTCATATTGCGTGTAAATGGTCTAATTGCTCTAATTAAAAGCAAAAATTGTCAGATAGGTTAGAAAAAAAAGTGAGGCCCAATTACATGCTGCCTATAAGAAACTCACTTCAAGCATAAAGAGCAGAGGTTACCTTCCTTGGTCTTCTTGCCAGAAGTTTTTCTCTGAGATTTACTTTCCATACCTGTTTCAGTTCTATAACTGGAGCCACCTGTGGGTTAAAGCTTGGGATAGAAAGGAGGAAGCAAAACTAGGAATTCATTCCCATACTGATTTTTCTTCAAGATCTGACTTCCTTCTGCAATTTGAATATTACTTTAAAAAATTTTTTCCCAGACTTAAAGTAGTTAAAAAAATTTTTTTATTCCAAGTTATTAGTTATAATCTGTGGGAAATATAGGCTGTAGTGAACTTAACCCATCTTGACCAGCACTGGAAGTTACAAATAACTTTTTAAGAGGTGAAGGTTAGGAACATACTTTCGGCAGTGACAGAGAATCATAAACTGATAAACTCATGAAAAAATACTCACATTCATTTATAATCAGAGAAGTGAAAATTACTGTGATAAAGTTTGTACATATCAGCTTGGTGTAACATCTGATAACATCAAGAGTGGAAGAAAACAAAAGGAAACAGAAACTCTTTCCTGTTTTAGATGGAATTGTAAATTGGTATAACCAATTTCTAACCAAAGACAAGAGTTAAGAGAATATCTCATGCAAAATCCATAGGCACGAATTTGAAAATCTACAAAAAATTGATAATTTTCTAACAAATTAAAATTGTCAATCTGAAAAGAAAGTTTGAATAGACCAAATATAAATGTTGAAAAATGACCCAAAAAATCTACCATCGAAAATGACATTAAAGGGATTTCTCTGGTGGTCCAGTGGCTAAGACTCCAAGCTTCCAATGCTGGGAGTCTTTGCTCAATCCCTTGTCAGGGAAATAGATCCCATAGACCACACTAAGCGTTCTCATGATGTAACTAAGAGTTTGCAGCTAAAGATTCTGCATGCCATAACAAAGACTGAAGATTCCATGTGCCACAGCTAAGATCCAGAATAGCCAAATAAATAAATAAATAATTTTTCTTTAAAAAAAAATGGCATTAAAACCAAATAGATCTAGAACTCAGCTTCATCTAAGCTATAAGACAAATTATTATTTGTCTATTTAGATTAACCCAGAGACATAAAATATAGAAAACTCTCCAATTCATTTTCCTAGCACTTTTTGGTTAGTTTTTGTTTGTTTGTTTGTTTATTTTTGGCTGTGCCTCATGGCATGCAGGATCTTAGTTTGATAACTTTAGGGAACCCCCTGCCATGGAAGAACAGAGTCCTAACTACTGGACCACTAGGGAATTCCCACTAGCAAACATTTTAACAACCAAATTGGTTACAGGTAATACAAAACGGAGATGATAAAGCTCATACATTTACTTAGAGAGAAAAATTCTAAACAAAGTACTAGTGGATAAAATGTACAGTAAAACCCATATGACCAACTAGGATTTATTTTAGAAATTCAAGATGGTGCAATAGAAGACTAATCAACATACTAAGATCATGACATCTGGTCCCATCACTTCATAGGAAATAGATGGGGAAACAGTGGAAACAGTGACAGACTTTACTTTGGGGGGCTCCAAAATCACTGCAAATGGTGACTGCAGCCATGAAATTAAAAGACACTTGCTGCTTGGAAGAAAAGTTATGACCAACCTAGACAGCTTATTGAAAAGCAGAGAGGGTACTTTGCCAACAAAGGTCCGTCTAGACAAAGCTATGATTTTCCAGGACTTGTGTATGGATGTGAGAAAGAGTCGCTCAGTTGTGTCTGACTCTTTGCGACCCCATGGACTGCAGCCCACCAGGATCCTCCGTCCATGGGATTCTCCAGACAAGAATACTGGAGTGGGCTGCCATTTCCTTCTCCAGGGGATCTTCCCGACCCAGGGATCGAACCTAGGTCTTCTGCATTGCAGGCAGACGCTTTAACCTCTGAGCCACAAGGGAAGCCCCAACATGGATGTGAGAGTTGGACTATAAAGAAAGCCTAGTGCTGAAGAACTGATGCTTTTGAACTGTGGTGTTGGAGAAGACTCTTGAGAGTCCCTTGGACTGCAAGGAGATCAAACCAGTCCATTCTAAAGGAAATTAGTCCTGAATATTCATTGGAAGGACTGATGCTGAAGCTGAAACTCCAATACTTTGGCCACCTGATGCAAAGAGGTGACCCATTTGAAAAGACCCTGATGCTGGGAAAGATTGAAAGTGGGAGGAGGAGGGGACAACAGATGATGAGATGGTTGGATGGAGTCACTGACTCAATGGACATGAGTTTGAGTAAACTCTGGGAGCTGGTGATGGACAGGGAGGCCTGGCGTGCTCCAGTCCATGGGGTCCCAAAGAGTCAGACATGACTGAGTGACTGAACTGAACTGCACTGATCAACATAATTCATTACATAAAGACATCAAAGGAGAAAAACTGTATCATCATTGAGCTTCTATCAACATCTGTCAACATGTTTAAGAGAAATAAGTATTAAGAAGCATAGCTGAGAGAAAGAGAGCTCCTAATTATCTTTTAAACTGAATTCTAGTTGTATATGATCAGCATTTCATTTGTCCTTCCTAATTACATAAACCAACACTTTTTTCTTTTATTTACATTTCTCTTAATTACATAAACCAATACTTCAGGTAGTTTGATTTGGAATGCTATCACTTGAAATTGTGAGTACATATTCATATAAGCATCAACAGAAAGACCACTAAAAGAAAAGATTATTCAATAAGATAGTCACATATAAATAAATATTTTAAAGTCAATAGAGAATCTTCACACATTGCTGGTGGGGATGTAAAATAGTGTAGCCACTTTGGAAAACAGCTGGGCAATTTCTCAAAAAGTTAAATATAAAATTAACACATAACCCAATCATTCCATTCTTACATATCTACCCAAGAGATATAAGACATATGTCCACACAAAGACTTCATGAAATGTTCATAATAGCATTGTTTATAATAGTCCATAACTGAAAACAATCTAAATGTCCATTATTAGTGAAAGAATAGGCAAGGTGTGATACAAACATAGTTCACCAGGCACTCTGTCTATCAGATCTAGTCCCTTAAATTAAATAGCTGTGAAAAGAAGAGAAGCGAAAAGCAAAGGAGAAAAAGAAAGACACACCCACTTGAATGCAGAATTCCAAAGAATAGCAAGGAGAGATAAGAAAGCCTTCCTTAGCGATCAGTGCAAAGAAATAGAGGAAAACAATAGAATGGGAAAGACTAGAGGTATTTTCAAGAAAATTAGAGATAACAAGGGAACATTTCATGCAAAGACGGGCTCAATCAAGGACAGAAATGATAGAGACCTAACAGAAGCAGATGATATTAAGAAGAGGTGGCAAGAAAACACAGAACTGTACAAAATATATCTGCACGACCCAGATAATCAAGATGGTATGATCACTCACACCCACCTAGAGCTGGACATCCTGGAATGAGAAGTCAAGTAGGCCTTAGGAAGCATCACTATAAACAAAGCTAGTGGAGGTGATGGAAATCCAGTTGAGCTATTTCAAATCCCAAAAGATGATGCTGTGAAAGTGCTGCACTCAATATATCAGCAAATTTGGAAAACTCAGCAGTGGCCACAGGACTGGAGAAGGTTGGTTTTCATTTCAATCCCAAAGAAAGGCAATGCCAAAGAATGCTCAAACCACCGCACAATTGCACTCATCTCATAGGCTAGTTAAGTAATGCTCAAAATTCTCCAAGCCAGGCTTCAGCAATATGTGAACCATGAACTTCCAGATGTTTAGCTGGTTTTAGAAAAGGCAGAGGAAGCAGAGATCAAATTGCCAACATCCGCTGGATCATGGAAAAAGCAAGAGAGTTCCAGAAAAACATCTATTTCTGCTTTACTGACTATGCCAAAGCCTTTGACTGTGTGGATCATAATAAACTGGAAAATTCTGAAGGACGTGGGACTATCAGACCACCTGACCTGCCTCTTGAGAAACCTGTATGCAGGCTAGGAAGCAACAGTTAGAACTGGACATGGAACAGACTGGTTCCAAATAGGAAAAGGAGTATGTCAAGGCTATATATTGTCACCCTGCTTATTTAACTTATATGCAGAGTACATCATGAGAAATGCTGGGCTGGAGGAAGTACAAGCTGGAATCAAGATTGCTGGGAGAAATATCAAAATCTCAGATAGGCAGATGATACCACCTTTATGGCAGAAAGTGAACAATTAAAGAGCCTCTTGATGAAAGTGAAAGAGGAGAGTAAAAAAGTTGGCTTAAAGCTCAACATTCAGAAAACGAAGATCATGGTATCTGGTCCCATCACTTCATGGCAAATAGATGGGGAAACAGTGGAAACAGTGTCAGACTTTATTTTTATGGGCTCCAAAATCACTGCAGGTGGTGATTGCAGCCATGAAATTAAAAGACACTTACTCCTTGGAAGAAAAGTTATGACCAACCTAGACGGCATATTCAAAAGCAGAGACATTACTTTGTCCACAAAGGTCCATCTAGTCAAGGCTATGGTTTTTCCAGTGGTCGTGTACGGATGTGAGAGTTGGACTGTGAAGAAAGCTGAGTGCCGAAGAATTGATGTTTTTGAACTGTGGTGTTGGAGAAGACTCTTGAGAGTCCCTTGGACTGCAAGGAGATCCAACCAGTCCATTCTGAAGCAGATCAGTCCTGGGTGTTCATTGGAAGGACTGATGTTGAAGCTGAAACTCCAATACTTTGGCCACTTGATGCAAAGAGCTGACTCATTTGAAAAGACCCTGATGCTGGGAAAGATTGGGGGCAGGAGGAGAAGGGACAACAGAGGATGAGATGGTTGGATGGTATCACCGACTTGATGGACATGGGCTTGGGTAGACTCCGGCAGTTGGTGATGGACAGGGAGGCCTGGCATGCT
Organism: Aepyceros melampus; assembly: GCA_006408695.1. NCBI lineage: Eukaryota > Metazoa > Chordata > Mammalia > Artiodactyla > Bovidae > Aepyceros > Aepyceros melampus. The sequence goes on from SJXQ01001971.1 coordinate 138,907, forward strand.
GCGGTTCATGGGGTTGTGAAGAGTTGGACATGACTGAGTAACTGAACTTAACTGATACAAACATATAGTGGAATATTATTTGGAAGTAACAAGAAACAAACTGGGATTCCCTGGTAGCTCAGCTGATAAAGAATCTGCCTGCAATGCAGGAGATTCTGGTTTGATTGCTGAGCTGGGAGGATCCCCTGGAGAAGAGATATGCTACCCATTCCAGTATTCTTGAGCTTCCCTAGTGGCTCAGATAGCAAAGAATCTGCCTGCATTGTGGGAGACCTGTGTTCGATCCCTGGATTGGGAAGATCCCACGGAGAAGGGAATGGCAATCCACTCCAGTATTGTTGCCTGGAAAATTCCCATGGATAGAGGAGCCTGGCAGGCTGCAGTCCATGGGGTTGCTAAGTGTTGGACACGACTGAGCGACTAAACACACACCACACAAGACACAAACTACTAACATAGGCTAAATTACAGATAAATCTCAAAAAGAATTGAGACGCTAAATGAAAGACAGACACTTGAAAATGTTTATTTATATGGTTTACTTATATGAATTATTCAGAAAGTAGATTAGTGTTCACCTGAGGCTGAGGATGAGAACTGGGATTAGTGGGATTAGTTGTATGTAGGTAGGAATGAAAGATCTCAGAGGAGGAAAGAAAATATACTAAAATTAATTTATAGTGATTGTTCCACCACTCAGCAACATTACTAAAATTCATCAAAATGCACACTAGTAATGAGTGAATTCTACCATACTGTAAAATTTACCTTAATAAAGCTACTAAAAAATTAAAAATAAAGCAAGAGATTTCTGATATACAAATGATAATCAAGTAAAATATATAAGAAAACATCCCATTCACAACCATAGAAAATCATAAATTACCTAGGAATTATGTAACAAGAAATGTTTGGAACTTGTGGAAATTATAAAATTCAAAATTCTATAAGATTAAATCTTGAATAAATGGAAAGAGATATCTTGTTTTTTAAAAGGAAAGATCACCATCATAAATTTTTCCTAACTTAAAACTATAAATTCAGTGTTTTTTCAGTCAAAATCCCATCTTGATTTTTTAGAAAGAGTCTGAAAAAATGATTCTTAAATTTACCTAAAATTATAAACATGTGAGAATAACCAGGAAAATCCTTAAAAGAACAAGAAATGGAAACATGTCATCAACATTATTATCATAAGATGATAATACTTGCTGCTACTGCTAAGTCACTTCAGTCGTGTCCGACTCTGTGCGACCCCATAGACGGCAGCCTACCAGGCTACGCCGTCCCTGGGATTCTCAAGGCAAGAACACTGGAGTGGGTTGCCATTTCCTTCTCCAATGTAGGAAAGTGAAAAGTGAAAGTGAAGTCACTCAGTCGTGTCCGACCCTTCACAACCCCATGGACTGCAGCCTACCAGGCTCCTCCGTCCATGGGATTTTTCCAGGCAAGAGTACTGGAGTGGGGTGCCATTGCCTTCTCCGTGATAATACTTAAACAGTACAATTTATAGATATATCAATGAAATGAAATAAAAATTAGTAAATCAGCAAATAAATATGTATTTTTAATGTATTATATATCAAAGTTCAAAGCAAAGGGCAAAATATGGAATATTTAATACATGGTGTTTTGACTGGTGTCAAGTCATTTGGAAAAATACAAAGCGATTTGACCTCATTTCATACTCTAGAATAAAATCCAGATGGATGCTATTTCTATAATAGCTGAGTAAAGACTTCTCTAAGCATTTCACAAGGATTATTGCCTATACAGAAAAGGTTGATACATTAGGTTGCATTTTAGCTAATAGTATTTGAGAGCTTGTACGGTAGCAAGCACTTTTCTAAGCACCTAAAAACTAGTAATGTATTTAATCCATGTAACAACCCTATGATGTAGGTACTAGTACTAGCCCTATAAATAAACCTCTCTGTGCATGTCTCGTAGTCTCTTAGCCTCACATCTCCTGGACTCTCAGCCATTTGCTCTGCTTTACTCACCCCCTCAGCCAAAGGACTTCCTAAGGCCCCTGTGGTCTTGATGCCCGAGGCTGGCCAAACACTTACCTGGAGCCTACAGCTCCCCCTACAACTCCAAGCTCAGAGGAAATGCCATTCCACAAAGTATCGGATCTGGTTGTCCACAGCTGCCAAAAAGCCTGATGATGCAACAGAGAAGGAGGGAAACTTAACTTCCAGTGGGGCAAATGTTGACATCCCTGCTGCAGGGAAAAACAGGGAACTGGAGGATAGAATCCCTCTCCTTCTTCCTACCTGCGGACTGTTCTGAGACCCAGACTGTCCTCAGCTCATCTGGAGGCATCTTGCGTGGCTAAGAGACTAGCCAGCTAAGCCACTGCTCGTGTCTGCAGCTTGTCCTGAGACAGCAGCCAGCGGAGTGAGGCATTACCTTGAGTCGCTTCTCACACTGCCTGGCCTCACTTTCCTTTGCACTCATTCTTGCTACCCTGGGATTACACTTCCTTAATAAAGCATTTGCACTTAATCCTTGTCCCAGTCTCTATATATCTAAGAATCTAGAGTGGGACATCGATCTTTTTCTCATGAGAAAACACAGAGAGGTAAGATTACTTGCCAAAGATCACCCAACTAGTTATTCATAAAACTTGGCTTTGATCCCAAGGAAATTCATTAATCTTACAGAGTACAACTGAAAAAACCCCCCAAAAACCCAAGCCTCAAAACAATAGCAAACACCATTCTTATTGTAGAAAACTATTTTGGGGACTGGGAATAAGACAAAACTGTCTTATTCTACATATTGCTAAATCTGCTCAGCATTACACTGGAAATCCTAGCTATCCATTATGGAAAACAAAAAATCAAGAGAAACAGTGTTGATATTATTCACAAATGTTATGATTGCATACACAGAACAAATTTTTAACATAAATAACTAGAATTAATAAACCTGAATTAATCCAATATTACTGAATACAAGGGAATAAACAACCCTGAATTACATTTTTATGTATCAACAACAAAACACAAAAAATACAAATATTGCTTTAAATATTAATATCATAAAAAGTATCCAGGAGAAAGTCTTATAAAAAATGTGGACGACATCCTCAAAATCATAAAACACTGTCAAGAGAAATTAGTAAGGATGACCCCAAAATGGAGATACATATCACAACAATGAATTGTAAGACTCAATATTATAATGATGTCATTTCTTCTCAATTTTATTCATAGATTTGATGTGATAAAGTTTTAGCAATTTTTTGTTTGTGTGTGTGATAAATGAGTGCAAAGGATCAAGAATAATCAAAATACCTTTGAAGAAAAACAGTGAAGAAGGACTTGTTCTAACCGAGGCTAAGCTACCAGGATATTTGATACAATATGGACCCAAAATTTGACAAATAATGGGAAAATAGTAGTAGTTTAGTCGCTAAGTCGTGTCCGACTCTTGCGACCCCATGGACTGTAGGCTCCTCTGTCCGTGGGATTCTCCAGGCAAGAATACTGGAGTGGATTGCCATTTCCTTCTCCAGGGGATCTTCCTGACCCAGGAATTGGACCCGGGTCTCCTGCACTGCAGGCGGATTCCTTACCAACTGGGCTATGAGAGAAGCCCAATGGGAAAGTATAGAACCCCAAATCAAAGTCACACATAAGGAAATAGGCCATAATCAATAATACACTCTTGGACCCTTACTTCATACTATACCTAACATGAACTCTAGGTAGATTAAGGATGAAATGAAAAAAGTAAAACTGTATCACTTTCAGAAAATATTTTCACTGTTTCATAGGTTTTCTTAAACAAGATGCAAAAAAATATGGAGGAAAAAGTAGATCTAAAACATGACACAAATGAATCTATGAAACAGGAACAGCACAGACCTGGGCTGCCGAGGTAAGGAGGGGAGGGGGCAGGCAAGTGTTAAGAGTTTGACATTAGCACGTGCAAACGACTCTATATACAGGATGGATAAACAATAAGGTCCTACCACATACACAGGAAACTATATTCAATACCCTGAGATAAACCATAATGGAAAAGATTATAGAAAAGAATGTACACGTATGTGTAACTAGCCACTTTGCTGTACATCAGAGATTAACACAACACTGTAAATCAACTATGCTTCAATAAAAAGAAAAAAAGAAAAGAGAGTTCCAGAGGGCTTCCCCAGCATCTTACTCCTAATCTTGATTGGTGGTTACATGAGTATTTCTTTCTATTTGTTAAAATGTACACTTGTACAACTCTGTGACTACACTGAACACCACTGAATTTAATGCATTAAAGGGATAAATTGTATGGCTGTGAAATATATCGTAATCCCTTGGTTTTTTTTTAAAGGTATGTGTTTAGTAAAGTAAAAAACTAAAAACAAAAAACAAACAAAAAAAAACTGACTTTTCCAACCGGTTATAGAGTTTAAGATCTGTCGGCATTTCTTTTTTATTTTTACTCTGAGGGTAAAGTTGTTCAATCACTCACTGTGTCTGACTCTTTGCGACCCTGTGGACTGCAGCACTCTAGTTTTCCCTATCCTTCAGCATCTCCCGGAGCTTGCTCAAACTCAAGTCCACTGAGTCGGTGATGCCATCCAACCATCTGTCATCCCTTTCTTCTCCTGCCTTCAATCTTTCCCAGCATCGGGGTCTTTTCTAAGGAGTCAGCTCTTCACATCAGGTGGCCAAAGTATTGGAGCTTCAGCTTCAGCATCAGTCCTTCTAATGAATATTCAGGAGAGATTGAGGTTTGAGGGTAGAATACTGTGCCCCAAATTACCTGGATTCATTTACTTTTCTCTGAAGTTGTGATGTTTATTTGAAATACAACAAGATTAATTTGTTTCTGTATATACTCAGTTTTAGAGTTGTATCTACATCATATGATACTGATGTAATTTTAGTTTTGAATATTTGAAACCTTTATGTTACAGAATAAGAACTATACATGTTATACTTAGAAAAAATAAAATAAAATGCATATAGGGCTTTCTGCACATTTCTGTATAAATGTCCTTTTTGAATAAAATGATAATTTTTTTTAAAGTAGATGCTTGTCTTCATTAAAACTTACAACTTCATTTAGTCAAAGGAATTATAAAGAAAGAGAAAATCCAACCCCATAATTGGGAGAAGCTGTCTGCAGCACATATGTCTACCAACTATCTTGTACTTGGAATACCATATTTTTGTTTTTAAAACACTTTCCACATTTTGCCACCACAGAAATTACGTACATATCACAGTCAGTGGTCGGTTATAATTTAATTGATAATGTTCTCTTTTTTAATGTAACAAAATAGCAGTGCATTTTTAATCAAGTGGGTTGCCCTTCCCTTCTCCAGGGAATCTTCCTGACCCAGGGATCGAACCCAGGTCTCCCGCATTGCAGGCAGATGCTTTAACCTCTGAGCCACCAGGGAAGCCCCAGTGGCATCTTAGATTTGATTAAAAACTACATGTAGGAGTCAGTTGCCATTTCCTTCTCCAGGGGATCTTCCCGACCCAGGGATCGAACCCATGTCTCCTGCATTGCAGGCAGACGCTTTAACCTCTGAGCCACCAGGGAAACCTAAAGAATACTTAAGAATCATTAAATAAAATACAAACAACTCAAAAGAAAAATGAACAAATGACTTGGATGGATACTTTAGAAACAGACAATCAAAATTGTCATTAATTATGTGGAAAAAGCATTACTATGAATCAGGTAAATGCAAATTAATACCACGATGAGATTCCACATACAGGCAAAAGGTTTTAAGTCTGACAGTACCAAGTGTTGACAAAGATATGAAGAAATAGGACCTCTCATCTACTGCTGGTCAGAGAGCAACTGGTAAAACTATTTTGGAAAACAACTTAGGTCTTCTAGTAGAAACAAACAAATGCAAATCCTATAATTCAACAATCCCTCTCCTAGGTACATATCATAGGAAAGCTTTTATACAGTTATACCAAGAGATGTAAATAAATTACTTAGCATTGTTTATAATATTAAAAACATAAATGTCCATCAACAGGTCAATGGACAAACTGCTTGTATCCAGGTGATGAAATATTATACATCAATGAAAATAAATGAACTATAGCTACATGAACAACATGAAGGAATCTCATTAACATTATTGAATGAAAGAAAGAAGTCATGAAAAATGCATTCAGTATGATTTTTTTCATAAAAAGTTCAAAAGAGTCAAAATTAAACAAAATACTATTTCAGGATACACAGATAAGCGATGCAGGTATGAAGAAAAGCAGGGCCATGATTGTCACAAAAATCAAGGTCATAGTTTCCTTGGAAGATTGAGAAGTCCTTGTGATCCTGAAGGGACACAGGCAGCATCTAAGGTGCAGACAATTTTGTATTTTGTAACTTGAGTAGAGGCTGCACTTGTGTATGTTTCATTATAATTCATTAAAATGTACATATCCATTCCTATCGGAGAAGGCAACGGCACCCCATGGTGCCGAAAATCCCATGGATGGAGGAGCCTGGTGGGCTGCAGTCCATGGAGTTGCTAAGAGTTGGACACGACTGAGTGACTTCAATTTCACTTTTCACTTTGCTGCATTGGAGAAGGAAATGGCAACCCACTCCAAGGTTCTTGCCTGGAGAATCCCAGGGACGGGGGAGCCTGGTGAGCTGCCATCTATGGGGTCGCACAGAGTCAGACACGACTGACGCGACATAGCAGCAGCATCCATTTCTATAATCATCTGCATGTATGATAATATATCACAATATTTTAAAAAGGAAAAACAAAAAAGCAGTTTGCAGAGTAATATGATCTCATTGAACTTTCATTCTTATGTGTGTTAAGTACTAATGAATAGAAAAATTTTGGAATACTACTGAAACTACTTAACTTATGGGGTGTGACCTCTGAATCCTGGGTTGTAAGCTTCTAAGTTATTCATAGTGTGTGTCACTGGAATTTCTACAACAAGCACATATTCCTTTGTAATTAATTAATTTGCATGTAAAACTTTTAAACAAGCAGGAAAATCATGCTAGGATGATTGTCCCAAGTATTGAGGCTAGCCAATTTTCACTCAAAAATTTAAATTGAAGGTTTCCATAATTTTTCATGTTCTTTATAATATTGCCTGGGTTGCTAAGAATTAGATTTCAAAGGTCAAATAAAACCCCTACAAAAACCCTTTTATACAAGCACAGCCAAAATTCTGGTGCTGACAATAGCTCTAACTGTCGTCCCACCCCCACATTGTAGCACCGTTAGCTTCATCTGCTATAAATAACACTCAGCTTCTTCAGACATGTTCCAGAGCCTTTCCCAAATATAACAGGAGGCAAAACATGCCAAAATGTACATAAGCATCTTGTTGCTTTCCAAAGACGGGGACAGCAGGGCAGTAGCAGGACAGTGGCAGAATGTGGCAAGAGTAAACTTTGTACACATACATTAAACCACCTGGCTTCCCAGGTGGCGCTAGTGGTGAAGAGCCTGCCTGCCAATGCTGAAGATGCAAGAGGCTTGGGTTCAATTCCTGGGTTGGGAAGACCCCCTGAAGGAGGAAAAGGCCACCCTCTCCAGTATTCTTGCCTGAAAAACTCCACAGACAGAAGAGCCTGGAGGAGCTACATACAATTCACAGGTGGCAAAGAGTAGGACATGACTACATATGCACATGTATATTAAACCTCATGCATCACCTCCAAGTTTAATCAGGTCTAAAATAAAAAAGAATCCCATTCATAGTTATTTAATGAGACTCTCTAGCCCCTAAAATTTTTTTCAAATTGAGTTTATATTAATAGTGTCTAATTTCTCCTTCATAACTACATTCTCATCAGAGTTTTTCTTTTCTTTTTAACTAAAGAACACTCACATCAAACATTTTTATTTGTAAGACACCAAGCCCCATTCCTTAGTACCCCTAAGTGTTAGTTTCCCCAAATACAGAGGACAGCAACCACAGGAAACAGTAGTTTTAATTACTGTTTTTTGCTTTTGACATTGGCTCTGAACCTTGCCTGTTTCCCAAGGAATAAATCGGTGGTATCCTCATAAATGTTTAGCAACAATCATTTGGGAGAGGGGAGGCTGATTTGTAGCATTGCTGATTTCTATGTATAAACTACCGTGCAATTGCAGTCATTTCACATGCTAGCAAGGTAATGCTCAAAATCCTTCAAGCTAGGCTTCAATAGTACATGAACCAAGAACCTCTTGATGTACAAGCTGAATGTAGAAAAGGCAGAGAAACCAGAGATCATCTGGTTGGATCATAGACAAAGCAAGAGAATTTAAAAAAAAATCTACTTCTGCTTCATTGACTATGCTAAAACTTTTGACTGTATGGATGACAACAAACTGTGGGAAATTCTTAAAGAAATGGGAATATCAGACCATGTGACCTGCCTTCTGTATGCAGGTAAAGAAGAAACAGTTAGAATGGGACATGGAACAACAGACTGGTTCAAAATTTGGAAAAGAGTACACTGAAGCTGTATATGGCCACCCCGCTTATTTAATTTCTATGCAGAGTACATCAAGAAAATGCTGGGCTGGATGAATCACAAGCTGGAATCAAGATTGCTGGGAGAAACATCAACAACCTCAGATATGCAGATGATACTACTCTAATGGCAGAAAGTGAAGAGAACCCAAAGAGCATCTTGATGAGAGTGAAAGAGGAGGTGAAAAAGCTGACTTAAAACTCAACATTCAAAAAACTAAGATCATGGCATCTGGTCCCATCACTTCAAGGCAAATAGATGGGGGAAAAGTAAAAATAGAGACAGATTTTATTTTCTTGGGCTCCAAAAGCACTGCAGACAATGACTGCAGCCATGAAATTAAAAGACACTTGCTTCTTGGAAGAAAATCTATGACAAACCTAGAAAGTGAAATTGAAAGTCACTCAGTCATGTCTGACTCTTTGCAACCCCTGGAGTGTAGTCTGCCAGGCTCCTCTGTCCATGGAATTCTCCAGGTCAGAATACTGGAGTGGTTAATCTACCTCTTTTCCAAGGAATCTTCCCAACCCTAGACGATGTATTAAAAAGCAGAGACATCACTTTGCTGACAGAGGTCTGTATAGTCAAAGCTATGGTTTTTCCAGTAGTCATGTACAGATTGAAAGTTGGACCACAAAGAAAGCTGAGTGCTAAAGAACTGATGCTTTCAAACTGGTGTTGGAGAAGACTCTTGAGAGTCCCTTGGACTGCAAGGAAATCAAATTAGCCAATACTAAAGGAAATCAGTCCTGAATATTGATTGGAAGGGCTGATGCTGAAGCTGAAATTCAAATACTTTGGCCACCTGATGTGAAGAACTGACTCATTTGAAAAGACCCTGATGCTAGGGCAGATTGAAAGCAGGAGGAGAAGGGGATGACAGAGGATGAGATGGTTGGATGGTATCATCAACTCTATGGACATGAGTTTGAGCAGGCACCAGGAGTTGGTGATAGACAGGGAGGCTTGGGGTGCTGCAGTCCATGGGGTCACAAAGAATTAGACATGATTTAGTGACTGAAAAACAACAAATGGTATAAATACTCCATGATGGACCTCTTCAAGCTACCTATATGACATCACTGAGCACAGAGTAAAAAAAGAGATGTACAGTGGCACACTAATCACTAAACAGTATTAATATTTCCACCATTTAGTGTCAATAGATGGAAACAACTCAAGAGCATAGATAAAAGTAAAATGTAGTAATTAAGAAGTGATTAGTTTTGACCTTGTAGTATCTTTGTTTTTAGTATAATTTCAAATTATATATTTATAAATTTTATTTTTAATAATGGCTACCTCCGATAACCAGCTCACAAAATTCCTAAAAATTGAGCAATCAGCTTTTGTGAGCTGGCACACCACTGGATTCAACCTGCCAATCTGAACTTAACTTCCCACAGAGACCTTCATGGCTCTTGGTGGCTAGGAGATATATCTTCTCCACACTGGACTTCTTGGGGGTTCTCACACTTCTACACAAAAGGTATCTGCTTTACTTACATTTTGCCAAGGCAGGAAAGTTCTCTGAAGACTTTTTGCTATTTACAGCTTAGGTCATTTCCCTTCCTTTATCTTGAGTTAGAAAAGGGGGCAAAATGCCTACTAAATTATTCTTAACATGAATTATTTAGAAGTTCAAAATTTAGTTATATTGTTGATAAAAATAGACATGGGTCTTAATTCTTACCAGCATGTAAGCTGTTGGCCATTGTTCTCTCTCTCTGAGTTTCAGTATCCTCATCAGTAAAATGGCAATTATAACAACTTTATGGGTGGTTGTGAAGATGAAATGATGTCTGCAAAAAGGCACAGTGTCTGGCACTGAGTAAGTGCTCAACACACGGTGCGTGCTGAGTCACTTGTGTCCGACTCTTTGCAGCCCCATGGACTGTAGCCCGCCAGGCTCCTCTGCCCATGGAATTTTCCAGGCAAGAATACTGGTGGGTTGCCATACCCTCCTCCAGAGGCTCTTCTCGATGCAGGGATGGAACCCAAGTTTCTTATGTCTCCTGCATTGGCAGGCGGGCACTTTACCACTAGCGCCACAACACATGGTAACTGTTGACATTTTCGGTTTTTAAAGGCCAACGTTATGCAGATACACATATGACGCAACTTACGAAAGTTTAGAATAATATCAACTCCTCATTTACTAGCTCATTACCAAAGCAAAATGCCTTCCAAAAATCACATCATTTCCATATTCACATTCAAATATTAAAATCAGGAATGTGTCCAGCTACCAAAACACCCAACCTGCTTTTTCATACTATTGCGGTAGAGAGGCTTATTGATTTATTAGTCTAGTTTTCCAGGCATGGGAAATACATCATTTAACAAAGTTGATACATTCTTTGCCCTCATGGAACTTAAAGGCTTGTTGGGGATAAGAACATGAACATAATCACATAAATACATAATTTCACACTGAGACTGAAGAGCAAGGAAAAGATGTTATGAGAAATTATAATCTGGAGCGTTTAGGGGAGCCTTCTGTTCAAAAGACACATTTAAGCTAAGATCTAAATGATCAGTAAAAGGACTTCCCTGGTGGTTCAGTGGCTATGACTCTGCGCTCCCAATGCAGGGGGCAGAGTTCAATCCCTGGCCAGGGAACTAGATCCCACATGCCACAAGAGTTCACTGCAACTAAAACCTCTTTTGCCACATGCCTCTACGAAGAGGGAAGATTCCATGTGCTGCAACTAAGACTCAGTGTAGCCAAATAAACAAACATATAATTTTTTTAAAAGATATCTGTTTTAAATAAATAAATAAGTATGAAATAACCAGTTACAGACTAGGGGGAAACGGTAAGGGATCAGCCTTTGCTGAGACCTTGAAGTGGGAGAGAGCTTGGCGTGGTCAAGGCACTGAAAGAGAGGAGCTACATTGTGTAATAAGCATAAAGAAAGGCTATGTGTGTTATTAATATTAACTATATTTGTGATTTCCCAGTCACTTACTCCCCACCCCCACCTTTCCACCTTCTCCACCTCTCCTCTTTCTAAGACGATGAATCCTATACCTAGGGCCCCTTTGTGATATATTTGACTGCACCAATTTGGAGGTAGAAATTGGAACCTAGTTGAAATCAAGCTTAATTAGTCAGCAGATTAACAAAATGAGAAATTTTTTTTTTCAATTTTGATTTGATTTTTTAAATTTATTTATTTTTATTATGTATTTATTTATTTTACTTTACAATATTGTATTGGTTTTGCCATACATCAACATGAATCCACCACTGGTGTACACGTGTTCCCAATCCTGAACCCCCCTCCCGCCTCCCTCCCCATACCATCCCTCTGGGTCATCCTAGTGCACCAGCCCCAAGCATCCTGCATCCTGCAACGAACCTAGACTGGCAATTCATTTCTTATATGATATTATACATGTTTCAATGCCATTCTCCCAAATCATCCCACCCTCTCCCTCGCCCACAGAGTCCAAAAGACTATTCTATACATCTGTGTCTCTTTTGCTGTCTCCCATACAGGGTTGTCATTGCCATCTTTCTAAATTCCATATATATTTGTTAGTATACTGTATTGGTGTTTTTCTTCCTGGCTTACTTCACTCTGTATAATCAGCTCCAGTTTCATCCACCTCATTAGAATGGATTCAAATGTATTCTTTCTAATGGCTGAGTAATACTCCATTGCATATATGTACCACAGTTTCTTATCCATTCATCTGCTGATGGACATCTAGGTTGCTTCCGTGTCCTGGCTATTATAAACAGTGCTGCAATGAACATTGGGGTACACGTGTCTCTTTCAGTTCTGGTTTCCTTGGTGTGTATGCCCAGCAGTAGGATTGTTGGGTCATAAGGCAGTTCTATTTTCAGTTTTTTAAGGAATCTCCACACTGTTCTTCATAGTGGCTGTACTAGTTTGCATTTCCACCAAGAGTGTAAGAGGCTTCCCTTTTCTCCACACCCTCTCCAGCATTTATTGCTTGTAGACTTTTGGATCGCAGCCATTCTGACTGGTGTGAAATGGTACCTCACTGTGGTTTTGATTTGCATTTCTCTGATAATGAGTGATGTTGAGCATCTTTTCATGTGTTTGTTAGCCATCTGTATGTCTTCTTTGGAGAAATGTCTATTTAGTTCTTTGGCCTATTTTTTGTTTGGGTCATTTATTTTGCTGGAATTGAGCTGCAGAAGTTGCTTGTATATTTTTGAGATTAGTTGTTTGTCAGTTGCTTCATTTGCTTTTATTTTCTCCCATTCTGAAGGCTGTCTTTTCACCTTGCTTATAGTTTCCTTTGTTGTGCAGAAGCTTTTAATTTTAATTAGGTCCCATTTGTTTATTTTTGCTTTTATTTCCAGTATTCTGGGAGGTGGGTCATAGAGGATCCTGCTGTGATTTATGTCGGAGAGGGTTTTGCCTATCTTCTCCTCTAGGAGTTNTTCACCTTGCTTATAGTTTCCTTTGTTGTGCAGAAGCTTTTAATTTTAATTAGGTCCCATTTGTTTATTTTTGCTTTTATTTCCAGTATTCTGGGAGGTGGGTCATAGAGGATCCTGCTGTGATTTATGTCAGAGTGTTTTGTCTATGTTCTCCTCTAAGAGTTTTATAGTTTCTGGTCTTAACGTTTAGATCTTTAATCCATTTTGAGTTTATTTTTGTGTATTCACCTGTGAATTTAGATGCTTACATAAAATATTGGCGAAACCATGTATCCTATAACCAGGTGAGATTTATCCTAGAAATGTAAGTATGTTTCAGTTCTTTTCAGTGTACTATACTTTATCATATTAATAGGTCAGATTAGATAAATCAGAATCATCTTAATAGATGCAAGTAAGACATTTAATAAAATATGAAATCTCCTAATTTAAAAAATAAGAGCCCTTAAAAAATATAAGTATAGGAATACTTCACACATACATACATTTGTTTCTATTTATATATTATATTAAGCATCATGATTCTAAAATAAAGCATTTTTTACTCCCATCTGAACGTAATATGATGGATTAGCCTGCTACACTCCCTAAAACAGATGGCCACTGCTGCTGAACCCTAGAGCCTGCCCCTTCATTGAGTGCCAACTTGCTTCTTCCTCCACCCTACTGCATTCACCAAAGGTTAGGTGTGTGTGTATTCACAAGTCTGTTTATGCCATTGCATTTATTTAGCATTGTAAAATTATGTAAGTTAATTTAAAATTATGAAAACTGATGAACTAGGAGGAGCAAAAAGAAAAGGATTCCCAGGAAAATTAATGCTTTTGAAAAATTTTTTAAAGATAAGTCATTTAAAAGAACTGTCAAAATAGGTGTGAGCAAGACAACTAGATTTGGAAGAGATCCAGTGGACATTTACCAGAGTCTTTTATTTTTTTTCTTCTTCTTTTTTAATTGATGTAACACTGTAAAGTTTTATGTGTATAACATTATAAATTCAATTTATGTACATTATCAGTTCAGTTGCTCAGTTGTGTCTGACTCTTTGCGACCCCATGAATCGCAGCACACCAGGCCTCCCTGTCCATCACCGACTCCTGGAGTTCACTCAGACTCACGTCCATCGAGTCAGTGATGCCATCCATCCATCTCATCTTCAGTCATCCCTTCTCCTCCTGCCCCCAATCCCTCCCAGCATCAGAGTCTTTTCCAATGAGTCAACTCTTCACATGAGGTGGCCAGAGTACTGGAATTTCAGCTTGAGCATCATTCCCTCCAATGTACACTTACATGTGCTACCAAAAGATTCTACCCATCACCATACAGTTGACCTCTTACCAATAAATGCTACATAAGAATGAAATCATTTAGTATTTGTCTTTCTCAGTCTGACTTAATTCCATTAGCATCATATCCTCAAAGTCCATCTGTGGTGTCACAAATGGCAAGATCTCTTCTTATTTTATGGCTAAGTAGTATTCTGTTTTATATACACACACACCACATCTTCATTCATTCATTTGTTGATGGACATTTAAGTTGATTCCATACCTTGGCTGTGTAAATAGCGCTGTAGTGAACATAGTAACTGTATATATCTTTACCCATTTGTGCTTTCGTATTCGTTGGATAAATTCCCAGAAGTGTAATAGCTGAGTCATGGTAGTTCTCTTCTTAATTTTTTGAGGAATCTCCATAGTGTGTTCCTTATTTGCATTTCCACCAGTAGTGTATGAGGGGTCCCTTTTCTCCACATCCTCTCTATAACATTTGATATTTCTTGCCTTTTTAATAATAGCCACATTTCCAGTAGGCTGTCAGGCGTGACATAGGTATTAGCATTATCTTTCTGCATGTTGTCTCCTCAGGCAAGGGAAACAAAGGCAAAAGTAAAAAGCTGCACAGCAAAAGAAACCTACCAGCAAAATGAACAGCCAACAAGGACCTACTAAATAGTACAGGAAACAATAATAAATATTTTGTAATAAACTATAAAGGAGAAGAATCTGAAAACGTATCATATGTGTGTGTGTAAAAGAAAGTTTGTAAAAAAAAAAAAAAAGGCAACATTTGAGTGGGAAGATAATAATGTATCAGATGAGGGGTTAATAGCCAAAGTATATTTTAAAAAGTTCATATCACTCACTCACCAACAAAATACTAAACAACCAGATTAAAAAATGGGCAGAGATCTGAATATAGACATTTTTCCAGAAATGTATAGATGGCCAATAATTGACTCATGGAGAGATGTTCAATATCACTTATTCAAATCAAAGCTAAATGAAATACCACTTTTCTTCTTTAAAGAGAACAGAACTCAAAAACGAAGATCTCCCATCAGTGGAACCATACTTCAAAGAATAGGCTTTGATGTGATGTGATGTGATGTGAAAGTTGCTCATTTGTGTCCGACTCTTTGTGACCCCATGGACTGTACAGTCTGTGGAATTCTCTAGGCCAGAATACTGGAGTGTGTCTCCTTGCCTCTCCCTTCTCCAGGGGATCTTCCCACCCCAGGGATTGAACCCAGGTCTCCCGCATTTCAGGCGGATTCTTTACCAGCTGAGCCACAAGGGAAGCCCATGAGTGCACAAAAGATGGCACATGAGTGCATGTTTACATATTTTAACTTGGAACTTTTCAGGGGATGTGTGTTCAGCTTATTTTTGGTGTACCTCCATAATCTACGTTTTCAACCGACTGTATATTAGCCCCATCTGTGCCAGATATAATATTGAGGACTCTCATGTTATATTGGAAAGGAAGTAAAGTTATGGCAGAATGTGAGTCTTGTTTGAAACATTTCAAGAAAAGCAACTGGATGAAGATGAGAAATGCAGGTGCTTCTTGGTTTGCATACATCTGTTATGTATTTGCAGTTGTACCTGCTTTTTGTTTATGAATATGCACGTATCCTGTTCAAAATAGGGCATGATGGCTGGTCACCACTGAAGAGAAGCAGGCAGGGCTTTTTAAAGTTTGCTTTTGTTAGAACGTGAGCTGGTTTAATTGTAACAAGATGACAGTACCTTTATTTCAGCAAGGTGGTCAGTTATAAATACAAAAGCCAATAATTTTAATATTTTATAACAGTAACTTGTTATAAAATACCATTTTAAAAGATGGTCCTAACCACAGACATGTTACCAAGAAACGATGGAAGTCATGAAGAAAACTCTTAGAGGATGTGGGAAATTAAAGCTTGGAAATGTCAAGGGAGATGTCAAATTCTTCCCTAGTTTATGAATTTAACAAAATCTAAAACAATGTATGTATTATTGTGTTTATTTTTTGCTTTTAGCCTTCATATTTTGAAAGAAAATTGAGACTAGCTAGGGGATTTTGTAGAGAAACACTGGGAGGGACTTGGAATGGTGACTATTACAGAGTACAACAGAAATCTAGTAACTAAAACAGCATATGATTGGTACAGAAATCCATGTAGATGAGTAAAAGAGCTGGGAGTCCAGAACACTCCAGTTACAAGAAGTGACCGGGTTGTTCACTTAGTGGTGTTGGAACAACTGGTTACTTAGCAGGAGAGACAGGACGGCACAGTAAAGTGCAAAGACTGAAGACATGCTACCCAAACTGCTAGTACTTACTGCCCATGACCTTGGGCAAATGACGTAACACTCTGCATCACTTCTCCCAGTGATGGTATTGCAAGGGTTAAGTAGATTGAAATTTGTAGAAGACTCGGAGCAGAACCATGGGGTCGCTGAGTCGGACACGACTGAGAGACTTCACTTTCACTTTTTACTTTCATGCATTGGAGAAGGAAATGGCAACCCACTCCAGTGTTCTTGCCTGGAGAATCCCAGGGACAGGGGAGCCTGGTGGGCTGCCGTCTATGGGGTCACACAGAGCCGGACACGACTGAAGCGACTTAGCAGCAGCAGAGCAGAACCTGTGATATAGAATATTCCTACTACGTATCAGCTATCTCATACCCAGGACACATCATAAATTCAGGTGGATTGAAGAGTTATTTTTAAAAAATAAGATTGGATTGGAAAAGACCTAAACACAGTCACCAAAGCCAGAAAATAGAAAAGCTTAATCAGTTTGTCTCTATAAAAACGTAGTGTTAGAAAAGTACAAACAACTAGGAAGGTATGCTTGCAATGCATGTTCCAGCAAGGCTTAGCATTCTTGGCTTTTTTAAAGAGATTGCTTTTAAAAAACAAATATGCAGCGTGACAAATACTGCTAGTGTCCGTCTAGAGTTTCTTACCAGGTGGTGCCCCCTCCTCCACAGCCACTTCAAATGTTAGGTATTAATTGTTTATGCTCACCCTCCCCCAGAGAGTGTCCAGGGCTGGCTGTCCCAGAAATGCTTGGGAAGGTTTATCCCCACCCCTGGAGGCTGGCGCATGCTAGATGCCTGATTCGGGGCATTACAGCCTGGCCTTCTGGTCTCTGTGGTGCAGTTTATGCTCCTGAGCTCCTCATGGAATGAGGTTTAGGGGGGACTTTTGAAACCACCTCCGTGCCTCTTCTGCCCTATCCTGTTTCCCTCAGTCCCATATAGAGCATTCTCAAGAAATCACACAAGAATCCTCATTTCAAGTGCCACTTCCAGGGAACCTGACTTAATTGAGCAAAGAAGACTGACCCAGAAAAATACTCAACAAACCTGAAGATGCTGAATGTTTTTTTAGTAATCGGGAAAATCATCAAAATACATCTTTCCATTGCTGATTGGGTTGAAAAAAATAAAAGATTATAAAATGAGTATTTTCTTGATTGTGGGGAAAGGCTAAGGGATAATTTGATACCAACCTTATAGATACTTCTATAAATTCATTCAGAAATGGTCAGGTGTAAAGGATGGGTAAGGATAGTCATTGCAACAATGTCTAAAATGGGAAAATGGAAACAACCTCAATGCCCAGTAATGATAGGATTAGTTAAGCGATCCATTGTACATTGAAACAAGACTATCATTTATAAAAATGTCTGGAATAAGTTCAATTGACAATAAAGTTATAAAGCGAAGTGTATGGTGCCCATATGTAATGTGCACAGAAATAATCATTGCCATGAAACTAGGGTTATAGGAAATGTTTGTTTTCTTCATTAGTCATTTCCATAATTGGCTTATTAATGAGAATGTGTTGCTTGTTCAAGGGGAGAAGACATTTTTTCATTTAGGAGGTAAAGGCAGCATGATAGGTCAGTTGTGACATGGAGAAAGAAAAGTACAGCAGGAACACACAAGATGGAAAAGTCCAAGTAAGGATCAGAGAGGCTTCCTGGAGGACGAACAGCTGCCCTGAAAGGGAGGAATGAGAAATCACGCAGTGAGGTGGGAAGAAGAGCCTTCCAGGGGATTGGCACAGTATATAAGAACAAAAGCTGGTGCCTAGGTTTCTTTTAGAAACTGGAAATTCAGTTGCGTTGAAATTTACTGTTTAGCTAGGAAAGTAATGAGAAATGGATGAGAATAAAGAGTTAGCAGCAGCCAGATTTCAAGAGTTTTTGAAAGCGTTAAGGCCTTTTCATTTCATCCTAAGGGCAATGGGCAGTCACTGAAATTTTTGTAGAGAAGAATGACCAGATTTGCATTCTAGGAAAATCACCCTGGCTGCAACTTGAAGAACACACTGGAGGAAAGTTAAGCTGAGGCATTTCGTAACCAGGGAGATGACAGGTAGTCTGAACTAGGAGTGGCCCCTAGGACGAGAGGAAGTGGACAGAGCCCCTTAGGTAGTATTCTTGGTAAGCAGTCCTGTGGTTATTTGAAAGAGGGATGAGGCAAAGGGCAAATCTGCAACAACTTGCAAGACTCTCCACTGGCCAGTGGGACATTCCCTTCACTGATAATACAAGTGACAGACTGCAGGCAAAGAGCTGGCTCTGGTTGGAAGACAGCTTATCAATGCTGACCACCTGTGTGACAGGAATGAAGGTTGTTGCTTCGAGTGTTTCTCTTCTCAAGTAGCAAAGGTCACTTGATTCTGATGCCGCCTACTTCTGTACTAGTTCAAATCTTTATATGTAGGAACACAAAAGTGTTTTAACCCCTTACTTCCTTCTCTCCTTTACCTTCCAGTTCTTGTGGGGAAGGGAACTTGAGGAAGACATAGAAAACTTGGCCACATAGTAACACACCCAAGTTGTGCTGTGGGAGACATCAGTGTAGCAAGGGAGATGCTGCCTGTGTAGTAGCTGCTTTGCTTAGCAAAAATGGAAGGATCCTGAACCATAAGGATCTGATGGGTTAGAGCCAGCAGGATCCTCTAGGGAGGGCAGAGGGTGGCAGAAAGGTTTGAGAGGGAGGGATAGAATGAAGCTCCTGAGGCCCCCAGGAGGTGGATGCTACAAATTGTTCAGACACCAGATAGAAAAGGCACAGAAATATTTCTCACCATCCTTGGACAACTCCATGATCAGCTAACTGAAGGATCTTCTGGTTATGGATTGGGCCTGCACGCCCTCAAAGTGTTGGCGACATAGCTGAGAGGTCATGAGTATTATACCATCTAAAGTGGGTTTTGGAGAAGGCAATGGCACCCTACTCTAGTACTCTTGCCTGGAAAATCCCAGGGACGGAGGAGCCTGGTAGGCTGCAGTCCATGGGATCGCTGAGTCGGACACGATTGAGTGACTTTACTTTCACTTTTCACTTTCATGCACTGGTGAAGGAAATGGCAACCCACTCCGGTGTTCTTGCCTGGAGAATCCCAGGGATGGGGGAGCCTGGTGGGCTGCCTTCTATGGGGTCGCACAGAGTCGGACACGACTGAAGCGGCTTAGCAGCAGCAGCAGCAAAGTGGGTTTTGGTAGGGTTACGAGCTCAGATGTTTCACACTGGCCTTGAAACATTTCCACAAGTGACGAACTTCCCCCATAACCTTGCTCTTTTCTACATTCTCTCTGCTGCCTAGAACACTGCTTGAATAACTCCAGTTTATCCTTCAGACTCCTCTGGGAAAGTCCCCCCGCTCGAAGTCTGTAGAAACTCCCTCCCCCACCTCCCGATCAAATGATGGGCCTCCGCAGCTTAGACTCTCAGCACGCTGTGCTTGTTACTTCATTGTACTTACTGCAGATTGTTACCACGTACTTATTTCTGTGATCACTTCCTTACTATTCCTAGGAAGTCCTAAGAACAGAGGGCTTCCCAGGTGGCTCGGTGGCAAAATCCACTTGCTAATGCAGGAGATGAAGGTTCGATCCCTGGGTCAGGGAGATCCCCTAGAGAAGGAAATGGTAACTCACTCCAGTATTCTTGCCTGGGAAATCCCATGACAGGGGATCCTGGCAGGTTACAGTCCATGGGTCACAACGGCTGGACACGACTTAGTGACCAACACAATCCCAGGAAGGCAGGGCAGGGACAATCTGGTTTGCTCCTCACAGGTCATAGCACCTGGCCTAGCATGTGACAAAACCACTCTCCTTGGAGGTCAACAGTCATTGGCCAGCTGCATTTTTTCTTGGGCAGCTTTGACACTAGTAGCTGGTGTCCACTAATAATTGCTAAACCTCAGATTGGTTAAACCCCAGGGGGAACGTTTTGACTCATTAACTTGTAGTAATCATTTTGCCCACCAGAGGTCCCTTTCTCCCCATCACTGGGGCCAAAGAGCTTGAACTCCTGTGTCTCTGCATACTGTCACAACCATGCTGGTCATTGACGACTGGTATACAACCACTTCTGCACTGCCCAGGGGCTTGTCAGTAACGCAGAATCTCAGGCCCCACCCACACTGGAGGAATCAGAATCTGCACTGTAACAAGATTCTCGGGTGATCTGTGTACACATGAGATACTGCGGAGCACAGTTCTACAGAACATTCATAATCTGAAACGCTTGGAAGACAAAACCCCATCTAAATGGCCTTTCCACCAAAACTAAAGAAGGAAGGAGGTTTAGAATCTGCTTTTATTATGAATATAAAATATACATACAACATAATACACATTTACACATTTACAATTTGCAGTTAGTTTCACTTTTTTGAGCACATTTGGTTCTGCACGGCCCAGTGGCCCATATTCCTTCCACTTACACTCAAGACATTCTCTTCACCTTGGTACATACTTAGTGAGAAATACCAGGCCCAGGCGTCAAATGGCCAGCTTTACTGTCTTCCCAGAATCACTTTCATTCTGTTTCCCCTTCTGCTGCTACAGGCTTTCCATGGCCTCAAACTTCAGCATTAAAAATGCAGGAGAAAAGAGGGCTGCAGTAATCCCCTTTGTCTTTCAAAATCACCTTGAAACATCTCACCTGAGCGAGGTGATACATCATAGGCATTGCTGGTTAACACAGTTGAAGAACTACCTACGGGGAGGCTCTGACATGTACATACAAACTAAGCCTGTTCACCAAATGAACGATCACAAAGGATCTGAGTATCGGTGGTATCACAGTAAATAAATAAATAAGTTAACTGGAATAAATACAAATAAATAGAGTGAATTTCACTAAGGAAAATGTCAATGCCTACGTCCCTGTGCTCCAAACCTCATTAGGTGCCACTTTACAACAAGTTGATAAACAAAAGCTGGATTTCTCTAGAAGTCACTCTTTGGGGCGACGCCTTCCATGTGCTGGTAAAGAGCAGCCAATGGAATCGTTTTTCACCGCTTTTCTCAGAAAGTTGCTATGCGAGAGGCTTTGTAGGAGTTCTCTTTGAGGCTGTCAAATATCGCTTTGGTTCCATTCTGCCAGTGGAGCACCAGGTCCATCGGAGTCTTCCCAGCCTAATCAAATCAGAGGAGGGAATTTGACTTCCAGGTTGAAGGCATCTATAAGTTCATCTCCTCTGTGTGTGTGTGTATTTAATGAGGTAATGGATAGATGTATGTTACTGAGGTGTTTTATGTTTCCCACTATGATTTGCAGTTTATTTTCAAACCAGTCCTTTACTGTTTGTCACAGGAATGCTTTTGGCATTTCAAATTAACAGATCAGCAGTGTTTGGTTTTTTTGCCCCTCTGTGGGACTATCCCAGGTGTTGGTAAAAATCCCTAGTCCCTTGACACTAAATAGCAAGCCTAAGCCAAATCACTGTGAAATTCAAAAGATGCCTCTGTTCTTATACAGTGTACTGCAGAATGGGCATGGAGAGGTAGCAATATCCACCTGGTCAAAAACCAGTTCCTATCAGTTCGGAAAATGATTCCTGACTGATAAAAACTGGTGGGATATAAGCTGCTGCAACACCTTGGCTTAATTACACAGGTACCACTCCAGGGAGCAGATTTTTCACAGCTGCTCAGAAGTTACACTGGGCTCTCCCAGGAAATTTATTTTTCTTGGAGAGGATATCAATCATTTTTGAGACCAAATTTTTTTTTACTTTATGTCTCAAGATATTTACAAAATTAAAATTATGTCACCTCTCAATTCCTGCCTCTCAATTTGAGAAGTCCTAAAAATTTCCATCTCTGTCTATTCAGAAGTCTCTCTTTATCCCAGAGATTGCAAACTGGCAGCTTTGAGATGCAAATCAGTCTAGAGACCTGTTTTGGCCCAAACAGAGCTTAGATTTTTTTAAAATTGGAATTAATTGGCAACAGTTGGAAATTAAGAAATTTCCCAATTGAATCTGTGATCTCTCTGAAGAAAACTGGAAGGCTTGGCAGCACAATATCCATGGTTTCATGGAGCAAGAAGGGACTGGATTAGGGAAGGGCTGCTACCTTATGTGCACAGAGCCCGCAGCCACCATAAAGTCATTTATGTGGTCTCCCTGGGCCCTAGGCGGATTTGAATTAATGTCCCTGCAACCTTAATTTTGGACCTTCTCACCCTGTAGCATGTGCGGTGGGGAACCTTAGCAGCAGACTGAAGACAGAGTTTGGGACAATGATACAATAATGATACATTGTTCACAATTCCCTCCAAGATGGTGTCCAGTAACCTGTCTTTTTTTGGAAATATCCACCCATTGGGTCAATGACATTTATAGTTCTAGAACCTTTATGCTGGGGTCTTACTGAAAATGCAGAGCTCTGGGACCTATTTGTATATTTAGGGCTATTTTTCCATGAATTCCTTAAACTCCTTTGTATTGAAATTTATCTCATGATTCCCTGGCTACTTACACAGTCTCTCCAAATCTATATGCTTTTGATCTCTGCCTGAAAAAAATTATATTTTCTGCAGCTTTGGGGGTTTTGTTGAATCTACTCTTTCTGATGGTTTAAATTATTTGATAAGATCAATCCCATATCAAGGTTGAGGGGACCCTACTGTTAACACTTTCCCAACCCAAGCAGTCTCTGTTTATTGCATTTATTTTGTTCCTGTCACCAAGACAGTTTTTTGTCTTTTTTCTTTTTTTTTTTGAATGATGAAGTATTCCTCTCAGTCTTATAGTAACACAGTAAGAGGAGGAAATGTTCACAGTAAAAGATGACTGGTTTTTTTTTTTTTTTCCTTTCTTTGTAAAGTGATTCTCCAAAAGCCTCTTTCAAATTACTTCTTCAGTACTTTACACTCATTCCTCCCAGTGGTATTTTTAAAGCTTGTATTAGATGATGCTTGACTAGGAATTGGGACCATGAGGAAAATGTGGTTACATTCCCTGGCTTCCAGATGAAGCTAAATTAACATGTACTTGTAAAAGGGATTTATACAAGCATCTTCTGGGCCTAAATATAAGAAACTATTTTGAGGGATGTGCAACTAAACCAAAGAGGAGAATGAATAGAAATTAGCTCAAAAATAAAGGCAAAGGCACGGCTACCTCTGTAAGAAAGTGGTAGCATTCATGCTGATGTAAAAGGGGAAGGACTGTTCACAATCACTCGGATTCAGTGTTGAATCGTTTGAGTTCCTTGACCCTTGGCTGCACTGACCACTGTGGAATTTTCAACAGCTTCAGGAACGGTGGGTGTCTTTATTCCTGACTATTCCAGCCTAGCTCAGCCAGGGATGGCCAAGGCAGACACTGCTTGTGTCTGTGAAGGTAGGTGGTTTGACCATCTTTTATTTTCGATGCCAAATTCTAAAAGAATTCCTAAATGCTGTGTTAGGCATTCCCCATCTCTGACTAGGTGACCTGAGTCCTTGCCAAGGTCAGCAATATCCTTACAGGGAGGAACGGGGCATTTAAATCATCAGAAGACCCCCGAAATGGTACCGTTGTAAGGCTAGATTTTCAAGTATGGGAGCCATACTTCTGTTCATTAGAAAGCCAGCAAACAAGGCCCCTTGCCTGAGTACTTACACAGTTCTTGACGTTGAGGTCGGCGCCGTACGTAATCAGGAGTCGGATCATCTTGTACCGATTCAGCCTCACAGCATCATGCAAGGGAGTATCTCCTTCCTAGAGAACAGAGTGACGGGCTAAAGGTGGGCCTGAGGCCAGGAAGTGGGTCCCGAAAGGGTGCCCAGCAGGGGTGGTGATCCCAAATAAATGGTGAAGGTTTTAGTTGGCCAGACTCTGCCGGCCTACTCACCCAGTCTTTGGCGTTGAGGTCTGCCTCGCAGGCGATGAGATGCTCTGCGCACTCGTGGTGGCCAGTCCTCACCGCGACATGCAGCGCGGTGCTGAGCAGCTACGAAATGGAAGAGCCCGTTGGGTCCCTGGGCGTGATTACAAAGGGTGTCCCAGGCCCCCACGCAGGTGTGAAGGGGAGGAGGGGAACGGGGGTAGGAGAAATACCTTATCGCGCGCACTGATTTTGGCGCCTTTGTTCAGCAACAGTTTTAAGACCTCCAGGCTTCCTCCGCGGCTTGCCCAGTGGATTGCTGTGGATTCAAGCTGTACGAGGGAGGTAAAAGGACATGACTCAGTGGAAGAAGAACCTGGTCAGAGGAATTAGTTCTTGGTTCCTAAGGCCTAGGAATACCAGGTTTGCTAGGGCATCTGTGATGGCACTGGGCTGTCCTGGTCTAGGTTGCCAGTTCTAACTATTGAAGTTCAAATCTCTTGCCAAATGTTTTGGCAAAAATGTGCGAACGTGAGTGTATGCTCTCCTGTGCATGTATCCGTGTGCATGTCTGCAACATTAGGAGGTTCTCAATAAACCTAAGCTTCCCTGGTGGCTCAGAGGTTAAAGCGTCTGCCTCCAATACGGGAGACCCAGGTTTGATCCCTGGGTTGGGAAGATCCTCTGGAGAAGGAAATGGCAATCCACTCCAGTATTCTTGCCTGGAGAATCCCATGGACTGAGAAGCCTAGTAGGTTACAGTCCACGGGGTCGCAAAGAGTCGGACACGACTGAGCGACTTCACCACCACCACAATAAACCTAATCTTTTTAAGAGAGGATAAGAACTAAAACGTACTGAGAATTTTGTGGTGCCCACATGGTGCCACATACTTCAGACGCGTGGATGCTCGCAGCAACATTGTGACGTGGGAGTTCCTGTGCTCATTTTGCAAATGAGAAAAAGGAGCCTCCAAACTATTCAAATTTTTTGCCCGAGGAAACACAGCAGTAAGTGGCAGAAGAGTTATTCCAACCCACAGTGTGCCTGGAACGTTTAACCACTTTTGCCAGATAAACTCAAAAGTTCTAGACGAATGTATAGATTTTAAAATTCTGGCAGAAAAGAAGTAGTCCCTTCCAAAAGATATTCGTCTGGGTCTGACGCCTCTTCCTGTGTCCCTATTGTCTTTGCCTCGTCTCTTCCTGGCTCTCTGCTGCCGTTTGCACTAGCACACTGTCATCTACCTCCGCCGTCCTCCTTTGTGGTTACTGCACTTAATCACACTAGAAAATTTGGTATATCCCTGGCCTTCCAAATACCATGCTCATGAATTTTTGTGTCTTTCCATGCAAACTTTATATTTTGTTTCTTTACTTGTTTTTCTGTGTATCTTCTGGGTTCAGTTTTTAGCCACAAATCCTTTGGGCTTTTCCAGTCCGTTTTCCACTCTGCTTGAAAAGTCAAATTCAGCTGTATTTAAATAAATAAAGCATTTTTGCCCCCCAGCTCAATCTTCATTTCATAGGATATGCTATATACTGGTCTGCATAGAAATCACAGTGGTTGAATTACTGAGATCTGAATAGCAGCTAACTCCCCATAGATGCAACTCATTTTGTGTGCAGTCTAGCCCCAAATCTCACTGATGGCGATCAGCATCTGTCAAATAAGGTGTGCAGCTAGAGAATTCTGAGATGTTGCTCGCAGCCGAGGCTCAGGAGCAGGTGGCCCTGTGTGATGGAAGGATGGGGATGCTGAAAGGCAAGTGTTGACTGTATTACTTCTCAGTAGAGCTACTGACTTGATAACGACCCAAGTCTTTGATGAGGATATTGAATTCTGTCCAACAGCTCTCACTTCCTTCTTTTCCCTGAAATACTCCTCTCCTTTTCAGTATGTATGGAAAATACTTTCCACAAGACCTAGTCCCATCTCCCAACTTCCCTTTGTATGGAGAAATAAGCTTCTGCCTAGTTCTCTCAGATCAATCTTCAATACAATTGGCCCCATTTTTCATTGTAGATTTTCCAAGCTTCACACAGTCTACTTACTTTGGCTCATTTCCAAACAAAGAGATATATTTACCATATCACGGAATTCAATCTGGGCTCCAGCTTCTATTAACTTCTCCACAATTGCCAAATGTCCTTCCAAGCATGCTCTGTGAAGAGCTGTCCGTTTATACTGTCAGAATAGAGATTTTAAAAAGAGTGAGAGAGAGCAATACATATAAAAATGAGTATAAATCCTTTCTAAGAAATAGGAAGCTGAGGATTCTGATGACCTAGCTGATAGAAACTTGAGTTCTTCTTTATGAGTTAGAAATGTGAAATTTACTAAAATTATCAACTGGAACAATTATTCTGCAACTGAGATTTGCGTCTCCTGCAATACACATTTCTAAGTGATTAGAGGTCTTCATCGAGGTGCGTGGACTTAAAGATTCAAAACTACCCTTTCTTGTGTTTTGTGCCCTCATGATTTCTGTAGTATCTGCCATGCAGTTCAGGCCATTTCCTTCCTTTGGGACTGCTGTTAGGTTGAATATCAAAAAGTATTCATTTTTAAGATAACGGAAGACATTTTTCTTTCAGCTTCAGAAATGATTCCCCAGTCCAGTTCATAGGGGAAAGGAGTCAAAAAAGGATTAGTGATGTCAGATAAATTGGCTTCAAATAATGGATTAATGGGCTTCCCAGGTGGCTTCCCTGGTGGCTCAGAGGGTAGAGAATCCGCCTGCAATGCAAGAGACCCAGGCTTGATCTCTGGGCGAGAAGATCAGCTGGAGAAGGGACTGGAAACCCACTCCAGCATTCTTGTCTGGAGAATGCCATGGACAGAGCAACTGGCGGGCTACTGTCCATGGGGTCACAAAGAGTCAGTCAAAGCTGGGCGACTAACACTTTCACTTTAACTTCAGGTGGCTCAGTGGTAATGAATCTGCCTGCCAATGCAGGAGACACAAGAGGCAGCAGATACCGTCTCTGCATCAGGAAGGGCCCCTGGAGAAGAAAATGGCAACCCACTCCAGTATTCTCGCCTGAAAAATCCATGAACAGAGGAGCCTGGCAGACTACAGTGTGTGCAGTGGCAGAGCCAGAGACTACTGAGCTCACACGCAAATGGACTAATAGGCTATTTGTGCTGGAACACTATCAGGCATTATTTCATCCCAATGCCCTCTCTTTTTAGATAAGGAAACTGAGGTCCATAAATGCAGATTCGCTGCCAAGAATCAAATAAGTGAGTACTGATAGAACCGACACATGAGCTCCGGACTAGAGATTCCCTGTGTAGAGCTGATATATTTGGGTCCAGTCAAAGCTAATGCTAACAGTGTATTTCTCCAGTCATGAGTGGTTGGTCCTGCCATACTAAAAGTCTAGCCCAAAGATCTCAAAATTAAAGGCAAACTGAAAAAGCAGTGGGAAGAAAATGAGAGTGCAAAAAAATAAAGCAGTCCATAGCACTGATGCAGCACTGTCTTTCTCTGGCCCACTGCACTCCTCTGTTATGCTACTGGCATATGTGGCAACAGCTGGGGAGACGGTTTCAGGTGGATTGATTTCTGGCACCAGACGAGCAAGGCTGCAGCAAAGCATAAGAAACACAAAATTAACAAGCTGGATTTTGCAGTGCTTTGTATAAGCCTTACCTCATCACAGACATCTGGATTGTTCTTGTCTGACAAGAATTTTTCTATTACTGGCAGTTTATTCTCCAGGGCAGCTTTCAGAAACCTGGGCACATCCACAGGTTCTGTCTAAAGTTTAAAAAACAAAAACAGTGTGAGAGTTACTATGGGCTTTCCAACATTCAGTCAAACCCTCCACAGACAGTCATCTCCTTGCAGCCTAATGTCAAGGGCTTCCCTGGTGGCTCAAATAATAAAGAATCTGCCTGCAGTACAAGAGACCCAGGTTCAATATCTGGGTTGGGAAGATTCCCCTGAAGAAGGAAATGGCAACCCACTCCAGTATTCTTGCCCAGAGAATTCCATGGACAGAGGAGCCTGACAGGTTACAGTCCAGGGGTCGCAGAGTCAGACATGGCTGAGCGACTAACTCCCCCCACTCCAACACAAGGAAACCAAGCAGCGCTTACCACGATTTCAGGTTCAGGCTCCTTCACAACTGGAACTTTTGTCTTCCTGTATTTTTTCCTTTTCTTCAGTTGAATGATTATTTCAAGATCTTCCAAATTTTCCAGTTTTGATCTTTGTTCTAGTTTTTTCTTCTTGAGCTAAAAAAGAAATCCATGTTTCAAAATATGGTGAGTTCTACTGACAAGCATTCTGGTTGTGTCACAACAAAATCTGCAAGGTCTGAGCTCAGTATGTGGACAGTTTGAGCAAAAAGATAAAAAAAAATTATTTATAATAAATCTTTGACTTGGACTTAGTGATTTCTTATTCAAGTGTTTAGGGGTCAAATTTTTCAGCTGATTGCCTTTATCTTCACTTCCCTTGCTTGTGGCGCCAGCTTCTTGTTGAAGATAGAATCTAGTCTCTAAGTGATGATTTTGTAATTATTTCCATAAACAGACCCAAGATTTCTGTAGAATTTTTTTTATCATGCTCATGAATTTTTTTAATTGAAAAGACTTTACTAATAAGTTTCAAACTCTAAAATTTCAATGCCAGTGTCTTTTAGGTGGCTCACTGAGCAGGACTCATGAAACAGACTGTCTGGGGACTACATCTGTGGTTAGTAAGTAATGAAAATTCACCCAGCAACACATTTTGTCAACACAGAAAGTTGCCACAGTCAAACAATGATCCATGAACCACAAACCACATTACTGAGAAAAAAAAAAAAAGGCTCCCTTCCTTGGGATTAATTAGACAATATAAGACATCAGAAATTCACTGGACATTTTTCTTTTTCCAAGTCTTTCAGTCAAAACACAGTCATAGACCATTCGGTGATTGATTCGGAATCCAGAGGTCATAGTCTTGCCGAAGAATTATTTTCTACAACCTATTCCGTAGAAGTTGCTTCATTATAAGTTAGAAATTGATAAAGAAATGCCTTTGGAATGGTTGCATTTATTTGGTTTCTCTCTCATCTCCTTCCCATTGGCACCTTTGTCTACCCATCCCTAACCTCCCACTAGTGAATTTCACAGAAGGCCCTTACCTCTGCCTCTCGCTCCTTCTCAGTTTTCCACTGTTGCTCCCCAAGGCTGACAAAGTGGGCCGGAAGTGTTTTCAGGTCTTCTTGCTTCTCTAAAGTGACAGCAGCTTCATATTCTCCATCTCTGAAGTCCTCAGGAAGGAACTCCTCAGCATCCCCACTGCCATTCTTCTTCCCTGTAACCTACAAGGGAAGAAGGTGGCAGGGTCAGAATAGCAGAGTCCGTCCTGGGGTTCTTCTCCATAAAGGATGCTGCAGAAGGTCCCTTGGCCCTTCCTCCCTGCTGACAGTGGTTTCAGAGCAATGCACTCTCAGAGCTCAGGCTGTGATGCGCTGCCCCAGTGTTCCAGGAATACCTTCAGATACTTGTCTTCTATTGGTTAAATCAAGATTTAGGTTAGGTTGACATCTTTAAATCTGCTTTTAATCCACTTAATCACATTTCTCCTAAGAAAATCCAAACTTCTTCCCCCTCCCCCCACCGATGATTTTAAAATTCTTTCATTTACAGTACTTTTGTTGATCCCTTGCCTTCCTATGTTTTCCAGATATATATTGTTGCAAGAGAACTTCTCCCCTAAGGCATTTTGACTACTGCACATGATTCCACACTTCAGTGATAAAACCGAAGGAGAAGATAATAAATAGGGAATATGTAGAGAATTCATTACTGCCAGCTCCTTTTTTTTCTAATTTTACTTATTTCATCACATAAATCAACCATTTTCCATATATGACATTTTTCAGAATACCTGTGCCTGGAGGAAAAGAGCATTTCAATTTTCAAATAAAAGTCAAGGCTGCACCATTTTTCACTGCATAAAAATAATGTGCTTTACATACCAGCTCTTCTACCTTCAGAACCATCATGTTGACCCGAAGTTCGTCAGTCTGTTTTCCTCCTGAGGAATGAACCCTTGAGTTGCCCTGGGGAGCCCATCTGCTCCAGGGAGCTTATATAGCTAGAGCTGGGTGAGATAACTTCCAACCTGGGAACCCAAGTAACACCCCTGCCCCCCCTCCCTCCTGGGGCCAACTCAGAGGCAGGTGAATTTTTCATTTCAGACTCAGTGTCTGGGAAGCAGGAGAGGGAGGGGATGACAAGTAAGCCCACTGAATATGTGAATCAGGAAGAAATGTGAGAGGCC
Source organism: Aepyceros melampus (assembly GCA_006408695.1). NCBI lineage: Eukaryota > Metazoa > Chordata > Mammalia > Artiodactyla > Bovidae > Aepyceros > Aepyceros melampus. The sequence continues at coordinate 169,494 of SJXQ01001971.1, forward strand.
CATTCCTTGGGCAGTGACCACACCGCTCAGCAATGCGAGTCATCCTATTTATCGGGGAGCCAGAGGACAGCTGTCTGTGGACATTGCGCCACACCGCTGGTCCTTTTCCTTCTTTGTCAGCTTTCATATGACTAACCCTATCAAGAAAATGTAAATGGCCTGCGTATCACACCGCCAGTAATATCTTTCTGATAACCAGGCTTATCAACACGTCACTTGGGGGAAGTGTTGCTTTAGGACATCCTATTCCCATGGGTAAACAGCCCGCGAGGAAAGGACCCAGGTCCTAATGGCCCTTGTCTATATCTGTTTGGAATCCTCTGGAGTGATGTCGAGGGCTAAAAAGGCCCCATGACATGCCACCTTACCATCATTATAAGAAATTGAAAGCATTCAGTAATACACTTGTATTTTATGGTGTCACAGCCCATAATTAGCGCATGACATGCTTACTGTCTTCTAAAACGGCATATTTACTGGAACAATTTTTATTCAAAAAAGTTTCAAAATGTCCTGAGATAAATTATATGAGGCCGACTGTTAGTAACAGTGTGACCTTGATCAGGTCATTGAGCCACAGTTCTCAGTTGCCGTGGAGAAAAGACACCTGCAGGATCTGGTGAGCACTGCAGGTCCCTGACCCCTACTCCAGGGCATTCTGTGTCAATTTATGTCTGAGTCCTAGGAGGCTGTGTTTTTCAAAGCACTCGGGTAATTCTGATGAAGGTTTGGGACAGGTTGCCAGAGGAACAAAGGGTTTGGGTTGAAGTGAAAAAAGACCTCTGTTCCTGGTTTCTCATCTCTGAAGTGTTAAATTATGTAAAACTGTTTACGTCTCTTTACAGTCCAAGGAAAACTAGAATTACTATCTCCAAAGCCATTTTAAAACTTTCTTTTTTTTTTTTCAGTAAAAGAAAGGAGGGGAGAGTGAGAGAAAGGGAGTGTGAAAGGAGAAGTGTGTTCATTAGATGTTATGTTGACCTATGTCTATCACTCCCTCAAACGTACCCCACTCAGCACACATGGCTGCCAATCTCTTCTTTCCCCTGATCAGCCTGGGGGTGGTTTTGCTGAAATTTTCAGAATGACACATTGACACCCCCCACCAGCCCCCACACCAAAGTGCTGACAGAGAGGGACCCTCCCAATTACCTGGGTATCTGTTCTAGTCTCCTAATGTTCTATCCTAAAAGGGGGGTTACTAAAACGAAATTTCCAGGTGTTTTCTTTGAGGTGGAGATAGCTATGACCATTTTCACTGGTTTCTTTAAATAAGAAGTAGCCATTAAACTTTTCCTACCGTTTCTTATCTTAGTCTCTTTGTTCCAGGCCTGACCCAAACTGAGGGGAGCCTTAGGCGATCTCCTTGAGGGAAGGGTCGCGGGTTGTTGAAGCTTCTTGGATATTGAATCCCAGAGCTGTTAATGCCCTCAAAGTCCAAGCAAGGCCAGTGCTTTCATTCTTCAGAGAGGGCGTGGAGGCACAGAAGCGTGTCAAGTCACTGGCTGCAGACACACAGCTGGTTGCTGGATGCTGGGTGGAAGAGTTTGGATTCTATCCATCAGAAGCAGAGAATCACTGAGGCCAGAGCACATTTCCCAAAGTAGTTCAGACCTAGACCCACTCAGGGCCCAACCAAGACCTATTAAAAGGTCCTTCTGTGTTCAGGACACCTCAAAAAAAAAAAAAAAAAAGTGACAGTGGGTGGGGTGGTACACCAAGCCCATTTCTTCGTCTGGTCGTTCAATTATCCCCTCAAACCTGGCTGGTTTTATGTTGGGGAGTCCAATAGGTCTAAAGAAAACTCCAGAGGATGACGTTTGAGGAAGGCGTGATGGGATGGGCAGAACTTAGAGAAAGGAGCCTGCCGGCCAGATCCCGGGCATTGTCAGGTGGGTAAATTCTGCCTGCCTCTCCACTCGCCACTTCCCGTGTTGATCCCATTGGCCATCGTAAAACATGAGAGGATTTTGCTTTTCAAAAGAGACTTTAGATACACTTAGCTCCCTAACAACGGATCAGATGAAATTGTATTTTCAATTAAACAAAATTGAGAACCAACCTTTGCAACTGGAGGAGAGTTTTCTGTTACTTGCTTTTAAGGAGCTTCTTTTCCATAAAAGTTCCCCTAGTGGAGTAAGTTCTGAAATTTGTACCTTTGACTTGATCACAACCTCAAACGAGGCATAACCTTTCCTTATCAAGACGAATTAAGACAAATTGGTTCTAGAATGATTTAGCAACCCAGTGTCAACCACCTATGGCCAGAATGAGCAGGGAAATTGTGCCTGAGATTGGCCAGAGTCATCTCAAGAGCCTTTTCTCCTTCCTCTCAGGATTTGTGCATTTCAATGAGACCAGAATTATAATCCTATTTACAGGTAAGGAAAGTGACGGGCAGAGAAGTGGAGTCTAAACCATTTATTAATGTCACCCAGGGTTTGAGAGATGTGCCCCAGGACCACCAGGGTTCATGTGCCATAGCTCAGCTCCAAGGACAATTTTGTCTTTCCAAATTTTTGGACATTTTACACTTATCTACTCAGACTTTTTATTTTTATTATGCTTTCTTGACTACATAAGTGACATATAAATACGTTGTTAAAATTAAAACAATGCAGAGAGAAGGTTGCTTAATTGCAATCTTGCTGAGTGCTTATTTGGTACTTGATGTTTCTCTTGATCATGTGTCTTAAAGATTATTATCTTCTACCAGCACGGATAAGTCTGTCTCATTACCTTCAACCACCACATGGATTTCTGTGTTTACATACCCTTGCTTATTTAACCACTCTCCTATTTGTGGACATTTAGGCTGTTTTCCAAAATGGTCTCTTATTTGCTACAATCCAAGGTATTTTATAGCACCCAAAATGGTATGGTTATTAACACTCCTTGCCTTGGAACACCCACCTTGATACAAAGAGGAAGGACTCTGAAGACTGTCACCGGACTCTGCCTGGAAGCCACTTGTTCTGCTGTTGCACTTGTAACTGCTCATTTTGCCATCCCTCCTAACTGCCTTCCCAGTCCCAGCTGCTCCTCACCTCTCTTGGCTCTGAGAAATGGCTGACTTGGCACAACTAGGAATCCAAGTATCCCTCCAGCCAAGCCTAGGTTCAGTTACACACTCAAAAATACCAGAGGGAGGTCATAGAATTGAAGCAAACAAGGTTCAAGGTTTCTTCCCTTCCCTACCAACCAGGGATGGAATCACATGTATTCAAAAAGCCACACGTGCTGGGAACATTTTGAGCAGAAGGCATCTGCCTTCCTCTCCTCTCAAAGGATAGACTCAAGATCAAGGTCCTCCTGTATCCAGGGCTCTGAATAAAAACTGCATGCACACTGTTGTAAGCAACCCAGTTTCAAGCTGCCTTTTTGCAAATATCAGCAGTTTCCTTTGGTAGAGATGGGTGAAGGCTGTAGGTCTCTTCCCCATACCTTACAGCAGCAGGTGCCTTGCTGTAAATTATGTCTCTAGCCAAATTCCCGGAGAAGGCAATGGCAATCCACTCCAGTACTCTTGCCTGGCAAATCCCATGGACGGAGGAGCCTGGTGGGCTGCAGTCCATGGTGTCGCAGAGAGTCGGACACGACTGAGCGACTTCAATTTCACTTTCACCTTCCACTTCCATGCATTGGAGGAGGAAATGGCAGCCCACTCCAGTGTTCTTGCCTGGAGAATCCCAGGGACGGGGGAGCCTGGTGGGCTGCCGTCTATGGGGTCACACAGAGTCGGACACGACTGAAGTGACTTAGCAGCAGCAGCAGCACTATGTGTCAGGCATTTTTTAGAACTAGAGATATACCAAAGCTTTCAAGAGTCAAACTCTCCTGCCCTTCGGGAGTTTTCAGTTTTACTCAGTTTTTTTTTTTTTAAGGAAAACTGCAGGCAACATAGTATGCTGCCTCTGCCACAAACCAAGGAGGGCAGCCTTTGTATATATAAATGTATAAAGCTGTGAAAGACAAAGGATGTGAGGTGAGGAATTAGGGAACCTGGCTTTTAATCCGGGCTCTGCCCTGGGACTAGTTGAGCAAATCCCCTCAACTCCTCAAATTACCAAAGGAAAGCTTTGAACAAAATGATTTCTGGGCCCCTAAAGTTTTACTGAGATCTCAAAATCACTGAATTAATAGATAGAAATAAACAGCCCTCATGACTTCAGCACCACTCTCGGACCACAGAGTGGATTCTCTAAAGCCTCTAACACAGGTGTTGGGCTGTGCTTTGTCGTTCGGTCATGTCCAACTCTTGTGACCCCATAGACTGTAACCTGCCAGGCTCTTCTCTCCATGGGATTCTCCAGGCAAAAATACTGGAGTGGGTTGCCATTTCCTTCTCCAGGGGATTTTCCCGACCTGGGAACTGAACCCAGGTCTCCTGCATTGCAGGCAGATTCTTCTTCTTTTTTTTCTTTGAAGAATAACTGCTTTACAGAATTTTGTTGTTTTCTGTCAAATCTCAACATGAATCATAGGTATACATATATCACCTCCCTTTTGAACTCCCTCCCATCTCCCTCCCCAGCCCACTCATCTAGGTTGATACAGAGCCCCTCTTTGAGTTTCTTGAGCCACACAGCAAATTCCCGTTGGCTGTCTATTTTACATATGGTAATGTAAGTTTCCATGTTACTCTTTCCATACATCTCACCCTCTCCTCCCCTTTCCGCATGTCCATAAATCTTTTCTCTATGTCTTTTTCTCCATTGCTGCCCTGTAAATAAATTCTTCAGTACCATTCTTCTAGATTCTGTATATATGTGTTAGAATACGATATTTATCTTTTTCTTTCTGACTCACTTCACTCTGTATAATAGGTTCTAGGTTCAGCTACCTCATCAGAACTGACTCAAATGTGTTCCTTTTTATGGCTGAGTAATTTTCCATTGTGTATATGTACCACAACTTCTTTATCCATTCATCTGTCAATGGACTCTAGGTGGCTTCCATGTTCTAGCTATTGTAAATAGTGCTACAATGAACAATGGGATGCACGTGTCTTTTTCAATTTTGGTTTCCTCAGGCTATGTGCCTAGGAGTGAGAATGCTGGGTCATATGGTGGTTTTATTCCTAGTTTTTTAAGGAATCTCCATACCATCTTCCTTAGTGGCTGCATCAATCTACATTCCCACCATCAGTGCAGAGCATTCCCTTTTCTCCACACCTTCTCCAGCATTTATTATTTGTAGATTTTTTGATGATGGTGATTCTGACAAGTGTGAGGTGATATCTCATTGTGGTTTTGATTTGTATTTCTCTAATAATGAGTGATGTTGAGTATCTTTTCATATGTTTGTTAGCCATCTGCATGTCTTCTTTGGAGAAATGTCTGTTTAGGTCTTTTTCTCACTTTTTGATTGTTTTTTTTTTTTTTTCATTGTGTTGTATGAGCTGCTTGCATATTTTGGAAATTAATCCTTTGTCAGTTGTTTCATTTGCCATTATTTTCTCACATTCTGAGGGTTCTTTTCACCTTGCTTATAGTTTCCTTTGCTGTGCATAATCTTTTAAGTTTAATCAGGTCCCACTTGCTTATTTTTGTTTTTATTTCCTTTACTCTAGGAGGTGGTCATAGAGGATCTTGCTTTGATTTATGTCATTGAGCATTCTGCCTATGTTTTCCTCTAAGAGTTTTATAGTTTTTGGTCTTACATTTAAGTCTTTAATCCATTTTCAGTTTATCTTTGTGATGGTGTTAGGAAGTGTTTTAATTTCATTCTTTTACATGTTGCTATCTAGTTTTCCTAGCACCATTTATTGACGAGACTGTCCTTACCCCACTGTATATTCTTGCCTCCTTTGTCAAAAATAAGGTACCTGTAGGTGCAGGGGTTAATTTCTGGGCTTTCTATCTTGTTCCATTGGTCTGTATTTCTGTTTTCATGCCAATGCCATACTGTCTTGATGACTGTAGCTTTGTAGTATAATCTGAAGTCAGGAAGGTTGATTCCTTCACTCCATTCTTTCTCAAGACTGCTTTGGCTATTTGGGATATTTCCATAAGAATTGTGAAATTCATTTTGCTTGAATTTCATTCAGTTTCAATTGTGAAATTTTTTGTTCTAGTTCTGTGAAAAATGCCATTAGTAATTTGATAGGGATCTCATTGAATCTGTAGTTGCATTTGGTAGTACAGTCATTTTCACAATATTGATTCTTCCTGCCCACAAACATGGAATATCTCTCCATCTGTTTATGCCATCTTTCATTTCTTTCATTAGTGTCTTATTATTTTCTGTGTATAGTTCTTTTGTCTCCTTGGGTAAGTTTATTCCTAGATATTTAATTCTTTTTATTTCAATGATGAATGGGATTGATTATTTAATTTCTCTTTCTGATTTTTTTGTTGTTAGTATATAGAAATACAAGTGATTTCTGTGTATTGATTTTGTATCCTGCAAGTTTGCTAAATTTGCTGATTAGCTCTAGTAATTTTCTGATACTATCTTTAAGGTTTTCTATGTACAGTATCATGTCATCTGCAAACAGTGAGAGCTTTACTTCTTCTTTTCCAATCTGGATTCCTTTTATTTCTTTTTCTTCTTTGATTGTTGTAGCTAGGACTTGCAGAACTATGTTGAATAATAGTGGTGAAAGTGGACACCCTTGTCTTATTCCTGGTCTTAGGGAGAATGCTTTCAGTTTTTCACCATTGAGAATAATGTTTGCTGTAGGCTTATCATATATGGCCTCCACTATGCTGAGGTTGGTTCTTTCTATGCCTATTTTCTGAAGAGTTTTAATCATAAATGGGTACTGAATTTTGTCAAAGGCTTTTTCTGCACCTATTGAGATTATCATATAGTTTTTTTTTTATCATTCAATTTGTTAATATGGCATATCACATTGATTTTCATATATTGAAGAATCCTTGCATTCCTGGAATAAACTCAACTTGATCCTGGTGTATGAGCTTTGTAATGTGTTGCTGAATTCTGTTAGCTAAAATTTTTTTGAGGATTTTTTCATCTATATTCTCAGTGACATTAGCCTGTAGTTTTCTTTTTTGTGTGTTGTCTTTGTCTGGTTTTGGTATCAGGGTGATGGTGGCCTTTTAGAATGAATTTGGAAGAATTCCTTCCTCTGCAATTTTTTGAAAGAGTTTTAGAGGATAGGCATTAGCTCTTCTCTAAATGTTTGAAATTCTCCTGTGAAGCAACCTGGTCCTGAGCTTTTGATTTTGGGGAGATTTTTGATCACAGCTTCAATTTCAGTGATTGTAATTGGGTTGTTCATAATTCCTCTTTCTTCCTGGTTCAGTTGCAGGCAGATTCTTTACTGACTGTGCGACAAGGGAAGCCCATAAAGTGAAAGTCGCTCAGTCGTGTCCAATGGACTATACAAATTGTGACCCGATGGACTGTAGAAATTCTCCAGGCCAGAATACTGGAGTAGGTAGCCTTTCCCTTCTCCAGGGGATCTTCCTGACCCAGAGATCGAGGCTTGGCCTCCTGCATTGCAGGCAGATTCTTTACTGTCTGAGCCACTATATCTACCTCTAGATATGTAAGGCAGAGCTTTTAACAATCAGCATTGTGAGATGGTGAGAAGGATGAGTGGACTGCCTATTACCACGCAGAGGAGAATGGGTGTGTGGGAGAATCAGCTATTGTGAATGCATAATGTTTTCCCCTTCTGCCCCTAAACTTCCTGAAAAGCTAAACTGACTTCATGAGATGAAATTGTACTGAATGGACAGTGGGATGGTGAAGAGTTTGCACTGAAGTGGTTTTTGAAAAAGAAGTCTGATTGTCATAGTAACACTCTGAAAAGATTTTGATGCAACTTTAGAATTACTTCACATCCAATTACATAGGACATTCACTTGGAGTGAGAGATAAGTGCTTCTGTCACTGCAAACATAGAAAGAAAATCCATTTAACCTTTTTAGCCAATTTATTAAAGCAGATGAGAATTATTTTTAAAATGCGATTTCTGACTTCAAGTAAGGAGTGTTGGAAGAAATTTTTTCTTGGTGTAGTTTGGAGTTTCCTAATAAGGAGAAAATGCTGCAAGACATCTTAAGTCTGGGTTCTTTGGGAAGAAGAGAACTTGAGGACCAGGAAAAACACCAAGCAGTCATTGAGTTCATTCTCTGACCATCAGGAAGGGCCAGGTTCAAGCAAGTAGGATCCTTCAACTTTAAAGACTGAGGCCTCCCTTTGTAAGCATCCCAGTGCTTAAACTCTCATTTTATCATAGTTTTTTTTTTTAATGGTTTACCTAAATCTTGGCAGTTCAGTCTGTTTGTTTCACTCTAGCTTCAGAAAAGATCATCACCACCAAAAACGTTGATTGAGCACTTTTTACAATGAGTTTTGTTAGATGAAGAGGAGAAAAAGCTAAAAGGTAAGGTTTTTGCCCCTAAAATCTTACAGGAACAATCCCCTCTTTTGCTCAAAACCCTTCTCATAAGTAGGTATTGTTAATCTCTTCAAAACATAGAATTTTGGAGCATACAAAGGGTTTCAGCACCTCTAGCCCAGTTCCCTAATTAAATACCATGGAGCAAGTGACACCAGAAGAGATTAAGTGGTTCAGCCCAAGTCACACAGAACGGGGATTCCAATCCAGGTCTCCCTGCTTCCACACCAGTGCTCCATCTCTAGCTTGAAAGGATCTTGGCTATTTTTCTTCACAAAGATACCTTGGCTGATATTTAGTGCTGTATTCCCTTCAGAATAAATGCCCACACATGTATCATTTCATATTTTGTGTCCTCCTATACAGTGCTTATGGAAGAACAGACTGGTTCCAGATAGGAAAAGGAGTATGTCAAGGCTGTTTATTGTCACCCTGCTTATTTAACTTACATGCAGAGTACATGAGAAATGCTGGGCCGGAAGAAACACAAGCTGGAATCAAAATTGCCGGGAGAAATATCAATAATCTCAGATATGCAGATGACACCACCCTTATGGCAGAAAGTGAAGAGGAACTAAAAAGCCTCTTGATGAAAGTGAAAGAGGAGAGTGAAAAAGTTGGCTTAAAGCTCAACATTCAGAAAACAAAGATCATGGCATCTGGTCCCATCACTTCATGGGAAATAGATAGGGAAACAGTGGAAACAGTGTCAGACTTTATTTGGGGGGGGCTCCAAAATCACTGCAGATGGTGATTGCAGCCATGAAATTAAAAGATGCTTACTCCTTGGAAGGAAAGTTATGACCAACCTAGATAGCATATTCAAAAGCAGAGACATTACTTTGCCAACTAAGGTCCATCTAGTCAAGGCTATGGTTTTTCCTGTGGTCATGTATGGATGTGAGAGTTGGACTGTGAAGAAGGCTGAGCGCAGAAGAATTGATGCTTTTGAACTGTGGTGTTGGAGAAGACCCTTGAGAGTCCCTTGGACTGCAAGGAGATCCAACCAGTCCATTCTAAAGGAGATCAGCCCTGGGATTTCTTTGGAGGGAATGATGCTGAAGCTGAAGCTCCAGTACTTTGGCCACCTCATGGGAAGAGTTGACTCATTGGAAAAGACCCTGATGCTGGGAGGGATTGGGGGCAGGAGGAGAAGGGGACGACCGAGGATGAGATGGCTGGATGGCATCATCGACTCGATAGACATGAGTTTGGGTGAACTCCAGGAGTTGGTGATGGACAGGAAAGCCTAGGGTGCTGCTATTCGTGAGGTCGCAAAGAGTCGGACATGACTGAGTGACTGAACTGAACTGAAAAGAAATCTAAATTTGGGCTCTATTTTAGACATGATATTTGATTTAATGATAGTTTTCTTGTGTGTAATGACTTTGAAATAATGTAGGAGAATGTCTTTATTCTTAGGAGATACATTCTGAATTATTTAGGGGTGAGGTGTCATTATACCTGCTCTCAAATGGTTCAGCTAAAAAAACAGTGTGTGTGTTTGTGTGTTGAGAGAGAAAAGTGGAAATAAAAAGAAAGAGCATAGCTTTAAAAGGTTAGCAGTTGAATTATGTGAAAAGTATACAGGTTCTCATTGTACTATTTCCATGTTTCTGTCCCTTTAAAACTTTTAAAACAAATAAACCAATCCTCTTAGTAAAATAGGAACCTTAGGACATAAAATCCATGAAGCAAGGGATGTATATTTGTCTGTTTCTCTCACTGGGGTACCAAAAGCCCTTAGAGCAGCCCCTGGCACATAGTAGGCATTCAGTAAACAATGTTTAATGGAAAACAAACAGGAAAGGTGGCCCCAGCTTGGGCTCAGAGGGCTGGATGGAGGCCAGGGGGCAGGCGTGGCTGCCCAGCGGTGCCCTGCCTGTCAGCACGGTTCTGAGCTCCCTGGGGAGGCTCCAGCACCAGCCTGGTGCTGCCAGCTGGGCAGAAGGTTGGGGGAGAGAAAAGTCACTCAGCCAGAATGGCTTTCCCATGACCTGCCTTCCCACCATTTGCGCGGATCCAACTGGAGACAGCAAGGAAGGGGGCGTTTCTGATGAGAGCATTAGGATGTCGGCCCCCATTGACACACGGGGGTTCAGAGTCTCCCCATGGACTCAGGAGAAAACCTCCTGGACCGCAAACTCCAACAGGCCCATACAATGGGGAAATCGAAAGTCTTACAGCAAGGCCACAGCTGGCTGCTTCCCTTCTTTTTATCTCCCGTAATGCCACCAAAACAATGCATCGCTTTTCAAAGGTGAGTTTCCCAAGATTCTATCAGTTAATGACTTACTACTTCATTTCCAAACTCTAGGATTAGGGAAATATATATATTAAGAAATGATACAATGTGAATTTTAAAAGTGCCCTGGAAGCGATTGGAGGAGTTGATGGTGAGGCACTCGGGTGTGTGACACAATTGCTCAGGGAAAGGCCCGCCAGTAAGCGTGTCTCTATCCTCCTCTTTCTTTTTCTCTTTTTCCTTCTTCTATCCGCTTTCTTTTGCTGTCTTTCTTTCTTTCTTCCCTTCCTTCCTATCTTTTTCTCTCTCAAAAAAAAAAAAAAAAAAACAATCACCTGAATCTCAAGGCGACCCAGCTGCCACGCCCGCCCCCCACCTCCCATGAGCAGAGCCATTTCCCTCCCAGTAGTGACTGTTGGAGAAAGAGTTTCAGACCCTTTACTTCAGAAAATCCCCCACCCTCTCCCCAGGCCTGTCATCTCTTTCCTGTGTAGACCTGCAAGGGAGGCGACCTTAGCTATCCTGCTTAGGAGCCTGTCAGTGCTTTCTGAACTGAATTCACGTAAGAAAGGGAAGCGCCTGTTTGGAAGAACATATCCTCCTGCAGCCAACACAAGCAGATCTTTAGCGAGAAGGGAAACTGCAACCCCTCCAAGATCTTTGCTCTCCTCCGGAGCCCAGGCGCTCAGGTTTCACAAAGGAATTTATAGAGCAGACTGACGCCTCTGGGGTTGGAATGGGCTCAGAACCAAGTGGAGAGCAAGAAGAGGGACAGGCACCCCTGTCTGCTTTGTGTGGGCTGGAATTGTTTACCAGGGGATGAAAACGGCCTCTCACTGAAAAGGAATGTTTGGCAAGGAAATGACCTCTGGAGGCTCAACCCAGTGGCTCCCTGGGGAGGCAGTCTGGGTGAGTAAGAGATCAGAACCCCCAACCTGGACAAAGCTCATCAGGCTGGGCGAGGAGGGGGCTGGGATCACGGGAGCTTTGTGGTGTTTAAAGCAACTCCTGCCTTCAAAGGACAGCTGTCCTCTTGATAAATTATGTTTTGCAAAAGAAGGAAGAGAAAAAAAAAAAAGCTCGAGTGGTGTGAAAGCACATTGAAAAATAAAAGAAATGTTTCCTAATGTACCATTAAACTCAGAGCTATCCTCGGTCCTTTCAAAACCATGTTTGGGGGTCCCGAGACGGCATGGGGTGTGTTGCTCTGGTTGCTGACATTCCTGCTCGGGTGAAATGGAGAGAGAGATGACATTCTTCCTTATTTGGCAGCCTTGGAAGTCAGATTCCCTCGTCATCTCTCTTCCTATAAGACCCTAGCCCTGGTCGGTAGAAGCCCAGACCATTCAGCAGGCCCCACCCTTGGCGCTTCTTATCTCAGAGTCTTCGCTGTGGAATTCCCAGGCCCACCCCAGTGCTCCGGATGCGCTTCAATCCATGGCCTGCCACTTGGCTCCTCTTGTGATGACAAGCAGATAACATAGCTCACATGCCTTCTCCCTTCCTTGCATACCAACCAGACCCCAGCTCCGAAAAGGAAACACACCACAAACCAAGAGAGATGGAGTTTTTATTTTTATATAGACATTGTTAAGACTCTGCAGTAAGCCTAGAATTGTGGAAAGCACTCTCTCGTGTTGCTTCTGTTAATCTTCTCCACATCCCAGGATTTTTACAGATGAAGAAATTAGTGGATACAGAGGTTAATTAAATATCCACAGTCACATAACAGACATGTATGTGTGTGTTTGTTGGGGCTGAGGGGCAAATTCAAACTTGAGGCTGACTCTAAGTCCAAACCACTTTTATTGTAGTTAAATCCCACCACAACTAAGCATGACCCCAATGGCAATCACTTTCAACAAGATTTACCAAGTTTGGACATCATTAACTTTAAGACAAGTTTTCTTTCTTCAAGCCATGTTAGCAAAAGTGGCACTTTCATTATTCATCAACATCACCCTGGTTCCAGCCACAACTTTAATGCAATTTACAAAGGCTCCATATCTGAGAAACAACAAGAAGCAGAGAAAATATTTGCTAAGCACATTAGTAAATGAATAGGTGTGCCCTGGGATTTCTTTGGAAGGAATGATGCTAAAGCTGAAACTCCAGTACTTTGGCCACCTCATGCGAAGAGTTGACTCATTGGAAAAGACTCTGATGCTGGGAGGGATTGGGGGCAGGAGGAGAAGGAGACGACAGAGGATGAGGTGGCTGGATGGCATCACTGATTCGATGGACGTGAGTCTAAGTGAGTTGGTGATGGACAGGGAGGCCTGGCGTGCTGCGATTGATGGGGTCGCAAAGAGTCGGACACGACTGAGTGACTGAACTGAACTGAAACATGAAATGAAGTGGCAGAAATATGCCCGAATCAATAAATATGAAGGGTTAAATGCCTCTTTTAAAAGAGAGTTGCTCATGGGGTAAAACAATATGAACCAATATGTTTTGTGAGGGCTTCCCCGATGGCTCAGTGGTAAAGCATCTACCTGCAATGCAGGAGACGCAGTAAATATAGGTTCGATCCCTGGGTCAGGAAGATCCTCTGGAGGAGGAAATGGCCACCCACTCCAGTATTCTTGCCAGGAAGTTCCCATGGACAGAGGAGCGTGGCAGGATACAGTCCACAGGATCACACAGAGATGGACGTGACTGAGCATGGATGTACACATCTGCCGTTTTCTAAGAGACATTTATACCAGGATGACTCTGAGAGAATGAAAATAAAGAGGTGACAAGGGGATACCATGTAAATGCAGAAGGGGCACTGTTAGTATCAGACAAAATAAATTCAAAGCAAAAAAGCACTAAATGAGACTAAAAAGGATGAAAAACACCATCCAGAGAGAATTTCTACCAGTAATTAATTTTTATACAGTCAACAATATAGCAGCAAAATTTCTAAAGACCGAATCTGTGTACTCAGGCCTGCTAAGAATGGGTACACTCAGTAAAAAGTATTGTCTGGGTCCCATAGGAACTTGCTGTCTCTTCGAGTGTGTAATTTGTATGCAGTGTATTTAAAGCAAGGAGCTTAAGGTCAGATTTCTAGATTGGAAAGACTCGAAGTATTTCAGGGAGAGTTTATTTACCCTGTATGAGTATTTTACGTCAGGGAAGCATTATAACAAATAGACCGTGAAAATCGCACCACATCCTAAGGAAAAACAAAAAGCCACAGAGGGTTCTTGGAGTGTCTCTTCAGGAAATCCTCAAGCACTCAAAGCCCTTGCCAGTTAGGGTAATGTGTTCATAAATTTCCCCTAACAAACTCATTCCAGCATCAGAAAATGACAAATCAATCAAACTTTAAAGGATTGATGGCTAAACTCTTCCAGGACCGTAGGCATGAATCCAGGGAAGGAATTTATGCCTGAAAATTGAACCCCTTCCTGCCAGAAATGGAAATAAGATGGAAACCAGTGACTTCAACTCACATCTACTGTGCTTTAGTCAAGAGAGTGAGGGTGCAGCTGAGAGCTTCTCAAAGGTAAGAAGAAAGTAAGGAAAAGACAGAACTAAAGTGTTCAGTTCTTGAACAAACCTCATCTTGCCAACAGGGCTTGGGTCAGTGGAGGAAAGGGGCCCACTGACCCCTAGTAACGGGGAAGATTGTCTGTGGAGTAAGCACTTAGGTTCTGAATGATGTCTTCTGAGGGGCACACAATTTGAGTTGATAATAAAGGAAACTGAGAGCTAGTGAGTACAAATCTAGAATATTTAGTCTGGTAAGCCTAAATTAGACAATGAATAAGTTGGAAGCACCTGAAGGAAAATGAACATAGGTGAGAACACGAGTCTTTTGTGTTCTATGTCCAAACCCCATAAACACTTCCAAACTCTGTGGGGATGTAGAATGGAGACCCTACTAGGTCATTGACCCACGTGACTTTTTGGTCTGAATGGGCTGAACACACACACACACACACACACACACACACGTGTAATTGCATGTGTGTATGTCTGTATGTGTGTGTAACCGTAGGTGGGGAGATACTCATTTCTATCTCTCCCTCGCCATTCCTTGCATGGTCTTTTCTCTCTCTCCTCCTCTGTCTGATCTAACTCTCTGCCTCTGTTTGCATTCCCTGTGTGTCAGTCAGTCCATATGTCTTTTCTCTGCATGTGTCTCCACGGAGCTCAGTGTATTGCTCTCAGTCACAGGCGGTTTGCCCTTCTCTCTTGCTCTCTCTGTCTCCCTCCTCTTTCTCACTTTTGCCTTTTGCCCTGCTGCTGTGATGCATTTTCTATGAATGGTGTGAGCCTTCAGGATGAACAAATACGGTAACAGGTTTCAATCAGAGTTGAGGTCATGGTAGCCAGGCAATGCTTAAACCCTGCAGAGTGCTCAGGAAACTCAGGACTCTCACAAACACCTCGCACCTCATATCCAGGCTCCTGAGATCAGGAGGAGAGAGAGATATAGCCAGTCCTGGTTTATAAAAGGCATCAGAGGCTCTTTGTTGGCAGCCACCACTTGGCATAATTCAGTCAATTTTCCATCCCAAAGCAAGTTACGTTCATGTCTCTGTGAGGATTTCTCTGCTCTGCCCTTACTGGAGGGGAAGCTGTTTCCCTTAGAATCATTTAGATAATTAGAGTAAATCCACTGGATAAAGGAAAGCTCAGGTACAACAATGAAACTATTGAAAGATCTTTTTTTGTTGTTTTAATTCACCCTTCTTTTAAAAGAATGTTCAAAGAAATTGCCACATCAGAGTTCTGAAATGTCAAGAATTCCTCTCATTTCTTGTGGTAGCTAATGCCAGGAACACTCTAGAACACTGCAATTGCTTGTTCTTTAGAGTGAAGGATAAAGGATAAGCTTGTTTGCCTGTGCTTTTAACCTACCTGAGAAGTATTTTTTCGAGGTCCTCCTTGAGCAAAAGACTGAAAAAATGTTCAACCAACCTATGGGGAAATAACGTTTTTTATTAAAGGGCTTTGCTTAATCAAGGATTCATCTATGACATTTTAGGGATTTCATTTCTGCTGAATCCTTCCAGAACCTGCAAAAAAAACTTCAAAATGGACAGCACCAACTTCAGCTACAGAAAACAGTTGCAGTGAGAGTTGAAGGAGACAGGCTACAGTGCAGGGTGCCAAGGGTGCAACTTCATTTTTCTGTTTCCCCTTTGTGATTTTTTCTTTTTTTAAAGAGGAATCCAAATCAGAAAGGCAGGGGAGCCTATCGCTTAATTCATGACTCATGAAATTTGTTAGAAAGGTTTTTTTTTTTTTTTTTTTTTTAAGTCTTATGGAAAGGCTCTGTAGGGTGTGAAACTTTCCACCTAGGAAACTTTCCCCATAGGGCTTCCCAGGTGGCGCTAGCTGTAAACAACCTGCCTGTCAGCACAGGAGGCATAAGAGACTTGAGTTCGATCCCTGGGTCAGGAAGATCCCCTGGAGGACAAAATGGCAACCCACTCTGGTATTCTTGCCTGCAGAATCCCATGGACAGAGGAGCCTGGAGGGCTTCAGTCCACAGGGTCACAAAGAGCTGGACATGACTGAAGCAACTTGGCACACACACAGGACACATTCTAAACTCTAGTGGGACCTTCCCCTCAACCCAGCCTATTTATTACCATTTATTGAGTACAGTTTTCATTCCAATTCCAAAGAAAGGCAATGCCAAAGAATGCTCAAACTACCGCACAATTGCACTCATCTCACATGCTAGTAAAGTAATGCTCAAAATTCTCCAAGCCAGACTTCAGCAATATGTGAACCTTGAACTCCCTGATGTTCAAGCTGGTTTTAGAAAAGGCAGAGGAACCAGAGATCAAATTGCCAACATCCACTGGATCATGGAGAAAGCAAGAGAGTTCCAGAAAAACATCTATTTCTGCTTTATTGACTATGCCAAAGCCTTTGACTGTGTGGATCACAAGAAACTGTGGAAGATTCTGAAAGAGATGGTTTGCACTCATCTCACATGCTAGTAAAGTAATGCTCAAAATTCTCTAAGCCAGGTTTCAGCAATACATGAACCGTGAACTTCCAAATATTCAAGCTGGTTTTAGAAAAGACAGAGGAACCAGAGATCAAATTGCCAACATCTACTGGGTCATGGAAAAAGCAAGAGAGTTCCAGAAAAACATCTATTTCTGCTTTATTGACTATGCCAAAGCCTTTGACTGTGTGGATCACAAGAAACTGTGGAAAATTCTGAAAGAGATGGGAATACCAGACCACCTGACCTACCTCTTGAGAAATCTGTATGCAGGTCAGGAAGCAACAGTTAGAACTGGATATGGAACAACACACTGGTTCCAAATAGGAAAAGGAGTACATCAAGGCTGTATATTGTCACCCTGTTTATTTAACTTCTATGCAGAGTACATCATGAGAAACGCTGGGCTGGAAGAAGCACAAGCTAGAATCAAGAATGCTGGGAGAAATATCAGTAACCTCAGATATGCAGGTGACACCACCCTTGTGGCAGAAAGTGAAGAGGAACTAAAAAGCCTCTTGTTGAAAGTGAAAGAGGACAGTGAAAAAGTTG
This sequence comes from Aepyceros melampus, assembly GCA_006408695.1. Lineage (NCBI taxonomy): Eukaryota > Metazoa > Chordata > Mammalia > Artiodactyla > Bovidae > Aepyceros > Aepyceros melampus. Next base: position 186,627 of record SJXQ01001971.1, read on the forward strand.
GCTAATAAAGCTCAACATTCAGAAAACGAAGATCATGACATCAGGTCCCATCACTTCATGGGAAATAGATGGGGAAACAGTGGAAATAATGTCAGGCTTTATTTTTCTGGGCTCCAAAATCACTGCAGATGGTGACTGCAGCCATGAAATTAAAAGATGCTTACTCTTTGGAAGAAAAGTTATGACCAACCTAGATAGCATATTGAAAAGCAGAGACATTACTTTACTGACTAAGATCTGTCTAGTCAAGGTTATGGCTTTTCCTATGGTCATGTGTGGATGTGAGAGCTGGACTGTGAAGAAAGCTGAGTGCCGAAGATTTGATGCTTTTGAACTGTGGTGTTGGAGAAGACTCTTGAGAGTCCTTTGGACTGCAAGGAGATCCAACCAATCCATTCTGAAGGAGATCAGCCCTGGGATTTCTTTGGAAGGAATGATGCTGAAGCTGAAACTCCAGTACTTTGGCCACCTCATGCGAAGAGTTGACTCATTGGAAAGTCTCTGATGCTGGGAGGGATTGTGGGCAGGAGGAGAAAGGGACAACAGAGGATGGCTGGATGGCATCACTGACTCAATGGGTGTGAGTCTGAGTGAACTCCGGGAGTTGGTGATGGTCAGGGAGGCCTGGCATGCTGCAGTTCATGGAGTTGCAAATAGTCGGACATGACTGAGGGACTGGACTGAACTGAACTGAATTAAGTATTATAAAATCTATATATATGCTAGTCCCATTCATGATAAATGACAAATCCACCAGTCAATTTCCACTGTAGAAAGCACAGTGTAAACTTTTCCTAGAAGTATGGCTTGGTTTCTTTAGACTTTCGAGAGTTCTCTTTTATTTTGGTAATAAGTATGAATGATTGGTTTTCATTATCACGTAGATTAGAATGTTGTTGTTCAGTCACTCAGTCATGTCCGACTCTTTGCAATCCCATGGACTGCAGCACGCCAGGGTTCCCTGTCCTTCACCATCTCCCAGAGCTTGCTCAAACTCATGTCCATTGAGTCAGTGATGCCATCCAACCATTTCATCCTCTATTGTCCCCTTCTCCTCCTGCCTTCAGTCTTTCCCAGCATCAGGATCTTTTCTAATGAATCAGCTCTTTGCACCAGGTGGCCATAGTATTGGAGTTCAGCATCAGTCCTTCTAATGAAATTCAGGATTGATTTCCTTTAGGATTGACTAGTTTGATCTTGCAGTCCAAGAAACTCTCAAGAGTTCTCCAACACCACAGCTCAAAAACATCAATTCTTTGGCATTCAGCCTTCTGAACACCTTCAGAATTTAGAATAGATGATACTAGAAGTGTTGAAAACCAAAGCAGGGTGGGAAAGTGTAGAGAAATGAAGCTTATAGAAAGACTTTATTTTTCAACTCGTAGTGAGATAATTTTAGCCACTTTATTGGGCCTTTTGCATTAAGCTCTTCAATCAGAATAACAAATGCATATGTTCTCATGGAAAATTTCCTGTTAAGAGAAAATCCACCACATTATTTCACTGAATTGGAAGTATAAAAATAGGTAACTGTTCAATAAATTAAAACACCATCCTAACAAATATTTACTAAAGACCCATAAAGTACTACATCATTGTCTAAGATGGCTAACAAGGATTTTCAGCTTTGCTCAGCTTAGTTCTTTGTTGGAGGCAAAATGGTCATGAAATACAGCAAGAGCTCTAATATTGGAGCTTGAAGGAGTTTTTATCTCAGTTGCTTTTTAACTGTGTTAGGCGTGCCTATCCAGAGGAACCAAGGTGGAGGATCTTACGAGGACTGACTACTGTTGGGGCCCCAACTAATAATTCCTACCGTGATACACTTCAATGCCAGTCCACAACAAGAGCTGAGATTGGATTTAGAGCCAATGTAAGCTCTAAATGGAGTTTAACTGTGAAACAAAACACCTGTCTTTCATCCCAAGCTAAATTGACAAGCAATAATTTAGTTGTCTAAACTGAGAGCTTTCAGGATTCCCAACTGCATAATGTCAAAAGACAATGTATGAAGTTGCATTTGGAAGGTTCAAAGGTAGAATGCCATGTAGGCAAACACATTAAATAACTGGTCTTTTCCCCTCTCTGTCTAATTCTTTCTTCTGTTCTCTCTCCTCTCCTTTGCTGTTTTTCCTATGTGTGTAAGGGGTGTGGAGTGGTGGGATGATGAGAAGGGTGGGCTAGAGTGGAAAGGTTGTGACTAACTATAGAACTTGGATGGGTGTGAAACAAAGGAAATCCTAAATCTAAAAAGCAATTTTCTTTTCCTGTGCTTTCCGCTAGGTGAGCATTTTCGATGATCAGCTGAACTAATCAGAGATTAAAATAGCAGAAAAACAATAAAGAATCTTTGGGCCCTTCAAAAAAAAAGAATATTTGGATGAGATTATTAAATTCTTATACAGTTGCTTATATAAATGCAAAATAAAGCCAGGATTTTGTAGTAATTTTTCCCATACAAATTATTGATTCCTCTACCTTCCACGTCAGCTTTATTTGTTAAAAATCTGAATACCTGGCATTAGAACATCCAAATTTAGACCCCTTCATTTGAGTAAATTTCACACTTCTCCCACAAAGATTTTAGGATAAGTAGCAAACATAACCATAGCCTTTGTTTCCTACAAGCTGAGACCACATATGCACACCCTAAGCACTTTTTGTTTGTTTTACAGGTTCACCGACTATCTCTTCTTCTGTTCTCTTTTCCAGAGAGCAAATAAAAGAAGCAGGGTTGACTAGCAAAATGTAACAGATACTACGAAAGTTGTCAGTTTTCTGCAGAGATAGCTGATTGGACTCTGCCAGCTGTCCATTAACATTTCCATGTTTTGTTGATGAAGTGGTATTTACTTTTCTGGACTTTCATTGCTAAGATGTTTAGTGTAATGAATGCTGAACTGAGCCTAGATAATTTTTTAAATAATAGCTTGGGGCTTAACAGCCCTTTAAATGAATTGTATAAACAAGATAGCTGTTAATTCTTAATCAATGTATCATTAATCATCAAATAGTATTAAAAAATAGAAACTGTCTTTAAAAAGCTCAATAAATTCTATTCAACTTATGAATTATCCATTCAGGGGCTGTTTTCTCATTCAGAAAGTGTTAGGATTTTAACAGACTTATAATTGAAAATGCATATTTCTGTGGGCTAGTAACTGAGATATATACATATATATTCATATATATGTGTCACATATGTGTCTCATGTGGTGGTTTAGTTGCTCAGTTGTGTCTGACTCTGTGTCCCATGGACTGTAGTCCACCAGGCTCCTCTGTCCATGGGATCCTCCAAGCAAGAATACTAGAGTAGGTTGCCATCTCATTCTCTAGGGGGATCTCCCCCCTCCAAGGATTGAACTTGGGTCTCCTGCATTGCAGACAGATTCTTTACCCACATTTGTCTTCATAAATTAACATGGCCTTAAGAAATTAGTTAACTACTATAGCTTTAAATCTGTATTCATTAACAGAATTGGAAAATACATCCCACGGTTGAATCACATGTGTCTTTAGATAGCCAGCACCCACAACAAGCATTGCACTAACCTCATGTTAGGAAACAGTGTGGCAAAATATAGAAATTACGCATAAGCTTTTCTGTCCTGTAACATACATGCAGCAATTTAAAATCGCATCTACAACTGCATACACTCAACCTTTGGGAAGCAGTCTAATGCTTCTAGCTTACCCCATCTTTTTCACTAGACTATAATTCTGCCTCACATGTTCATGTGATCCTAGCATAGCATCTGGCATTTGTGCATGTTTAGTCTCGCCGTCGTGTCTGATTCATTGCAACTCCATGGACTATAGCCTGCCAGGCTCCTCTGTCTATTGGATTTTTATCCAGGCAAGAATATTCAAGTGAGTTGCCATTTCCTCTTCCGGGAATCCTCCTGACCCAGGGATCAAACCAGTCTCCTGTGTCTCTTCCCATATAGGCAGACTCTTTACTGCTGTGTCATTTGTTTCATAAATGAACAAGTGAAGGATGAGGTTGTAAAGTGAGTCAGTTCAGTTCAGTTCAGTCGCGCAGTCGTGTCCAATTCTTTGCGACCCCAGGAATCACAGCACGCCAGGCCTCCCTGTCTATCACCATCTCCCGGAGTTCACTCAGACTCACGTCCACTGAGTCGGTGATGCCATCCAGCCATCTCATCCTCTGTCGTCCCCTTCTCCTGCTGCCCCCAATCTCTCCCAGCATCAGAGATTTTTCCAGTGAGTCAACTCTTCACATGAGGTGGCCAAAGTACTGGAGTTTCAGCTTTAGCATCATTCCTTCCAAAGAAAACCCAGGACTGATCTCCTTTAGAATGGACTGGTTGGATCTCCTTGCAGTCCAAGGGACTCTCAAGAGTCTTCTCCAACACCACAGTTCAAAATCATCAATTCTTTGATGCTCAGCTTTCTTCATAGCCCAACTCTTACATCCATACACGACCACTGGAGAAACTATAGCCTTGACTAGATGGACCTTAGTCGGCAAAGTAATGTCTTTGCTTTTCAATATGCTATCTAGGTTGGTCATCACTTTTCTTCCAAGGAGCAATCGTCTTTTAATTTCATGGCTGCAATCACCATTTGCAGTGATTTTGCACCCCCCCAAAATAAAGTCTGACACTGTTTCCACTGTTTCCCCATCTATTTCCCATGAAGTGATGGGACCAGATGCCATAATCTTCATTTTCTGAATGTTGAGCTTTAAGCCAACTTTTTCACTCTCCTCTTTCACTTTCAACAAGAGGCTTTTTAGTTCCTCTTCACTTTCTGCCATAAGGGTGGTGTCATCTGCATGTCTGAGGTTACTGATATTTCTCCTGGCATTCTTGATTCTAGCTTGTGCTTCTTCCAGCCCAGCATTTCTCATGATGTACTCTGCATAGAAGTTAAATAAGCAGGGTGACAATAACAGCCTTGACGTACTCCTTTTCCTTTTTGTAACCAGTGTGTTGTTCCGTGTCCAGTTCTAACTGTTGTTTCCTGACCTGCATATAGGTTTCTCAAGAGGTAGGTCAGGTGGTCTGGTATTCCCATCTCTTTCAGAATTTTCCACAGTTTCTTGTGATCCACACAGTCAAAGGCTTTGGCATAGTCAATAAAGTAGAAATAGATGTTTTTCTGGAACTCTCTTGCTTTTTCCATGACCCAGTGGATGTTGGCAATTTGATCTCTGGTTCCTCTGCCTTTTCTAAAACCAGCTTGAACATCTGGAAGTTCACGGTTCATGTATTGCTGAAGCCTGACTTGAAGAATTTTGAGTATTACTTTACTAGTTTGTGAGATGAGTGCAATTGTGTGGAAGTTTGAGCATTCTTTGGCATTGCCTTTCTTTGGGATTGGAATGAAAACTGACGTTTTCCAGTGCTGTGGCCACTGCCAACTTTTCCAAATTTGCTGGCATATTGAGTGCAGCACTTTTACAGCATCATCTCTCAGGATTTGAAATAGCTCAACTGGAATTCCATCACCTCCACTAGCTTTGTTCATAGTGATGGTTTCTAAGGCCCACTTGACTTCACATTCCAGGATGTCTGGCTCTAGGTGAGTGATCACACCATCATGATTATCTGGGTTGTGAAGATCTTTTTTGTACAGTTCTTCTGTGTATTCTTGCCACCTCTTCTTAATATCTTCTGCTTCTGTTAGGTCCCTACCATTTCTGTCCTTTATTGAGCCAATCTTTGCATGAAATATTCCCTTGGTATCTCTAATTTTCTTGAAGAGATCTCTAGTCTTTCCCATTCTGTTCTTTTCCTCTATTTCTTTGCATTGATCTCTGAGGAAGGCTTTCTTATCTCTTCTTGCTGTTCTTTGGAATTCTGCATTCAGAGGCTTATATCTTTCCTTTTCTCCTCTGCAAATAGCTGTAAAATGATATCAAGGTATAAACACTTTTTTTCAACATTAGGCTGTGTTTTTTGTACCTATTAACTTACATAACCCTTATAAAAATGTTACTAGGTGGGTGGTATCATTATCACTTGTATTTTTTTTGATATGAATTTACCTGCAAATAGATATTTAATATTATTTATACACTAAATTAAATTAAAATAATATATATAATGATATTTAATATATCATGGCCATATTTTTAGAATTCGAATAGTGACAAAAAGCTTACCATGATAGGTGTTTTTCTCTTTGAGGTCATTTTCTCCAAGGGAGTATTCTTCATTCTCTTTTCTGGACATATTGTGATGCCTGGATGCCTAGAGTAAGTGACCGATTCAACCTGTGGCTTCCGTATGGAGGTCACAGTAAGAAGTATGTCGAAAGATGGGGCTTCCCAGGTGGTTCAGTGGTAGAGCATCCATCTGCCAATGCAGGAGATGCAGGAAATGGAGGTGCGATCCCTGGGCCAGGAAGATCCCCTGGAGGCAGAAACGGCAGCCCACTCCAGTACTCTCGCCTGGAAAATTCCAGTGGACAGAAGGGTCTGGAGGGTTACAGTCCATGGGGTCTCAAAGAGTCAGAAACAGCTGAGCACACACGTCTGTTGAAGGATAAATGAGATTTAACCAGCTGAATGAGGATAGAGAGGACAATATTGTAAGTAAAGGAGAAGCAAGTAGAAGGCTTGGAACTGTGGAAGTTGCTGTCGTATTTGTGTAGCTGAGAGTATAAGGTGCCTGTGTGTGTTTGAGTAAATGGAGCAATATAGGCATCAGGAAGCTGGAAATAAAAGCTTGTACTGTGCATAAGGGACTTACATTGCTATGCTGATGAATCTGCATTTTGTCATGTATTTAGAAAGACGAGTGAAAGTTTAAGAGGCATCAAGTGTGTATTTTAGAAAGACATGGCAACTTTACTGAAAATGGATTGGGGAGAAAAGGAAGCAGGGTTAAGCCAGCTAGTTCAGAGACTATTATGGTAATCCATACAAGAAGCAATGAAGACCTGAACTACCACTATGTACTTATTGTGGTCACTGTTAATGTCCTGCCCAACAGCCCAACTCTTGCTTTCATCCACATGAAATTCCAGTTGTGTTTGCACATCCACTTCTCAGTGAGGCACCCCCATCCCACATTTGGGAATAAATCTTGATTAGTTAAGGCATTTGTGGAAAATCCACTTAATTTGCTAGTGACTGACTAAGGGCATATCACGGAACATAATCTGAACAATGGGATGCAAAGAGAATTTTGCTAGGAGTTTTGGAAAAGATGTTTCTTTCCTTTTATAAAGAGGTACTGGGCTGGACAGCTCCTTCCACTGATTATTTTCATGCTCAGATAAGATGTTGTGAAACATCTGACCATGTGGAAGAGCTGAAAGAAAGAACCTGGACTTTTTATGACATTGTTGAGCTGCTGAGTTAATTCTTATTTTCCTATTGTAAGAAATAATACATTTTCATTTATCTGATAGGTACGTCATTTACCCACTCCCTCCCTCTGCTACTGCTGCAAAAAAAAAAAAAAAAAAACAACGTGTTTAAGAAATTTACCTCATACCAAACACTATCTAAGACAACTACTGAACAAAGTGAATTCCACTGTCATCCCTATTCCATAGATGTGGACATAAGTTCAGGGAGGTTAAGTCATTTTCTGAAGGTCACACAGCCATTGAAGCATAGGGTCAGGCAGACTTTGAATCCACACTTATATCCAGACTATGAACTTTTAACCTCAATGTCACATTGCCTCTCAAGATAATAGTCAAGGATGGCAGGGTGGACTTTTGAAAAATATATGAGGTTATATTTATATGTGTAAGCTTAGGGACTTGACACATTGGATAACAGACAAGCTATAAAAGATAAATACAAGAATTTCTTTTAATTAGATGAACACTGTTAAGATGAACCGAGGCTGGGACTTAGGGCAGAGCTTTGGGGTTAGGAATTAGAAATAAAACATAGCTGAGTTTGGGACCTGTTAAAAGAATAGTATCTGGAATATGTTGAATAGGCTGTTGGCAATGTGAGAACAGGATTTTTAGTTACTATTGCATTGCCTTGTCTGGAGGAAGGGGGTTGCTTAGCACACGTTTGTGTAATAAAAGCAATTGATACACAAATCACCTTTGAATATGAATATAAGCTGCTCTTTCCCCTACTTTCAACTTCCACCACCTCACTCAGATGGATATATAATCAAAGGTTAATGTAAGAAACAAAGGGAGAATGTAAACTGGAGCATGGACGATGAAATCCTTTATTTCCAAAAAACTCATTGGTTATATTTCTTACCTGTTCAGTTTCAAATACAAATTCTAAGTCAAATACACATTATAAATATTTTCATTCTTTCACTGGTATTTTCAGTTATCTAACAATTAGATCATCCCACAAGGTAGGTTTTCAAGTGCTTTGTGTATTTGTTTCCCTGAAAGCATTAACAGCAAGAGTCAGCAGCCCTATGATGGTTTCAGAATGACAACCAAGTGACAACATATTGCACTGAGGCCTCTCTTGCCATCCATGTGGTTGAGGTGCATGTGGCAGAGATATCAGTGACACAACCAGGCACTGTGCTCTTGGACAGGAAAGTGTTTTCTTTTGATGAGGTGTTTTTTCTTGCAGTTATTACTGCAAAATCAAATTGAGGGAGAAATAGCTTGTTGTAGCCATGAGACACTTACCGAAGCCTTAAGGGTGATGCAGTGAGAATCCACTACTGAAAATAAAATCTAGTCAGCCAGGTGCTTTGCCCATTTATTAATTTATTCCAGTTATTTATTCCTGCACTATTTATGGCACCTCCAAGGTGCCAGGCATGCTACTTATGCACGTATTTGTTTCTACAGCTAGACTGAAAACAACTTGAAGACAAGGAGTGTCTGTAGGTCAATTTTACATCCTCAGGCAAAGGTGAGATGGTTTTTTGAACTGAAGTAAACTACACAAGACCCAGGTAACAGGATATCAAAAGGAAATGGTCCATGGGATTCCAGTCTTGCAATGTACAGCAGTCTTCATGGATATGGCCCCTTAGTTGAAAAACTTTGATGCACTTGGTTTTCAATGGTGTTCATAGTTTATTCAGGTAATCAGTCAATAAAAGACATCCAACCACTGGTGTGACAATCGATTCATTGATTTATTTTAAAGACATCATGTACCTTTGTGATAAGAAAGACCTTTATTTAAATTCTGACTGTACCGCTTTCAACTGGATATCTGTGGTTGCATCAGTTATTACTTTTAAGATTTACTTCTTGTCTTTTAAAATAGTGATTGATATAACAATCACCTAAAAGTGATACTCAAGTCAAATAGTAAATATAAAATGCTAAGCATGACATGGAGTACAGGGTAGGTACTCAACTAAAGCTAATGCGTGTAATTAGTTCTTTTTGTCATAATGTTGATGTAAGCTAATCTAAGCATTGCCTATGTAGTATTTGACCAGGGACTCCTGGCGGCAGCTTACTTTTGTTTTCCTTTTACCTTAGAATGTACTCGCAGTTAGCTATTACCAGTGCTGTGGCATATCATCATTGTTTCTCAGCCATTCCTCTAAACCAGAAAGTTCAGTTCAGTTCAGTTGCTCAGTCGTGTCCGACTCCTTGCGACCCCATGAATCGCAGCACACCAGGCCTCCCTGTCCATCACCAACTCCCGGAGTTCACTCAGATTCATGTCCATCGAGTCAGTGATGCCATCCAGCCATCTCATCCTCTGTCGTCCCCTTCTCCTCCTGCCCCCAATCCCTCCCAGCATCAGAGTCTTTTCCAATGAGTCAACTCTTTGCATGAGGTGGCCAAAGTACTGGAGTTTCAGCTTCAGCATCATTCCTTCCAAAGAAATCCCAGGGCTGATCTCCTTCAGAATGGACTGGTTGGATCTCCATGCAGTCCAAGGGACTCAAGGGTCTTCTCCAACACACAGTTCAAAAGCATCAATTCTTCGGCACTCAGCCTTCTTTACAGTCCAACTCTCACATCCATACATGACTACTGGAAAAACCATAGCCTTGACTAGACAGACCTTAGCAACAAAAAGTTGAAAATTATTGATTAGTACAAGTAAATCCTGGGTGATGAGCTACCTTTGGTGGATACAATCTTTGCTCTGTTCCACAACCACAGGCAAGACCAGCAGCTCTATGCCTTAGTTAGGAAAGTATTCAACGGCAAAAAAAAGCGAGCAAAGAAAACCTAGCAGCAGACTTATATAGTCCAGGTTTAGTGCAGTGATTCAGAAATGTCAAAATGGGCGCAGGCATTGGTTGTATCTCTTTGTTCTCTGTTATCTTCTGTCTATTGGCTTTGGGACTTGCCTCCTATGGTTGTTATTTTAGGACTAGAAGATGGCTGCTACAGTTCCAAGTCTTGCCTCTGATTTCCAGAGGGAAGTCTGGCAAAGGTCTTGTCCTTTTGAAGGTTTGTGATTTTTATTCCAGGAGTATTGTCCTCCTCAGCAGACCTCCAACTTTACCTTGTAGGCCAGAAGTAAATCGGTCATATGCCCATCTTTAGATCATTTGCTGGCAAAGATAATGAGATTTCAATGATTAATTTAATCAAGAGGATAGACAGGGACATATCTAGTTTTCACCTCCTCTCTGAACTCACAGGGAAGAAACACAACAAATACCTATTGGAAAGGAAACAGGGCCTTCCACACACTCTTTGTATTTGGGGAGAAATTGTATTTGGTTTAAATGAAGGACAACTGGAGCATTTGCATTACAAACAGGATGACTTTAGGCAAGGTACAGAGCTCCTTGAACTTTATTGTGAGATGGGGAAAATAATATCCGTCTGAATGTTTGAAAGCTTCTGGCCCAGTCCCTGGTTGCTAGCAGCTTCCCAATAACTTGATCTCACTGAGCTGTTGACTGAATTTACTGCAAAACTCAGTTTCTTTATCAACAATATGGGTATGATAATAATGAGTTAATTCTGCAAATCAGGAAATCTAGCTTCAAAACGGGCTCAGTGGTTGTTGATCATGACAATGGAAGACAATAAAGATGATGTAAACCGCTCAGTCTGTTTGGGTAATATTCTTTGAGAATATGTATATATATGTATGTATATGAGTGGTCATGCTCAGTTACTTCAGTCTTCACCATCTGAGTGAGCCTCCAGGGAAGCCCATACATATATATGGTGACTAGGTGGGTAAAGAATGTGCTTGCAATCCAGGAGATGCAGGAGAAATGGATTTGATCCCAGAGTCAAACATCCCCCTGGAGAAGGGCATGACAACCCACTCCAGTATTCTTGCCTGGAGAATCCCATGGACAGAGGAGCCTGGTGGGCTATAGTCCATGGGGTCACAAAGAGTCGGACAAGACTGAGTGACTAACACACACACACACACACACACATACTCTCACACACACACATTCACACACACACACACACACACACACACACACTCTCACACACACACACATCAATTCAGTTCAGTTCAGTTCATTTCAGTCACTCAGTCGTGTCCGACTCTTTGCGACCCCGTGAATCACAGCATGCCAGGCCTCCCTGTCCATCACCAACTCCCGGAGTTCACTCAAACTCATGTCCATTGAGTCGGTGATGCCATACAGCTATCTCATGCTCTGTCGTCCCCTTCTCCTCCTGCCCCAATCCCTCCCAGCATCAGGGTCTTTTCCAATGAGTCAGCTCTTCGCATGAGGTGGCCAAAATATTGGAGTTTTGGCTTCCGCATAAGTCCTTCCAATGAACACTCAGGACTGATCTCCTTTAGGATGGATTGGTATATAAACACAAATAGCCTGAAAATATTCACATTCTTGAAGCTCAGCTCTAAAAGGGAGATTCATCTGGGCCCTGAGGGATCCTCTATCATTGAGAATTTTTTCATTTAAATTCAAAAGGAGCACTGATAGTTCAGTTCAGTTCAGTTCAGTACTGGAGCTTCAGCTTCAGCATCATTCCTTCCAAAGAAATCCCAGGGCCGTCTCCTTCAGAATGGACTGGTTGGATCTCCTTGCAGTCAAAGGGACTCTCAAGAGTCTTCTCCAACACCACAGTTCAAAAGCATCAATTCTTCGGTGCTCAGCCTTCTTCACAGTCCAACTCTCACATCCATACATGTAGGTAGTCCTTAATTGTTTTAGCTCCTATCAGCTAACACTTTAAAAACAATGAGTGAAAAGTATCTGAGTCTCTCTGTATTTATTTACTGGTTTAGTAGAGACAGATATGAAATACCCTTTTTCCCCTCCCCCTTTCTCTGCCTCTAGATTTAAAAAAATTATTTATAGTTCTTGTCAAACAGACTCCTCCAAATCCAATCTCTTTCTTAGGATTTTAAAAAGTTGTTTCAGTATGGCCAACAGGACTGGCTTCTGCCTCAGGCTAGACAAGCCCACCCAGGAATTGTCAGGGGTTAAGCTCTGGACTGCAAACCCTTCCCAGGGGGAATTCAGCAAGGAGGGGTAAAAGTCTTGGCCTCCTTTGGAGGCTCTGAGAATTCTCTTCTGGCTTTGTAGGAAGTTCTGGAGAGTGTTTTGTTCCCCTCCTTGACCCCTGCTCTCCCTTTCCTCACCTCCTAACAATTATGCCATGTTTTAAATATTCCAAATGAAAAGGCCTTTCTCATTCCTCTTAGGGAGATAGATTATCTTTTACCTTCTTCATGCTTAGTGAAGGATTTCTCTAAGTAAAATCCAGGAATCAGGAGAGATCCCTCAAACTCCAAGACTTCTAAAATAAGAAGAACCAGATGGGGTAAAAAAAAAAAAAAAAGTAGCAAGAAAATTGAACTAGTTGGGCTTGCTAATGTCTTAAATCTCATTGTCTTGTGGCCCCTATTTTATTTTCTTTACCACTCATCCCTCTCCAAGCCTACAACCCAAACTCAATTGGGTATGTCAATTTCATCCTAGAAAAGTCTCTCTCAATCCCTGTAGTTTTTGCTTCTTGACTGAAACTACTTTAGTTCAGATATGAAGAGAACTGTTGTAGCAGCCTCACCCCAATCACCACCAGCATGACTCTGCTGTCCAGAGACCACATCCTGTTAGAAGACATTGCCCTGCAGGGACAATCAGGTTATTTCCCTTCTGCAGTCCTTCAGCAGCTCCTCACTGCCTGTACAATTAAGCCCAAATTCCTGAGCTCTGCAATGTAGGGTACAATATAATATAGATATGGCACTATTCTGCTTCTCTTATTATGCTCATATCCTTCTCTTTCTCCATCTGTGATATTGCAATTTATAAAAAGATGAATATATTTGGTCTTTATCCCCATTTCTGGCACAGAGCTCCTAAGATCCTTGGAATTTCCTCCATGATAAGAAGGATAAAGGTGTTTTTTGATATTCATGACAAACCCCTTTCAACCATACCTGAGTTGATGTTAATGTGAGGACTCCTGTAAGGACCTAAATGGGGGTCATTTGCCAAGGAGTCACAGGATTAGAGGCTTGGAACTTTTAGCTCCACTCCTCGGGTCTCTGAGGTGGAGATTGAGTTCAGTCATTAATGACCAGTGATTTAATCAATCATGCCTATGTAATGAAGCCTCCATAAAACCCAAAAGGTAAAGGTTTTGAACGCTTCCAGGTTGGGGAACATGGTGATGTTGGGAGACGGGGTTGCTTGGAGAGCCTGTGGAAGCTCCATGTCCCTTTTTTCACACCTATCCTGTGCTTCTCTTCTGTCTTGCTCTTCCTGAGTTATGGTGTTTTCTAATAACCAGTAATCTAGTAAGTGAACTGTTTTCCTGGGTTCTGTGAGCGATTCTGACAAATTAATTGAGCTCCAGGGGAGGGGTTTGAGAACCTTCAGTCTATAGCCACTTGCTTAGAAGACAGGTGACGACCTGGACTTGCAGTTTGCCTCTGAAACACATATGTGTTGGGGGACGGAGGTGGCAGTGAGTAGGGTGCAGTTTTGTGGGAATAACTGAGTTAAACTGTAGGACATCCAGTGATGACACAGAATCGCTTGATGCAAAAGCCTCACACATTTGGTGTCAGAGTGAGGTAAGGTAGAGAGGAGAACGATGATAAAGGAGAGACAGGCAGGAATGTATTTTTCCCTACACCATCTTATTCCTGGCTGCTGCCATGCTCCTCATCTGTCTTAATGCTTCCTTCCATTTAGAACTGAGAGCTGGGGGAGAAGGGGCAACAGAAAATGAGATGTCTGGATAGCATTGCCGACTCAACGGACGTGACTTTGAGCAAACTCTGGGAGAAAGTGAGGAACAGGGAAGCCTCACATGCTGCAGTCCATGGGGTCACAAAGAGTTGAACAAAACTTAGCAACTGATTAACAACAGGACAGTCCTCAGCCCTGGGCCTAGGTACCTGCTTGTTCATCTGTCAGAACCCACACGGCTCTGTTGGCCTCTTGCTTCTGTGATTGTGCTGTCTCTCAGTTATGTCCAACTCTTTTGGACCCATGGGTTGTAGCCTGTCAGGCTTCTCTGCCCATGGGACTTCCCAGGCAAAAATATTGGAATGGCTTTCCATTTCTTCCTCCAAGGGATCTTCTTGACCCAGGGACTGAACCTGCATCTCCTGCTTTGGAAGGTGGATTCTTTACCATTAGTGCAACCTGGGATGCTCTTGCTTCTAGTGCTCGTTAACTCAATTTGGAAGTTATTCTGGGCTCCTGTCTTTATTTAACATGCCACACCCTGTCCGTCAGGAAATGAGAACATGTCCAGAATCTGAACTCCTCTCAGCACCTGGTCTTAGTCGCCATCACTGCTGACCTGGGTTATTGCAAAATGTGCCTAACAAGTCTCCCCACTTCCAGATTTGTCTTCTAAAGTCCGTTTTCAGTACAGTAGCCAGAGCAATGCTTTAACAGTATCAGATCATGCCACTGCCCTATTCTTCTCCTAAAGGACTCTAATGGTTCCTTATCCACACTCTGGAGTGAAATCTAGAGATTTCATTAGTGGCCTCCCTCTCTCCCTGTGCTCACCCCATCACTCCAGCCACACTAACTTCCTCACTGTTACTTCAACAGTCTAGATTCTCTCCAACCACCTTAGAACTAGCCTTCATTTGCTTCCTCCCCAACCCCATCCTTCTCCTACACACACACCCCAAATCTGCTTTCTTCCCTCTAGCAACTCCTTCCACTGTTTGATCTAAAGTCTCCTTCTCAATGAGCCTGGCCTGATGATCGCGTTTAAAATTGCAACTCTGTTCCTGCCCCACATTCCTGATCCCCTTACCCTACTGTACGTGTTCTTGTTTCCATAGCACTTGTGTAACTACTTGTTTACTATGCTTGTTGTTTGTCGCTGTCTCCTTACCTCCCGTCTTTCATGCCCCCAAACTTGGGAGACTATAAACATTTTGAGGTTGGGGATCTCTGTGTGGATCTACTGAAGGATTGTCAGAAAAGATTACCTATTCGTTTATCTATACATACTTCTATGATGATTACCACATGCCAAACAACTTATTTAGCCTAGTAGCGCACCCATAAGAACGTTCTTTTGTTGTCTTCAGTACACAGGTGAGGAAACCAAGGTGTGCATGTGCGCTTAGTCACTTCAGTCGAGTCTGACTCTTTGCGACCTGTGGAATGTAGGCCAGCAGGCTCCTCTGTCCCTGGGGATTCTCCAGGCAAGAACGCTGAATTGGGTTGCCATGCCCTCCTCCAGGGGATCTTCCTTACCCAGGGATCGAACCCACATCTCTTATGCTTCCTGCACTGGCAGGCGGGTCCTCTACCACTAGTGCCACCTGGGAAGCCTGGAAACTAAGGCATGTAGAGGTAAATATTCTGTCAGGACACATGGCCAGCCAGTGGCACAGCCAGGATCCAAACACAGGCAGTCAGGCTCCCGAGTGCTTGCTCTTCACTGCCGCATCATTTGGCCACGTATTATGCTATGCTGAATAAATTAATCAATGGCTGTTTTCAGACTCAGCTCCAATTCTAAACAGCTAAAGCTCTGTTCACTACTCTTTTCTTTCTCAGGAAGAATTAGTTGCTCTGCCTTAGTGCTTGCCATATGATATTGTAATGCCCCTCCACTGTAAATCCCTGGAGAGAGAGAATCTAGCTTAGATTGATCCACTGAAGAACACCCATCAACATTTGCTGGTCCAATTGGAGTTGAAAGAGAACAGTCATGAATTGTTGGTAGAGCTGAATGTTAAAGACTACGGTATCCAAAATACTCCAAATGTTACTATTAGCCTTTTGGAAAGATAAAATGTTACAGGTACTAAAAGAATGATCTTTCTTTGGCTGACAGACCGTTTTTTAAACAGACATCCTAAACACATTTTTATCACTTTTTTGGTCTTGAAGTCAAGTTCACTGAAACTTGGATACACTTAAATAATGGCATTATCACTGATTAAAGAGATAAAATGGGGGGAAAAAAGTAAATCTCTCCAATAGTACACACTTTAAAACTTATTTTTGTATGTCTTTAGCCATATTAGGTATATATTTGATATTATAAAGAAACATAATCAGCAGAACCTAAACATGAAATGTACCATGCTCACTCTTGTGGTTTTTTTTTTTTTTTTTTTTTTTTTTTTACATTTTCAGCTACCCAAGGCACTTTGCTGGGCACTGTAAGAAGTACAGAGAAGGTTATGAGACTATATTTAAACAGATAGTCCTTATAGTCCTTTAATGGGGAAGGTGGAATAATAAGAATTGAATAGAGGAAATTCTAGCAATAATATCAATAGCAAACTAATACTCGTGGTCATGGCAATAATAACAGTTCAAAACGCTTCTGATTTAACAGGCATTGTGCTAAAAAGCTTCATACAATTTTTTCCATTTAATTTTCACAGTGATCCAACAAAGAGCCTATTAATGCTCCCATTTTATAGAGGAAATGACTGAGGTCCTACAGAACTCAAGCACTATAAATAGTCACACAGTTTGTGCCAGAACTGGAAATTGACACCAAATCTATTGAACACTAGAGTCTACATTCTAGGATTAAATCTAATAATGGAAAATTCAGGAGCTGGAGGGGGAGAAGAATAGTTTCCAAGTCATCCAATATATCTAAGATCTAGGCATTGATAACAGCTCTGAAGGGAATTAGTAGAAATACTGTGATTTTTATTATTAATTACGTATTCATGGTGGCGATAATGTTGAAACAGTAAGCCAGGATTTCTTATATATTTACCTTCATGAAGGAAAGGTGTCTAGTGTCATAGTTGTAGACTATCCTTTTAGATCCTTTTTTATTCTTTCTCTCCAGCTTTTCTTTCCTTCCTTTTGCTGTCTGATATTGATGTATCACAGTTCCATATCAGATCAAAAGCATATGGGATTTTGAACTTATTGACACTGTTCTGTTAAAAATTACATTTAGAAGCATGTTAAAAGGTCACCTCTCTGGTTACTTATTTCTTGACACTTTGCAAGCACAGACTGAGCCTTGGTTCATTAGTCAAGGATATTAACAGCCAGGGTTCGGCTTTCTGAGGTCACATGATACAGCCCAGGCCCACACATATTTTTAAAGCTTGTTAGAGTCTTTATTCTTTAAGAATTTCCCATTAATCTCTGCCCAAGAAGTGCAATAATAGGTTAGTTAGTCATCAGATACAAATCAGAAGCATTTCTAGAAGTATCTTTAATAGGATTCATTAGTTTTGCACTTATGTTTTAAGGGAATAAAGGTGGGGGAGGCAAATGCCCCCTCTTCAACACAGAACGTTTTCCAGCTTCAAGAGCATCTCATTTGGGAACCATTGAAATTAAGACACTGAGAATGTGCCAAATGATATGCAGACGATGTGCTTTCCTGTGGAAATGAGGGCTCCTACAATCGATTTTTTTTTCCCCCACATAGAGGCATCATCTTTGATCATTATCAGATTTTACAACTCATTGTTCCCTTCCAGTCCTTAGGGTGAGAGGATCACATAAATGGACAGGCAAACATTTGGATTATAGGAGGCATCTGATATTAATAATGGCAATAAAAAATGTTTACCTACCTTGGATAGACTGTGTGTATAGATAGGATTTGTGTGTGTGTGGCATGTGTGTGTGTGTATTCACCCCCCCACCCGCCACTCAGAAAGGAAATATCAGAAAATCAGGAAATGCATTATAGAGTTTTGTATGCAATATTAGTCCATTTCTTGGCGGAAACCCAAATCTATTGTGGCGAGAAAGTAATAGATGAACTAACTAGGGACTCAGACATACTGGCTAGTGTCCAAGAAACATTAAAAAATTGAGTACTGAACATAACAAGTAGGATGGTGCATGCAAATTTAGATGTCTTATTGAAAACAGCACATTTATTAATATATTAGACTTGTAGACGTGAGAGTATTTTAATACCTACTCAGAAATTACTCATGGGTCAGCTTCACAGAAATATCACTTGCCTAAGTGTGAGTTTATAGAAATGGTGCCAGGGATGAGTGATCATGGCTGGACTGTCTAAAGAAAATTAGGAAATAGGCAAAATATGTTATTATCATGATAAGGCATCATCTTTCTTCTTAATTAGCTCAATACTAATTTGTTGAATGCCTACTATGTGCCAGGCCCTATTCTAAGATACTGGGAATGCCCATATTAAAAAAAAAAATATATATATATATATATATATATATATAAAACTATCACCCAGGAACTTTTTTTAAAAACCAGAGTTTATTAAAATAGAGTTTATATGCAGTTAAATTTATCTTTTTTAAAGGTCCAGTTTGATGAATTCTGATAAAAGTGTACAGGCATATAAACACCATCACAACTAATGTAAAAAACATTTCTGTCTTCCCAGAAAGTTTCTTATTGATCCTTTTTAGTCAAAGTCCTGTTCTGATCCTCATCCCCAGGTAACCATTAACCTAATTTCTGACTCTAGTTTTACCTTTTCCAAATGATACATAAATAGAATCAACAAATTATAACCCTTTGAGTTTGGCTTCTTTCACTTAGCATGATGTTTTTCAGATTTATTCTGTTTTATGTATAACAAGTACATATCTTTAAAATTGCAGAGTAGTATTCCATTTTTTTATATATTTACTAGTTGATAGATTTTTGTATTGTTTCCAGTTTTGATGATTTTGAGCAAAGCCACTACAAGAGTCAGACATGACTGAAGCGACTTAGCAGCAGCAGCATTGTCCATTGTGTGGTTGTATATTTTCACTTCTCTTACATAAATATCTAAGACTGTAATCACTTAGTCATATAGTAAGTGAACAGCTTCAAAAGAAATTGCCAAAGAATTTCAAAGTGATTGTACCGTATTGTTTTCCCACCACAATGTATGACACTTTTAGTTGATCGACATTCTTTTTTTTAAAAAAAAATTTGTTGTTTGCTGTCAAACCTCAACACAAATCAGGCAGTAAGCACTGAGTGTCATCAGTCATTTTTAACTTAAGTCATTCTAATAGTTGGGTAAAGGTATTTCATTATGGTTTATATCTGCATTTCAATAATGGGTATAATATTGAGCTTCTTTGCACCAATATCTCTTCAGTAAATTGCCTATTTAAATCTTTTCTCCTTTTTTGTGAAATTGGTTTTTAAAGCTGTTTTGTGCATGTAAATATTCAGTTTCTTCATCTGTTAAAGGGAGAGCATGCCTACCTCACTGTACTTTCATGAAAGTAAATGAAATATTGAACATAAAAATATTTAACATAGTTCCTAATATATTGTAGACAAATAACTATCACCCTATTACTATTATTGTCAGACATAATTCCTATCCTAAGGTGCTTGAAGAGTGAAAGCAAAAGCAAAAGTTGCTCAGTCATGTCCAACTCTTTGAAAGCCCACGGACTATAGAGTCCATGGAATTCTCCAGGCCAGAATACTGAAGTGGGCAGCCTTTCCTTTCTCCAAAGCAACTTTCCAACCCAGGGATTGAACCCAGGTCCCCTGCATTGCAGGTGGATTCTTTACCAGCTGAGCTAAGGTACTTACCATCTTGTTAAAACCAATGCCTTTCACTTTCTTCTAAGTAACTTCCCTCCTCATCCTATTTGTAGTCTCATCCAATCTCATCAATATCTGATGTCAGATAAAATACTACATAATACTAACATATAGCATGGTAACAGATAATTATATGAACTTCTAGGTTGTCTTCATTGCTTAAAGATAGAAATGTCATCTAAAACTTGGAAGAGTGGGGCCATGTTGGTGGAATGACAGATTGGTTGGCTAACAGGTTGGTGGACTTGTCTTCTGGTGCAAGGACAGTTGACTAAATAGTTTGACTCTTGTTCAGTTCAGTCACTCAGTCGTGTTCGACTCATTGTGACCCCATGGACTGCAGCATGCCAGGCCTCCCTGTCCATTGCCAACTCCCAAAGTTTACTCAAACTCATGTCCATTGAGCAGTGATGCCATCCAGCCATCTCATCCTCTGTTGTCCCCTTTTCCTCCTGCCTTCAATCTTTCCAAGAATCAGGGTCTTTTCCAAGGAGTCAGTTCTTCACATCAGGTGGCCAAAGTATTGAGCTTCAGCTTGAGCATTAGTCCTTCCAATGAATATTCAGGACTGATTTCCTGTATGACGGACTGGTTAGATCTCCTTGCAGTCCAAGGGACTCTCATGTGTCTTCTCCCGCACCACAGTTCAAAAGCATCAGTTCTTCGGTGCTCAGCTTTCTTTATAGTCTAACTCTCACATCCATACATGACTACTGGAAAAACCATAGCTTTGACTAGATGGACCTTTGTTGGCAAAGTAATGTCTCTGTTTTGTAATATGCTGTCTAGGTTGATCGTAACTTTCCTTTCAAGGAGCAAGCGTCTTTTAATTTCATGGCTCCTGTCACCATCTGCAGTGATTTTGGAGCCTAAGAAAATAAAGTCTGACACTGTCTCCACTGTTTCACCATCTATTTGTGATGAAGTGATGGGACCAGATGCCATGGTCTTAGTTTTATGAATGTTGAGTTTTAAGCCAACTTTTTCACTCTGTTTCACTTTCATCAAGAGGCTCTTTAGTTCTTCTTCACTTTCTGCCATGAAGATGGTGTCATCTGCATACTGAGGTTATTAATATTTCTCCTGGTAATCTTGATTCCAGCTAGTGATTCATCCAGCCCGGCATTTCTCATGATGTACTATGCATAGGAGTTAAATAAGCAGGGTGACAATATACAGCCTTGACGTACTCCTTTTCCTTTTTTGGAACCAGTCTGTTGTTCCATGTCCAGTTCTAACTGTTGCTTCCTGACCTGCATACAGATTTCTCAAGAGGCATGTCAAGTGGTCTGCTATTCCATTCTCTTTCAGAATTTTCCACAGTTTATTGTGATCCACACAGTCAAAGCTTTGGCATAGTCAATAAAGCAGAAATAGATGTTTTTCTGGAACTCTCTTGCTTTTTCCATGACCCAGTGGATGTTGGCAATTTGATCTCTGGTTCCTCTGCCTTCTCTAAATCCAGCTTGAACATCTGAAGTTCATGGTTCACATACTGTTGAAGCTTGGTGGAGAATTTTGAGCATTTTGAGCATGTGAGATGAGTGAATTGTGTGGAAGTTTGAGCATTCTTTGGCATTGCCTTTCTTTGTGATTGGAATGAAAACTGACTTTTTCCAGTCCTGTAGCCACTGCTGAGTTTTCCAAATTTGCTGGCATATTGAGTGCAGCACTTTCACAGTGTCATCTTTTAGGAATTGAAATAGCTCCACTGGATTTCCATCACCTCCACTAGCTTTGTTTGTATTGATGTTTCCTAAGGCCCACATGACTTCGTGTTCCAGAATGTCTGGCTCTAGGTTGGTGATCACACCATAGTGATTATCTGGGTCATGAAGATCTTTTTTGTATAGTTCTTCTGTGTATTCTTGCCACCTCTTCTTAATATCTTCTACTTCTGTTAGGTCCCTACCATTTCTGTCCTTTATTGTACCCATCTTTGCATGAAATGTTCCCTTGGTGCCTCTAATTTTCTTGAAGAGATCTCTAGACTTTCCCATTCTATTTTTTCCCCTCTATTTATTTGTAGTTCTTTGGAACTCTGCATTCAAATGGGTTTATCTTTCCTTTTCTCCTTTGCCTTTAGATTCTCTTCTACTCACAGCTGTTTGTAAGGCCTCCTCAGACAACCATTTTTGACTCTCAACCTTACAGAAGTAATTGCCTTTAAAGGCCACATGCTGAAAAGGTAGAGGCCAAGGCTTTTCTAGGTGTCTTGAGGAGGGCAGTGGAGACTAAGGCAAGGTAATTTCATTCCTCTGAAATTTATAAGACTAGAACGAAAATGGAAGCCCTATTCATCACTGAATAGAGGGAAAATGTTTCATTCCATTAGTGATTAGCAGATGTAAATTATAAAAATAAGGTAATGCCGTTTTAAATCTATTAGGCAAAAGCTGAACGTCTGATAACATCAAAGATCTTGACCATGTTAAGAACATGATTAAAACCACTTTGAGAGAAATTTGGCAATGATGAGAGACATTGAAGATGTCCATTTCCCATCACTCAGCAATGTCACTTCTGTGTGTCTGTGTGTGTGTGTTAGCTCTTCCTTTTGCTAGGAATTCTAGCAAAAAACCTTTCTCCAGAAAATGTGACGACACACTGCTATGATGAACTGGTATTCTTGTCTGTTATATGTTGGGAGCATTGGAATCACACAGAGGTATTTCTACTACCTGAGTAAATTCAGGAATGTGCCCAAGACAATCTGCACTCTACAGGTAAATATGAAAAGAGCCTGCAAGAAGACTTTAAGGAGCAAGTTGGGAAATTTAGATAATTTCTTGCTGAAGTGCTTAATATCTGGTAATATGAGTACTTGAAATGTCTTTGAGATGCCAGTTGGGAAAGGAAAAAATTTCATTTTCTAGAGTAAAACCTTGATTTACTAGAGCCCTCAAGTGAGAAGTTTGAACCCTTTGGTTTCTTCTCAGAAAGGGGGAAATAATCATACCATAAGTTCATATTAAGTACAATTTAAAATATAAATCAAAATACCTCCATAAATATCTTCTGTAACTTCTACAGTTCCACTAGGAGTATTAGATGATTATTGGTATTTAGTGATTTAAGAGTAACCTTGAGGTCTTAGAAGTACCTTAAAGTTGAAAAATATTTGGTTTTGCTCAAAGTAATATCTAATTATGAAGAAGAATCGAGCTTTTGATAAAATGATTTTAAACAATTCTAGATTTGGGAGTATAAGCTAAGTTACTAAGAAAATGTATTGTTTCACTCATATCCATTTAGCACAACTTCAAAAATTTAATTTTTAAAAAAATATGTATCAAAGGCAAGGTTATCAAACTAATGCTACACATGGTTGGGACAAAAATACACTGTGAAATATTGTTACCAAAAAGAAGGAAATGAACATATTGCTTCACTCAATAATTCTACTACTATGGCAAAAAATGGACAAGATGTATTCTTCAAAGATGTTTATTGTGATATTACATTAAATATCAAAACATTATAAAGAGTGTGTGTGTGTGCACACGTGTGTGTGTGTGCATGTGTGTGTGCACACGCTCAGTCATGTCTAAGTCTTTGTGACTCCATGGACTGTAGATTGCCAGGCTCCTCGCCCAAGGGATTTCCTAGGCAAGAAAACTGGGATGGGTTGCCATTTCCTCCTCCAAGGGATCTTCCCAACCCAGGGACCAAAACTTCATCTTCTGTGTCTCTTGCATTGGCAGGCAGATTCTTTACCATTACACGATCTGAGAAGCCCTATAAAGAATATGCTGCTGCTAAGTCGCTTCAGTCATGTCAGACTCTGTGTGACCCCATAGACGGCAGCCCACCAGGCTCCTCTGTCCCTGGGATTCTCCAGGCAAAAATACTGGAGTGGGTTGCCATTTATAGTACCCCCCAAATGGAGCTGATTGAGTTACTGAGCAATCCAATTATTTGAATACTCAGCACCTATTCAATATGACAGATTGGAAGCAATATATCAACAAAAATGAAAAGCATACTATATATAAAAATACTATTTCTATACTATGATTATACTTATGCCAAATTTATGAATTTCTATGGACAGGAATTTGAAAGAAGATGGCAAAGAGTCATTTGTTTTGTTGGCATTTGTGGGTTATAGATGAAAATTTTAACAGTTTATTACTTCTTTTACTTTTATCCTATTGTTTTAAAAGAGAAAAACTTTAAAATAACACTTCGTTCCTTAAGTATACTGATTTATTTAGAGCTATGCCTCACCCCTGTAGACAATGGTTAATATTTACATGAATTTTCTGAAGACATTTAAATGAAACGAAATCCACATTCTTTGCAAAGTGTCAACAGTTTTCCTACATAAATCACATCTTTCTTTTCCCAAAAAGAAGGAGTATTTTCCTTCTTTTCCTCTGGGCTCCAGCAGAAGGGATCACCTACATAGGAAGTGTCTGCAGTAACTTATTCCCCTACTGCTTCAGCTAAGCTTTCCCTGAGTTTGTATAATCAGAACACCCTTAAAAAACCAAATAAATAAAAATCAGCAAAAGTGGACTTCTGAGCTGGAAGAGTTTTCTTAAGCTCTCATGGCTCTAATTGTTACATGCAAATTGTTCAATAAATAACGTTGGCCATAAAAAGAAAAGTATTAATTAAGAAAAGGATTTAGGCTGACTCAGTCTCATACATGAGACAAAAGGTTAAGTAAATGCCAAGGCCGCTGTGCCTCTTCAAACAATGAATATTAGTTTTAGAATCATTAATGTCTGCTTAGAAAACAGAGTCATATTGGAGACTTGTATGCCAAAATAGCCAAGGCTGGAGCTGTTTCTTTCAATATGAAGCAAAATTATTCTACAATTGAGGGCTAAATGTATGCAATTAAGAGTACTAGGTAAGACAACAGGGACCAGCATTTTTAATATGTAGCCAAATTGAGATCATGTTTTTCGCTGAGTATTGTAACTTCAGCCATTAATATGTATCAGTAATGTTGTCTGGATCGACTTTGGTGAGGAAGAGCAGGGTTGACTGGTTGTGGGAAGCCACTCCAATCTCTGAAGTGGCTGCACTGAAGCACAATCCCAGAGCAGGTCATTACGGGACAGGAGTGAGGACTTGTTTGGGATAGCCTCTGCCATGGCTGTGCATGCTTCCTCTAAGAGCATAAATACGTAGGCATCTTCAAAGCAAGATATCTTGCAGACTCACCTCAATATCCCCAAATGGCTGAGCCTTTGATAGTTCCTGTGACAATCTGGAAATTCTGCAAGTTAACTTTATTTTGCAGTGAATTTTTTTTTTTAATTAGGGCTATTCTTTAACCACTTTCTACCTTCTTGCCAAGTAGGTACCCTGTTGAAATTAAAGTGAGTGGGAAGGAGAGCTTTTAGCACCCATTGTTTCAGTGTAGAGTTCATAAATAAAACTTATATTTCTTCTATTTTTATTGTTTTCCATATACCTTGTGGATTCCAATGCCTCTTTTAAGCCAAAAGTCTCTTAACATTAATACTTCCAAACACAGGCATAAATTATCAATATTTACACATCTCGGGAAGTGAAGTATGACAATTCAAATTCTAAAATTTAGAGGGATTTTTCTTTGGTAATTTGTTTTATAATTATTGCCAAGACTGATTTGTATGGAAAATATATTTAGTATGTATGTAAAGATTCCCCTTAAATTCCTGCCATGTGAAATATCTGTGGTATTGAAAATTATTGGGCTTTAACAAATGCCTTTTGCCTCAACTCCTATTTTGCTGAATGTCTAAACATAGGTATTTGAAACACAACTCCATCCATTCTACCTCATGCATTTATCTTTGTGATTTTGGCTTCTAAAATCAGATTTTTGTTTAGCTAAACTTGGAAAATAAAATCCTATAATTCCAGTCTGATCTCAAAATGGATCCTGAAGCACACTTTGAGTTTGGATGATTTCTAAACTGCGGCAACAAATCTGGATGAAATGTGATGTGAAAGGTGAAGGAGGGGCATTGGTTAGGTGTCAGCCCCCCACCTGTGTGACAGAGCAAATTCAGTAAGTAATTTTACCAGGTCCTGTCCTTGTTTCTCCACTTTGAAAATTAGATAATACAACCTGCCTTCATTCTACCCTGCTAGTACTTTTCCCAGCTCACAGGAATATATTATGAGATTGAAGAAAATGTATAGGGAAACAGAGCAACAGAAAAGAGTCAGTTGGTAGAGATAAAATAATTTAATGTGAGGTGGTGTAAACATCTTTAAAGTATGATAAAATTTCAGAGCATTGTTAGTTTTTATTCTCTAAATAGACAATCATGAATTTGATAGAGACTATTTCTTTTTCTCATTATAAAGCTCTCACTGAATGCTTAACTCAATTATTATAATTTCAAATACAAGAAACATATATATAAAACATTATGTATACAATGCATATGTATGTTACACATGTGTGTATTATATATGTAATATGTATGCATATAAATATTCAATGTGTATATATATACACTTTAGATATGTGTTTTTATTTATATATATGTGCATATGTATATGTATGTGTGTGCACTTGTACAAATAACTACACACATGGATAAACAGTGACGTCCCATGCTGTATATATGTATGAATGCATGCATGTATGTTTGTGTGTGTGTGTGTGTGTGCACATAGGACTAATGAGAAGACTCTTGCCTTTGAGATGTCTCCAGAGGTAGCTGGTAAACCAAGAATCTCTGTCATAGACAGGACAGCCCAACACTGAGATTTTTTTCTTAAACTCCTCTGGGTTGAAATTCAAAACAAATTGTGCTTGCGCTGAATTATCTTTGCAAAAACTGCAGCAGGGAGGTGGACCTGGCTTTGGAGGTGATAGACGGTGGGAATCTTGCCTCTGAGACTGACCTTGCTCATCAGGTCCCGAGCTCTGGATAGAGACAAGGGTGTAAAAAGTGAAGCCTCCTGTCAGTCTTCCTCTATGCTGAAAGGGGTGAGAGGCTTTATGTGAATATGGCCGGATAAACAGAAAGGTAACACAACAGGATGGGTGAAGGGAGTGGCACAGAACGGGAACAAGCAAGTGAAGTGCAGAGAGGAAAAAATAAAAATGGAGATCGCATGTATGCAGAGTGAGATAAACAACAGAAGCACAGAAGGCGACAGACCCAGAGGCAGAAACAAACAAACAGAACTAGGGACCCCGATTAAGCAGACAAATGGGATAAAGAACAAAGTATAGGAAAAGTGGTAATGGAGCCAAAGGTAGAAACTGTGAACTAGGGTGGGGAAAGGAGATACAGAAAGCAAGGAGTGACTGGCTTAAGGTGAAATAAGCATAAAGAAACCATAGCAAGTGAGAAAGTAATAAAGACAAAGGGAGCCTTGAGAGGGGACGGGAGAGTCTGGAGCATCTGCAAAGCCATACACAAAGGCACAGAGGCATAGTGAAACGAGGGAAAAGAGAAGTAACCTGAAGAGTAAGACATTCTATTTTTAAAACACAGGCAAAATAATGTATTAGAAGCCCCCTTTTCCAAGAAAGAACAGGTGTCCAGAATGGGGTGGAGGCGAGGGGGACAAAATTATGGATGTCATATTTCCCTCCCTTTAGGGGAAGTGAAAAACACTTAAACATGAAATACCTGTGTAATACACAGGAATCAACTATTGAGCAAAAGTACTAAACATGTGGTAAGGACAGTTAGTGTTATAGGAGTCTGGAGCAAAGAAGGCTAAGAAACACTGGTAAATTTTTGATTTAAAAAGTCTTAATCTAGGTCTCAAAGGAGAAGCAGTTTTCCACAGTAGTTGAGAACTGTAGAGATGGCTGTCTATTCTTATTCCCTCTAAACCTATAGGCAGATTTGACCTTAGTTAGGGAAGTTTTGAGCGACTTCACTTCCACTTTTCACTTTCACGCATTGGAGAAGGAAATGGCAACTCACTCCACTGTTCTTGCCTGGAGAATCCCAGGGACAGGGGAGCCTGGTGGGCTGCCATCTATGGGGTGGCACAGAGTAGGACACAACTGAAGTGACTCAGCAGCAGCAGCAGGGAAGTTTTGGGGCTCTGACCACCATCACATATAATGCCTTACATTGCTCTTCTTGGACCTGGGCCAACATGAAAAGATGCCACTTCAACCCCAAATGTATCCCTTTTAGCATTAAGGGCAATAATGTTACTTCCTTCATCTGGTTAATCCATCCTGTTCTACACTAAAACATCTTCATGCATAAATCATCTATATATTCTTCTAGGCCTAAGCCAAACAGCATCTGCTGCTTCTAACTAAATGAAATCAAAGTGTTGCAGTTAAAGTTTCTGGGGCCACTGCCTGAATATGGAAGACCACAAATAGTTGCTAGTTTCCAATTCTCTGGAAGGTACAGAGGACTGGACCACTAAGTCTTTGTTTCATCTTTCTCCAATTAGAAAAATGTTGGAAAACTAAAACTATGTTCCCTGTTTACCTTGCAGTTAGAATTCAACATAAGGTCAGTCAAATCTATACCTATGAGATTTAACAGGGAAGAGGTGAAGGCCATGAAAACACCAGGCCTTGCTTGTCCATTTTCCAGTTTCCTAAATATGTTGACAGGCACTGAGGTGTTTACAGTGGTACCTCCTCGACCCCAGTTCCTTTCTTAGCTCTACAGGAGGCTTTAGAGGGTATAACCGTTCTAGAGAACCCAAGTCTGTCTCAGAAATACTCCTGAAAGCTCAGTGTAGAACCTAGCTTTGATCTTCTACTATATTTTAAGTACTCAGTTTCCTGTATTAATTCTGCTTAAATTAATTTGATTATCTTTTCTTCCCTTGCTGATAAAATACATTCTGATACAAACAGCTATAGACATTTGGAAACTCACTTGTAAGCCAGTGATAATATATTGCTGTACATCATAGTTAATTACACATGGCTACATGTGTTTTCTTGCCCATGGTGCTATACACCAAGCCATATAGGACAGAACCAAAAGTACAAGGCAGGATAGCCACCAAAATGGATTAAATGACTATATTAGGTTTTCCAAATAGGGTCCCAGGCAACATGAAAATTACCTAAACCCTTTAGTTCTTGTTCCTCTCCTGGACCACTCGTCCTCTACTCTTCGACCAATAATTTGATAGGGGAACTAAATATATTGACACATCATACCATTTCCAATCTGCCAGTATGTTCCTTCTTACTAATGTGACTTTTAAGGGTTGGGTGGGGTCGAGGGAGGAGCCTTGGTTTGTGTGTGTTTATGGGTTTTCTATTACCCTGAGAGCTTCATTCCAATGACCACAGTTACCTGAAAATGGGATTCCATGTATCAGTTTGCTGGAGGAGAAGGCTTTATGCTGATATGAAATAGGTAAGCAAGAATCAGGCTGGTAATTTGAGTGTAGTGCCTACACATGAAGTAATAAGATGATGCCAAAGGATTTTATTGTTGTTGGCCATTTCTGCAAGTCTCATTATAATTTCTATAATTAAACATGTTTGTATTTGTAGTTAAAATATAAGTCAGTTAATAGGAGATCATAAGCTTGAATTTTGTAAGCTGCTTCTACACACAAGCTTTGGGAATTTTGAGACATTTTAGCTATTTTGTGATGCAGTTATTATCCTCTTCAGGCTTCAACTCACAAATATCAGGTTCACTTTTGGTTTTCTTACCCAATTTGCAAATTATCTAGCTCTTAATCATTATCAAATAGCAAAGAAAGCAGCTAAATATTTTTGTTAGTATTAATTTCCTTTCCCTGTATTACACATCTTAATCTGCTCCAAGTACTTGCCTAAAACATGTAAAAACAATAAATACTGAGAAAGTAAAACAAAACAAAACAAAACAAAAAAACCAACCAAAAAACCGAGGATATCGATTCATTGTTGAAGACCAGCCCTAATCTAAAACAAAAAGAGGAAGCATCATGGTGTATAAAAATGCCACTCCTCAGTCTTGTATATGGTTTTCAGAATGCTTGACTAAGAAATAGTTTTCAGACCCTTCCATTCCACTGCCTTCCACTTAGTCCCACTCTGCAGAAGTCCACATGTCATTATATTCCAACATTTAAACTGCTGCCTGGCAAAGACATATTTGGCTTTCCCCCAAATGCCCACACGTCCATGCCATGCAGATGCAGGTGTTCCTGGGAGAGGCGTGTCGTGCATTAAATGCCTGATGGTCTAAGGATACGGACGTGCGCTCTTGATGGCACTGTTACTTACCTGGCTGCTTCTTTAGCTCAGACCTAATTTCTAGTCCTGTCCTTTAGTGAGGGTAGCCCTGACATGCACAAGTGTCACCTCCTTTCATTTAGTGAGAAGCTACCATATTTAAAACTAAGAAAAAGGAAAGGATCAGGAGGAAGCAACCTTTTCCAGTTGCCTGTGTTTCTCTCAGAAAGGGGCTGAGCCCATAGAAAGGAAGCCAGACTTTTAACCAAGGGGGTCCTACGCCCTACACAGTGAAATGAAATACACAGTTCACTCCTTAATTCATTCTTTTACTTTCTGTGTGCTAAACACAAGGATTATTGAGATGAAGAAGTATGATCCTAACCTTCAAGAGCTCACAGTCTCCTGGGGGAGACAAATACATCAAGATATCTGCCCTGCTCAGTGGTATTTCCTGCCTCACAAGCACCCGCAGTGCACGGTGGGAGGACTGAGCAGGTGCAACTGGAAGAGAAGCCTTGAACATGTTCTCAGTAAATACGTGAACTTCTCTCAAAATGTGTTGCAGTGGCAGTGGAGGACAAGTTGATGTCATTATATTCCTTTTAGAGAGGAAAAAAAAAAAAACTGGAAGTAAACTTTTCCACAGCCATCATACAGAGCTGAGATTAGAACCGTTTCTGAAGGCACAGTGACTCAGCCCAACAAAATAGATGTGCTGTTCCAAGCATTGCTTGGCAAAACGCCCTCCTTCCATGAGTAGAAAAGATGCTACATCTTGTTTCATATTCAGAATATGTTATATAACCCAGTTGGAATTCACTGAAACTATGTTCTCATTTCATTCCAGACCCTTTAGGGACACCTGGAAGTGAACTGTGGGCAACGGATCACCTGTTTCTGTATTTATAGTTTTTTTTTTCCCCCAAAGGCATTTCTTCCTCTTAACCCGCCTCGTTGTGTTAAGGTAGCTACCATTTCCTGTTATGCAAAAGCAAAAGGTTAGAATCAACTGTGAGTCTCGTCTTTATTCCTCCTACTCCTATCTACTCATAATCTAAGCTTTACTCATTCTTTCTGAGGGTCACACACCCAGAAATACACTTACCCTCTTTGCTATCCCCTGGCCCCCCACTCACATAACATGACACACCACCTCCTGATTCTGCCCATGGCACCCCTCCTACCTGCCCGTCAGCTGTCCTGATTTACACTGTCTGATTTGTCTTCCTACGTTTCTCCTGTCATCAATGAATCATCAACCTCATGCCAAAACCTTAAACACTCTTTTCTTCGTACAAGAAATAGTCTTAGCCCAATCCCTATCCTCTTTCCAGACTCATGTTCACTGGTCTTCTCAGTTCCTGACCCAATCATTTCTCCTTCTTGTCCATATTCACCCAGAGTTCCGAGTTCCGCTGTGGTCACACCACTGGCCTTCCCTGGCTTACTTTATGTGTGTGTGTGTGTGTGTGTGTGTGCTCAGTCACATCAGTTGTGTCTGACTCTGTGACTGTATGGCCTGTAGCCCACCAGTCTCTTCAGTCCATGGAATTCTCCAGGCAAGAATACTGGGGTAGGTTGTCATGCCTTTTTCCAGGGGAACATTCTGACCCAGAGATTGAACCAGTATTTCAGCATTACTGGCAAATCCTTTACAGACTGAGCCACTGGGGAAGCCCTGGATTACTTTACATCTAGTACAAAATCCCACTCTTTGACTCTGCCTCAGCCCCTGGAAATCTTTCCTGATTGCTAATTATATTTTCCTTCTACTGTAAGCTCTCAAATGCCTTATAAGCCATACCTTTAATGTGGACTTCACCTTAGCAGGCTTGATTGGGAAATGCTATCTCTTTTCACCTATGTATCAAATATTCCTACTGAGGGCTTAATGTATACAGGTCATTGTGATAAGTGTCTTCCTTATTTCATATTAATAAAATCTTGCAAAAGTCTCATCAATAAGATAATAAATAAATAAATCCCTGCAGGACTTAGAGCCACACAGCTAGCTAGCGTTCTGTCTGGATTGGGAGCTCAGGTCTGTCAGACAGTAGGTCCATACAGTTTCCCTTGTGATTTTATACTAAAAGTTCTTTGATTAAAAAAAAAAATACTATGCCTAGGACCTCTTTAGAACTTACTGGCCATTGAAAGTGAAAGTCGCTCAGTCATGGCCTGTATAGTCCATGGAATTCTCCAGGCTAGAATACTGGAGTGGGTAGTCTTTCCCTTCTCCAGGTGATCTTCCTAATCCAGGGATCGAACCCAGGTCTCTCGCATTGTGGGCAGATTCTTTACCAGCTGAGCCACAGGGAAGCCCAAGAATACCGGAGTAAGTAGGAGATCTTCCCAACCCAGGAATTGAACCAGGGTCTCTTGCATTGCAGGCAGATTATTTACCAACTGAACTATCAGAGAAGCCCATTAATATACAGCATAACATTTTAAGGGTGTTTTGTATCCTCAACTTTGAGAAAGAATACTGGAGTTTAAGCCAACAACAGGCTTTATAGGATCAGGCTTCCCTGGTGGCTCAGCTGGTAAAGAATCTGCCTACAATGCAGGAGACCTGGGTTTGATCCCTAGGTTGGGAAGATACCCTAGAGAAGGGAACGGCTACTCACTCCAGTATTTTGGCTTGGAAAATTCCAGGACTCTATAGTCCATGAGGTCGTGGAGTTGGACACGACTGAGCAACTTTCACCTTCACTATACAGGCTCTAAGTGTGTAGTTACATTTAGAGTCTCAAGAAGTACACACCTGAATCCAACCCCAATAGAAGTGTACAAATGCAGATTTGGCCATTGTTGGGAGAGAGAAGATCTTAAAATCACTCCTGTAAGTGAGTAAACAGAAGGTTCAATGTGTCTCCCAGACCTTTCCTCCTTGCCATTAGATCTGAGGTTACGATGCTGAAACACATCCTTCAGTTTATGCTTTGACATAGAGGATAATGACATGAAATTTGTGAATTTATATAGAACTTCTCTTTGTAAACTGGTCTTCTGGGAAAACCTTCTGCCATTTATCTGCAATGCAATTAGGCCATCCCAAGTGGCCCCAGTGAGAAGTAGTGACCAGTTATATTGTCATTGTTCCAGAGAGAGTGGAAAATCCATCTTGAGACAAATCTCCTTCATATGTAGAACATTATTCATTATACCAGATCAGAAATAGGAGCATCAAGCATCTGAGGTTCCTTAAAACACTGAGGAGAGATATGACTTGCTTTGAATTCAAAAAGTTGGTGACTGCACAGCCAGTGATTAAGGAAATTTTTTGTAAAACTCAGAGGTTCTGTGAAGATTTTGGCTACTAAGAATATCAGTCTCTGAGAGGAAAGATAACTAGAGTCAGGTTAAAGAATAATATTTGCATCTTCACTGTGGGTGCATGAAGCTATACACCACTAGAGTTAGCTAATATTATGCAGGCTTTGAAAAGAGTTTTGTGACTAGGACAACCTAGGGAGAATAAAAAATCTGATTTGATGAGAAGCCTCTGGTAAAATTAGAACCTGTTTCTATGCTTATTCACAGAAAATAGAAAGTAATGAAAATTGAAAGAGTGGCAGAGGGATCTTGCAAAAATCTTGACAAGATGGCAATCTAGAATTCAATAGAGCTGATTTTGTCTTTCTCTATAGTTTCTTCAATTTTTTTCTCATCCTTCCATTTCTTTTTCTTTCTTTCTCTCTCAAATAGAGACACATTTCTCAGTATATTCATTATATGCATAAAAACAGTATTTTCAGAGTGCACATAAGCTTTTAAAGAAGTGACTCTTGCATTGAACAACAGGGAGACTATGCTCATCAACAACCTATCAACAAAGATTTATATTCTGGTGTGAACTCTTAACTGAAGGAGCAGAGTAAGGTTCTATAGACAGGAAAAGTGGTTGATTATAGGCAAGATTCAAGGACTAGGCTGTCAGATGGCACTTGTCTGATATCATGACTGAGAAATGGTTTATTATATCAAGAGCCAGGTATAGAACCTGGACACCAGCATGTTTAACAAGGGGGGTCAAACAGAAGCTGAAGCCAGAGCACAAAGCATGGCTGAAGTGTGTTACCCACAGAGGACAGTTAATATCAAGGTCAGGAGACATGGAATTAACTAATTTGAATCAGCACAGCATTCATTAATTGCTTCGATCTAATGGGTGCCACACTTTGCTCCACAGGCTTCAGAGTGTAACTATAGGCAGGATCGGATTCCATAGACCAAAGCACACTCTTAAGTCAAAGTTGGGGGTACAAAAGCAGAAATCAAGAGAGGAAAGTGAAGTCTTAATCCCAGGTCCTTCAGAAAAACACCTGTAAATTGCTATTGAATCAACCACAATATGAAGTGGTCTGCTTATTTCAGAGGATCAAGGTCTGATCCCTGGGCATGTTTGGGACAGGCCAGGGGTTCAGTCTGATTCTGCAAGCTAGGAGCAACTCAGGTCAGTGAGGACCTTTTCGCTTGTTGCCCACTTTAACATAAGAGAAGAAGTAGTATCATGGAAGTGGGTGGGACTTCTCACAGAGGTGTTGTAAGGGGTAGTGGTAATTATACTCAAGAAGCATGGAGTACACTTCCTGGTGGATAATAAAGTACTCAGATATTCTGAATATATGTGGCTGTCAAAGGACTGTCTGCTCTACATTAAGCCCTTGGGCCCCTATTTTAGTCTCCATCCCCAGTCTTCTTCATTGTGCTCTTATGCTATATGGATTTTGTTTTCATAGCAACACAAATACACACACACACACATGGCTTTGTATGTGAAGTTAGATAATATTTTTAAGTTAATGTTTTATTCTTTTCATGGTCATAAATGTGCTAGGAAGAGCAGGCTCTGATGAAACACTTGTGTTTTGGAAGAAAGCCTTAATGTTCCAATTACTTCTTTTTCCACTCTTAGAGTAGTTTGTTAGAATACCCTGTTTCCCATGTGGTCTGTGTCTTGGCATAGTTTCTTGGAGTCCATCTGATGCTTTCTCACACAGCCTGGGAGTCTTGTGCATGAGCCCATGGCAGCTGTAACAGGTCCTGAAATTTTATCACAGGCCAGGTTTTCTTGGCCATAGTGTAAGCACTTGTGTGTCCAGCTAGAAGAATGAGTAGTTCATTGAAACTGTTAACTACAGGTGTATTTTCCACCTATGGGCTACCATGAAACTTCTTGGGTAGAAGTACAATTAATATCTCCTTATAGATGTAGAATAGATCTCTCAATCATCATTTGTCTTCAAGATGGACTTTTTTTTTTAAATTGTGATGCTGATTCAGAGACATTCTTCTGTGTCATCTTTGGCATGATATTTAACCTCTTTCAGCCATAGTGTCCTCATCTATAATACTGGCAAAATAGCACCTTCCCAATATGAATTTTTTCAGACTTACAAGTATACATGAGAGTGACAGTGAAGTCGCTCAGTCGTGTCCAACTTTTTGCAACCCCATGGACTGTAGCCCACCAGGTTCCTTCATCCATGGGATTTTCCAGGCAAGAATACTGGAGTGGGTTGCCATTTCCTTCTCCAGGAGATCTCCCCAACCCAGGGATTGAATCCAGGTCTCCCGCATTGTAGGCAGACACTTTACCTTCTGAGCCACCAGGGAAGTCTACATAAGTTGTCTTAAAAATCAAGGGATCGAAGGGTTACAAGACCAGTAAGTGGGGAAAAGATAGTTTTCAACATCTATATGCTGGGAAAACTCAAATCCACATGAAAAGGAATGAACTTGGACCCTTATCTAATACCATATAAAAAATTAACTCAAAATGGGTCAGAAACTACAGTGTAAAACCCCAAATCTATAAAAGTCTTAGATATAAATACATGACAAAATTTCATGACATAATTGGTTTTGGAAATTATTTCTTGCATGTGATATGAAAAGCACAAGCAACAGAAGAAGAACAGACAAACTGAATTCCCTGAAACTTTTAGAATTTTGTGTGTCAAAACACTATCAGGAGAATAAAAATTAAATCCACAGAGTGGAGGAAAATTTTGCAAACCATATGTCTGATGAAGAGTAATATCCAGAATGTAAGCAGCCCAGGTCATAAATGAGCAAAGGACTCAAAGACATTTCTCCAAAGAAGATATATAAATGACTAATAAGCACATGAAAAGATTCTCAACCTAACTAATCATTAGGAAATTCAAATCAAAACTACTTCCCTGGTGGTTCAGTAGTTAAATCTTAACCCTCCAATGCAGGTGGCACAGGTTTGATCCCTGGTCAGGGAGCTAAGATCCCACATGCCCTGTGGCCAAAACATAAAGAAGCAATATCGTATACTATAATAAATTCAATAAAGACTTTGAAAACGGTCCATATCAAAACAATCTTAAAAAAAAAAAAACACAGAGATACCAAATCACATTCATATGGTTACTATCAAAAAAACAGAAAAACAAAACATGTGTTGATTAGGATGTGAAAAAAAATTAGAACCCTGGACACTGTGTAGGATTGTAAAATGGTACTGTTGTTGTGGGGGGAAAAAAAAAGTATAGCAGTTCCTCAAAACATTAAAAATAAAATTACCATATGAACCAGCAATCCGCTTCTGGGTTTGCACCCCACAGAATTGTAAGTAGGGCCTTGAATAGACACTTGTACACACATGTTCATAGCAGCATTAATAATAGCTAAGATGTGGAAGCAATCAAAGTGTCCATCAATGGAAGAAAGAATAAGCAAAATGTTTTATACATATGTAATTGAATATATTCAGTCTTAAAAAAGGAAGGGAATTCTGACATATGCTTCAACATGAAAGAAATTTACAGACCTGCTAAGTGAAATAAGGTAGTCACACACACACACACACACACACACACACACAAATATTCATGTTTCCACTCTTATATGAGATCTTAAAGTAGCCAAAATCAAAGGCATAGAAAATAGAATGATGGTTGCCAGTGTTTGGCAGGAGGAGGGAATGAGAAGTTATTATTCAATAGACAGGGATTTTCAGTTTTCCAAGATGAAAAGAGTTTTGGAGATGGATGGTGGTGATGATAGTACAAATCATAAATGTAATTAATACCACTGAACTGTACACTTAAAAATTGTTAAGACAGTAAGTTTTGTGATACCACAAAAGTTTTAACCCCAGTGGATCCATGAAGTAGCAAGTCACCTCAGAATAAACTGGGGACTTGGGATTGACTGGATGCGTGAGTTTGAGTCTAAGAGCTTTGTAGAAGAGTGAGTCCCTTGGTCTCCAATGGCTACTTGAGTGATCATCGTCCTATGTCTTATGTTACCTAGAAAACCAAGACATGCAGCATTTTAGGCTCTGTGGAAGGTATGTAATTAGCATAAAACAGCTCTTGTCCTCAATGCGGTTGTAGTTCAGTTGAGGAGAGAAAAATCATATTTCCTTTCTTAGTCCCCTTCAGCTCTTCTGTCTTGTTTAGCTGCCTTAAAGAAAGCCTCATGCCTTGCAAAATTTGACCTATTTTTCATAGGGAGAAGCCTGCAGATCAGTGGCAGCAACTATTACTCTTGCTAAAATTTCTCATATAATGGAGGAAAATTTAGAGTGTGAAGTAAAACACATCCCAAGCTAAATTGGGAGCCCCAAAGCAAGCCCATGTAAAAGCTCACCCTTTAAGGTTGAGTCCTCAGTCTCCCGGACTGACTCACCAAACGGAACTTAACCTAAAGTGAAGCCTCCTTGCTTTTCCAGTAATCAGCTTTAAAAATCTTCCATTTCCCCCATCTTGTTTCTGCACTACTTAAACTCCGATCTCCAAAGCTTTGTTGAGGCTCTGGAAAAATTGGAGGTCATTAATTTAGAGACCCAGTGTCTAGTGCTTCTTTCTTTGATTCTAAGTAAGAAGCAGGAAATTTACCTGTAGGAATGTCAGCACCAAGAACACTGCTATGGGTGCTTCTCTTCACATCCTTTAATAGAAGGGCCTTCACAACATTATATGGCAAACTTCAGAGAAATCAAAGGCAAATGGGTATGCAAACTATGGAGGTTCTCATTGTTGGGGGTCTCTGATTTTGAGAGCTCAAGCCTAGATTAATAAAAAAAAGTGGAGCATTTGTGGAATCAGGAGATAGTTTGGATAGGAGAGGAATGGGGGCTGGGAAATATGCTTTTTCTATTGCCAGCTCCACAGCTTTTTCTAATTTAATGATCCAGTTTTGTTAACTTTTAGTGGCTTTCATTTCCCACCACACCACTTCTTTTCTTTCCCTTCTCTCCCCCTTCTTTCTTGCTCTTCATGTTGCTTCTGTCTGTAACACCAACAATAATCACTGTGGTATTGTTGGCGTAGGCAGTTTTGAAGAGTCAGAAGTGTGCTGTAATTGAAGAGTTCATTACCAAGATCAGTTGGCTCCCTGATTACAGTGGCAGGGTGAAATATTTATCCTCACCAAAAAGCTCCCCCACAACCATTTCCGAAGTCACCCACTTTTCACTCTTTTTTTTTTTCATTCGAACCCCAATGAGCTTGTCAGCAAAATTAAAGGTATGTCATTCACATCGTGCCTGCATTGCAAGGACTATAAACCTGCCAACCTCTTTGATGAAATAAAAGGGTTTTATTTATGATTCATGTAGGAATATGAGGTTATTTTTATTCCGTCAGTACACTAATAATCACACGAGGGCTCGGGAAATGAGGAGCCCAACTGACAGGGAAGGTTCTGATAAAGGGGAACCCTCTAGGGTGTTTGCCCCTCTTTGTAATCTCCTTTCTAGTGTGAGGTTATGAGCATGGCAGAGTGTGAGCCAGATATAAGGCTTGCTGCAGGAACAAAGACAGTTGCAATCCATCAGGACTTGGGTTGCCATTCGATGAAGGGGAAGAAGGAAAAAAAAAAAAAACACCGCAGTCCCTTCAACGAAAAAAAGTTTTGCTCCGGCCTCAGGTTAGCAATTTGGAGCCTCCCCAGTTTCCTGTGATGTCTCCAGTTCAAAAGACAGCCAATCTTCCAGTCTGCACTCCTACTGGGCATTCTAGCCAAAGTTAAAAAAAATAATAATAGTATAAAAAGATGAGTAAAAGAAAGAGAAAGGAAGAAAAGCCAATTGGCCAGGTTCCCTCCATAATCATTAACCATTTGTTCCTGCCACCCAATGTCCTTGGTTAAGGTGATCTGACTTGAAGGCAAACAAATGTGGCTGAGTCTATTTCAAAGGACACCCTTTTCTTGTGATTTCAAACACTCCCATAATTTGGGGTCCCTTTCATCTTTGTTCCTGCTCTAGGAAGTGCTTGGAAGTTATTTTAATTCAAGTTGGGGGTAAATTCTCATTCCTGCCCAGTCCTCCCATTGAGATGACCTCAAGCAATTCTGAATAAAAAGTTATCACTGCATGAACTGGGCAGCATTAAGACCTGTGATTTGTTCAACAGTGACATCTTGGCAGAGAAACATAAAGGCCTACAATCTACTGCCGATGAAGTGCAAGGAAGTTCACGGGAGGAAGGAAAATAATACTAATTCTTTATTCAATAGACAAGGAGTAAAATGAGGTGCTTTTTTTTTAAGGTTAAGTAAGTGAAAATTAATAGAGGAAGAAATGGCAGCCCACTCTAGTGTTCTTGCCTGGAGAATCGCATGGACAGAGAGGCCTGGTGGGCTACGGTCCATACAGTCGCAAAGAGTCGGACACGACTGAAGTGACTTAGCACACATGCGTGGAAGTGAAAAGTAGATTTAAAGTGGCAGTATCTGTTCAAATGAGGCAGGGTTGGTTATCTAAAGGGACCACTGAAAGAGTCGTTTTAATGGCGAAGTGCCAATCGGTGTTGTCTGCAGGTGTTATGTAAATATCTGTGTGTGTTGTTCTAGGGAAGACACACCAGCAGGGACGCTGGTTTGAAAATTAGGGGTCCTGGCTGTTCCTTCAGAACTGAGATTTCAGTTCTCCAGTGTTTGTCTTCCTTATACTACAGGACAGGGCACCTATTCCAAGGATTTGATTGCAGTTGTCGAAACATGGTTTGTGAGATAATGAACTATTCTTCCAGGATGACCAATTACCTGGAATTATCATTTCCAGAAGTAAAACTTTGATTGTACCCCAAAGTAACTACAGCTTGGGCTATACTTCCTGTGAGAAGGGATAAACGATGTTTCAGCCCAGGATGTCTGCTTGGGCACTTGGGACAAGTGATTGAAGTTTCACCTGTCACCCTGCACTATTATGAAATCAGAGAAAAATGCTTTTCTTGGGAACTGTCTAGTTAAAATCATTAATCTCTTCAGGGAGCCAATTTTTTCTTTCAGTTTCAATGCATAAGCTAATAAGGGAACCCTTAGTTTAACAGAAGTGGCATGTTTGAAAGCAGCCTTTGCTGGAAGCCCAGGAATCCTGTACATTATTCTAGTCTTTGTTCCATGGCTCAACTTCCGTGTGGGCTTTAGCAAGTGGCCTAATATCTATGTGTGCCTTAAGGTCAGCATCTTTGGAACAGGATTCTCCTAGCCTCTTGATTGACTGTTTAAATGACAAATGGGTGTGAGTATTTGGGACAGGATAAAGCTCTATACAGGCTTCCCTGGTGGCTCAGATGGTAAAGAATCCAAATGCAATGGGGGAGACCTGGGTTCGATCCTGGGTTGGGAAGATCCCTTGGAGGAGGGCATAGCAACCCACTCCAGTATTCTTGCCTGGAGAATTCCCATGGACAGAGGTGCCTGGCAGGCTATAGTCCATGGGATTGCAAAGAGTTGGACACAAGTGAGTGACAAAGCACACACACATACAAAGCTTGGTAGCTACAGAGTCAAGCTGTTTCAAGTGTGAAATTCTAGTTCAAAAATGGGCTCTATCATAGTGTGGCCAACTGGTCTTACATTTGGGTTCTAGAAAGTGTTCCTCATCTAAAGATAGAAGCTGTCATTTCTCTTGTTGACTTTGGATGGGGAAGAACTATGAATGACAGAGCCCAGATGGGCAACTGTTACATCTTACACTTTGCCACCTCCCCCAACCCACAGATTTCATTACAGAAAACAGCTGCCAAGTGGTCACTGTCAGAACAAAGTGGGAGAAGTCCTGAGCCCCCAAATATTCTCGAACAGTCTAGTTCATGGCATCCAGAGATTCCAGTTCAGTTCAGTTTAGTTCAATTGCTCAGTCGTGTCCGACTCTTTGCGACCCCATGGACTGCAACACACCAGGCCTCCCTGTCCGTCACCAACTCCCGGAGTTTGCTCAGACTCAAGTCCATCGAGTCGCTGATGCCATGGGCTTCTTTATTTTTATTGAAATTACACAGAAATGATGCATCCTCCATCTTGGTAGCACTAAATAACTGACAAAAACAGTTGCTATGGAAGTATTTAAGAAATCACAGCACTTCTCTAGTCCCAGAGAGTGATCTTTAAATGCAGCCTCTTTCACCCTGGCAGAGAAAATCCTGAGATATCTGAGTAAGTGGCCCCGCACCTTCATTCCCACAGCCAGAAAGTACACCTGCCCCAGTGCCAGGAGGTATAGCAGGTGACTTCTACATCAGCCCTAGATTTCATTTTCCTGGAGCAGGGAGGTTCATTACACTCCCTTTATCAGCAGTGAGGTTTACAGCTGAATCCATAAGAGATATCCATGCGAAACACGAGCCGAGAGAGAGGCACTGTGTCTCACCATTAATAAGCCCTCTTCTGGGATCCAGCATTAGCGAGATTCAGCGGATCACGGAGCACAGGGGTATCATTTTTACATGATTACTCTAAATTCTTAAACCAGAGGCTTAAGAGAGAGGCTTCTTACAAAAGCAGCCGTGGGAATTGTTGAGTGATTGGTACAACACTTGCAGTGGGTTAAACCACTTCAGGTAGCTCCACTTGTAGGGCTTACACCAGGTATTTAGCAACCTGCTTTCTGAAGGAAGGGGTGAGGGGGCAGAAAGAAGGAAAGGGATGTCATGAGGGGAAGGGGAAAGATTTACTCTGTTCGCCTTGGTGGGGAGCCCTCCTCATTCACAGCACCCGCAGCCCTGGTGAGCCCCACCTCCGCCCCTGCTATATTTTCTTGGCTTCTCACCAGTTCCAAGTTTGGAATTATCTGCTTTTAGATCACTAATGCCACTTCTTGTCTTTAAAGAGGCTGACACTTGTCTCCATAAATTCACCTTCTTCCTTCTCTGAAAAATGATAGGCCTGGTTAGACTGGGTGATTCAGGCAACCAGGAACCTGCCTTCTTGGCACAGACTGATATTTTCTGAAATAACATTGATCGCCAAAAAGAAAGACCTGATGCTATTTATCTTATTGGTCCAAACACCAATGACTCCCAAAATCTACAGAGAAAACCTTCCCTGAGATGCTGTGCCAGGTGTGCTAGGTGGTATTCTGCTGGACCTTGCTGTCTGGGCATCGACTGAAGCTTGATTCCATCAGCTCAGCAGCCTCCAAATAGAAGAAGCCAACACTCAAAACAAGGGCATTTTCTCAGAGGAAATGCGATGCATCTTTCCCCTTTGCCTCTGAATGTGGGAAGTCCTGAGGGCAGGGCCAAAGTCTCATCACACCTTCAGTATTTGGACCCTAAAGATGCAGTTTGTATCTTGCAAGTGTATTATTTGAAGCCTCATCTTGCCCTTCATCAGAGTGGGCTTTGTGCTATTCTCTCTTTGTTTCAAAGTTGGTGGCACCTCCCTCATTGACAGACTAAGCGGTTTAAGGATCCGGACTGTGCTGTACACTTCTTCTGAACACTTGGTGGCTTCTAGCACAGCCCTGGCCATATTTGACATACTAAAAACAGACTGTTTGCAATGGAAATGCAATTTGTGTTTTAGACTCCTTCTCCTGAAGCCTCTGACACTTATTTGAAAAGTGTTTTCAAAATGTTTACATCTATCTGAGATCTAGTTATCTTACTGTTATGGACTGAATCATAACCTCCTCAAAATTTATAAACTGAAGCCTTAACTCCAATGTGACTGTCTTCAGAGATACAGCCTTTAAGGAGGAAGATAAGGTTAATGAGGTCTTAAGGGTGGAAATCCAATCCAAGAGGACAGGAGCCTTGCTGGAATCCCAGGAATCCTGTACATTATTCTAGTCCTTGTTCCACAGCTCAACTTCTGTGTGGGCTTTAGCAAGTGGCCTAACATCTGTGTGCGCCTCGGTGTCAGCATGTCTAAAACAAGATTCTCCTAGCCTCTTGACTAAGTGACAAATGAAATACTGGGTGTGAGCATCTTAAGAGGAAGAGACACCAGAGATCATTCTGGGCACAATCTTAGGGGAAATGCCCAAGCAAGATATAACAAGAAGCTGGCTTTCTGCAAGCCAGGAAGACAGACCTCAGCAGAAACCAACTCTGCTGGTACCTTGATCTTGAACTTCTATTCTCCAGAACTGTGGGAAGATACATTTCTGTTGTTTAAGCCACCCAGTCTATGATATCTTGTTATGGCAGCCCAAGCAGACTCACGCGCACACCTACCCATTTTACAAAGGATTCAGAGAGATGAGTGGTCACACGGTGACAAAGCCAGGGTCAAAACGCACATCTGCTCTCACATTGTGTTCGCTTCACTCTCATGCTGCAGTTGAGGAGTGTGGAAAATACTGGGAGGGAATGGAACGGTATTGAAGTCTACAAACGAAATCTTGGCGTTAAACCATACTGGGTTGCTTTTGTTATCTTCTTCTTTGCGTGTCGATTGATGTGAGATACAACAGCCTTTGGAAACCTACTGACCTGCAGATAGTGGGAAGGGATGGCTGGTAGCTTCTTCTGGAAGTCATATACCTTAGCAAATCTCAAAATCAGTTGCAAGAGAAAGTTTTCCATGAGCTCGTGTAAGGAAGCACCGTCTAAAGAGATAT
Organism: Aepyceros melampus; assembly: GCA_006408695.1. Taxonomy (NCBI): domain Eukaryota; kingdom Metazoa; phylum Chordata; class Mammalia; order Artiodactyla; family Bovidae; genus Aepyceros; species Aepyceros melampus. The sequence continues at coordinate 230,461 of SJXQ01001971.1, forward strand.
TTTGTTTTGTTTCTCCTAGATCATGCGTGTGTATATTCAGATTGCTGTTCAGAACTTTTCTCCATACAAATGAGGGGATTGACAGCTATTAGGACAACAGACTGACAGTTTGGAAAATAAAATTAACCTTTAGATCAAAGATGGATTAAAGATCTATGTATAAAAATAAGCCATAAATATACTGGAAGAAAATTTAAGTCAGTATTGATTTAATTTTGAAGTAGAAGTCTTTCCACATGTGAAGTTGAAGACAAATTCCAAAATAAAATATATTTTTTACCTCATAAAAATCAATATCTGTATAATAACAAATCAAATTATTGATAGTTAAAAATCATAAACACCATGTTTCAAGAAATGTATTTGAAATACATAGCCATAAAGAATTGATACACTTAATATGTGAACAGTTCTTCTTAGTTAATAAGAATAAGACAAATGTTGCAAGAATACAGTGGGCATAAGCAATTCCTGAAATAGAGAATTCAAATGGCAAGCATAGAGTTAAAAAAGTTCATCTTCTCTGAGTCAAATAAATGCACAATTAAAAAAGAAAATATTTTTATATCAGAACATGTGGGAAATAGTTTTCTAATTATAATATCTGGGTTGGCAAGAGTATGTTTCCTCACTTGTATAAAGTGCTACTAAGAGGGCAAATCAAGAAACATTTTGGGGGGGACATTTTTCAACTTATCAAAAGCTTTAAAATCTATTACCCTTTAACTTGACAATTCCACAACTAGAAAATGTACTAATGAAAAATTGAACAAACAGGCATATACACAGGAACGCTCATCAAAAGATTGTTTATAAGGGTAGAAGTTTTGGGAAAAGCTAAACAGTCATCACTAAAGCACTGACTAAATAATCATACATATGGCTAGTGGAATAGCCATTACAATGACAATGAAGATGGTATGGGTCTGCCAACATGCAAATGTACTGATGTATGATGATGTGTTGATAAGCGAACAAAACCTGTAAATTATATATATGTGCTGTGCTTAGTTGCTCAGTTGTGTCCAACTCTTGTGACCCCATATTCTGCAGTCCGTGGGATTCTCCAGGCAAGAATACTGGATGGGCTGCCATTTCCTCCTCCAGTCCAACTCTTTAGGACCCCATAGACTGTAGCCCTCTAGGCTCCTCTGTCCATGAATTTTCTAGGCAAGAATACTGGAGTGGGTTGCCATTCCCATCTCATATATATATATATATATATATATATAATGTGTGTGTATACAAAATTTCTGGAAGAATACACAACCAAAGCTAATAGTTTAACATGAGTTATCTCTCTGGGTATCAGTTCCAATTATGCTATTTAATTTTTCTTTTTATTCTTCCAAATTTCCTAATTTTCTAACAACAATCCTGCTTTTCTTGCAAAAAAAACAAAAAAAACAGCCACAACAAAACAGATGAGACAAAAGGACAGAAGATATAATTGGAGAAATACTTTCTGAAGTGAAAGCAATGAGAAAATTCTTACTCTATTGGCTGCTCTCAGTGTTTCTAAAACTGTGGTCTGAGCATCAGGACCATTGGGAGGCCTTGTTAGAAGTGTAAATTCCAGAGTCCAACTCAGACTTATTAAATCTGGATCTCTGGGACAAAGCCTGAGTATCTAACCATTTAACAAGCTCCCCAGGTCGTTTTTATGTACTACAAAGTTTGAGGACTATGGCTGCAGAAATCACCTAGATCCTTTAAGTTTCAGAGTTACTGAATAACGGTCAGTTGCACTGAGTGGCAATCACATGCTAAGTGGCTTCTGGGTAGCTTCTTTATCTGTGCAATGATGGCTGGATATTCACTAAGCCCGGGAGTGGTGCAACTCAGGGTATCCTGGATACAAGGAGAAAAGCTCCTCTTCTAGCTTGCACTGATCCTTGCTTTCTCTAGACCTTCCCCTTCCGTGATTTGTGGAACACAGAAATCCCTGATCTCTTAAGTCTCTGCAAGTATCAAATGTCTCAGGGTACTTTCAAGTAATGACAAAGTAGACATTATTCTTTGGGAAAGAGCTCCAAGGGCTGGAGAAGAAAGAGGCCACTTAGGAACCTGCCCAAGGAAGCAGAGTGGGAGTAGAGTAAAGAGAGGATCCAAAGAGACCGAAGTCCTCCCCAGGCTGAGGGAAAGAGGAGAAAAGGTTCTTTTTAAAATCAGCCAGTTTTCCAGGGGTGTGAGATGCCAAAACTAAGTTTTCCATAAGTTTAAGCACAGGCTCAGCATCTGTCAGCCCTCCAGACTCCGATGATAAAATGATACCCAAAGAGTGTGGTTGCTCCCAAATGCCACAGCAAGTGCGTCAGTCCACGTCTGGCATTTAATTGCTTTCCTAAATTACCAGCAGGTGGTGCAAGAGTTTCCAAGTGCATGAACTTCCCCTTCATAGGGCTCCTGCTCCTGGGGAGTCTCTGTCAATAGCCTACCCCTCCTTCCTGTGAGTTCCTCTCTAATCTGTACATGGCTCTTCGGTGCTCAACTAATCACAAGGGAACAAGAAGAAGCATCTTTAAAAGGCATTTTGTACCTTTTAAAATGTGTTAAATATAAATGTAGAATCAAAGAAACATGCATTAATTATAGAACTGTGTTAAGGAAAAGGGGGAAAAAATCCCATTACTAGCAAACCCAGCAGAAACACATAGCTTCCTCCTGTTAGCAAAAGAGAAATGAAGAACTTTAACAGAAACCTTTAGGATTTAATACATTTACCTACTATCACTAAGAAGTGTGTTAACAGGAGTTTGGGAAGGGGTTTGGCGTGGGAGAGGGGATTAAATTAGCCCAACTGGAAAAATCTAAAGGAATGAGAGAACCTAAAAATGGCCACTGTCTGAACTGCATTGGTAGCTTTCCTGGTTATATAAGTGAGGGGCATTTTTCTATCTGGGAACTTCCAGAAGTGTTGTTTTGGAATATTTCAGGCCAAGGAAGAGTGGGGAAAGGCTGTTTTAAAAAGTGTCAGGCAGTTAGAGGGAAATCCAGCAGTGCCTAGGTCTGTGCTAAGAAAGAGCTGGAAGCGTGAAAGACTGGTGAGATGAATACCAACATTCTCTAACTGAGAAGGAAACTTTGACAAAGTCTCAGATCAGGGATGCTGTGGGCTTTCTGGATCTAGCATCTGGATCTAACAGAGCACTGAGTTAGAAGGAGAACGGTGGAGCTGGGACTCAGTGTTCACACATCACATACAAGAATTCAGATGTGGAGGAGATAGTTTGCACTGTCTCACAATTTCAGTTCATGGACTCAAATGGGAAATCATAAGGACATGAGATTCATGCAGCTGGGAACACTGGTATCTCTCCAAGCCTGAAAATGACACTAGGATCTCAGAACAAACAGAATTCTGAAGGAAGAAGATAGTTTAGCTCTTGCAGCAGAGTATAGTTCACGTGGAATGAATCTGCTTTTTCTGGCGCTCTTTCCTCTCTCAGGCATTTTTTTCACAGACCCTTTCTAGGACTACCTTAGTAAAGTTGCTCAGTCATGCCCGACTGTTTGCGACCCCATGGACTGTAGCCTACCAGGCTCCTTGCTCCACGGGATTCTCCAGGCAAGAGTACTGGAGTGGGTTGCCATTGTCTTCTCCAGGGGATCTTCCCGACCCAGGGATCAAACCCGGGTCTCCCGCATTCCAGGCAGATGCTTTAACCTCTGAGCCACCAGGGAAGCCCAATGGTTCTGAAATAGCTAACTACTCTAGAAAACTTGTCTATCAAGACTCTGATCAAGACATTAATATGCTGGGTGACTTTGGGCAAGCTTTTGAAACTATATGAGCCATTATGTTTTAAGGCTACAAATGTAGAGTCTCCAACTCATCATGAAAAATATTTTACTCTGAAAACAATAGTTAAAAGGAATATACCATATCTAAATATGGAGAGGGGGCATGAAATCAATTTTATTATGTGGATTTGTTGAATCATATTATATACATAAGCCTGTTTGAAAATGCAACTGGAACATTGTTCACTGCTTGAAATTAGGGCTTGTTGTGACAATTCAGGATAGGCCAGTTGTCACTAAAGATGACTGTGGGCACATAATGAAGTGAAATGCGCTAGTTGATAGGCAGGTGGAAGTGACGTATGACAGCTAATAAGACAATAGAATGTGTAATTGGAAAATGTACACCCTGGTAACTGAATTATATCACAATGGCACCCCACTCTGGTACTTTTGCCTGGAAAACCTCATGGATGGAGGAGCCTGGTAGGCTGCAGTCCATGGGGTCGCTAAGAGTTGGACATGACTGAGCGACTTCACTTTCACTTTTCACGTTCATGCATTGGAGAAGGAAATGGCAACCCACTCCAGTGTTCTTGCCTGGAGAATCCCAGGGACGGGGGAGCCTGGTGGGCTGCCATCTATGGGGTCGCACAGAGTTGGACACGACTGAAGCGACTTAGCAGCCATAATTAAGAGACCAAGATTGTACATCAAGATTGTGAGTCTTCCAACATAATTCCTGCATAAATACAGTGACAGAGGTAGGAGCCCAGCAAAATGTTGACAAACACGTGCTAAAAGAGCAAACAAAAGCAAAGGCAAAGGCTACTTTCTTGTACAAAATGACCTCATTTTCCTAATGTTCTCTCCAATGAAGAATAGTCTCTTTGGCTTCATTTGACATTTTTACCTTTTTCTTTACAGGGAGAGGTATTTCTCCTCCTCAAAAGACTGAATGTTCCTTGAGAATATTTCTCCTCTATAAGCACATATCAGCATCTAACAAATGACATACTTTGCTTATTTTATTTCCTGTCTCTTCCCACTAGAGTGTAAATTACAGGAAGCAAAGATCTTTGCGTATTTTCTCATCACTGTGTCTCTAGTGCCGAAAACAGTGTGAGATACATAGTATGTGCTCAATAAATAATTTTTACACTATCTCTCTAAATCGTTAAACTTAAGAATTTATGTGAAAAGAATAAGATTTCTGCCTCAAAGCTCTATTGAAACAACCTCCTCCTTTTTTCTGCCCATAAAGTGAGCTGCTCTTGACCAGCTACCTCATTCTATCTAAAGCTATGTTTTACTCATTGCAATTCACTCAGCTTTCTCAAATGTGACTTAAAAGGTCAAGGGGTCTTTTTGTGGTCAATACCCTATGTAACCTCTCTGCCACATATAACCCTGATGATTACTGCCTCCTCTTGAAATTTCCTTTTCTTCTTGTTCTCTGGCTCTGCATTATCTTGTTTCTTTCCTATTTCTTCAAAGGATCTCTCCCTCATCTCCACAAGCCAAATTGTATGTATTTAATGATGAGTTGCACGTGTGGTGGGGTTGAAGTGGTGGAGTTTGCTCTCCTTTTTATGTCTCCCAGTCTTCTTTCTTCAAAGTTCTCTTCCTCTACCATTAGATACAATAAAAAGGGATATAGATATGTAGATAGACAGACAGATTTAATTTTCCACCACTTTTGTTATCTGTTTGGAGGGATATGTTTAGTAGATGGTTGACTGTTTATATGAAAGTGTACCATTGGTTGACTACAGCCCTTGTAGTATATGTACTGTTTGATTAAGAGTATTAAGACACTTGATATCTCACTTTTAAAAAAATCTCTTGCCAATTCAAGAGCAGAATCCAAACACTGTTAAACTGACATGCCCAAATTCTCACAGTTAATAGATAGCAGGAAAAAGTCTTTGTTCGAGCATACAAAACTGTGGTGCTATTAAACATTCAAATTAATGTACTTTCCTAGTTCTGACAACCTGTTCAACAGTACACCTTCTGATTATGGTGGATCCTTTTTAGATCTGCCTATAGGAAGAAGATGGGATATTCAAGCCATTAGAAGTAATCCTTTTTGTGTGTGACATCTATGGTTCTCACTGAAAACTGAGAATTCTATTTTCTTCATCAGATTCTGTGATCTTTGATAGTACAACCCTCTCCCTAAGGGACAGATGCATTCTTTAAGTGATAATGATATAAACATTTAAAGCCACAAGGGTGAATGCCAGATTTTAGAAGTGTGGTGACTTTCCAAAATAAGAAGGAATTTACAATGCTTCTTGATAATGCAAATTGACAAAGCAAACAAATATCATCTCTAGAGTTTCACAACTAAGGTCAATAATTGTGCAGATTTAACAGGACATGATTAGAAATTAACAAAGTGTATTTTGCATAATATATAACTGTTTGTTTGAGAAGATTAAAATTCTTCTGTGTTTTAGATTAACTTATTGATTCATGATGGAGTAGGAAATGGCAACCCACTCCAGTATTTTTGCCTGGAAATTTCTATGGAGGAGCCTGGTAGGCTATTGTCCATGGGGTCGCAAAAAGTTGGACATGACTAAACTACAGAGTACTGAGCACATTGCCTAAAGGATGGGCTTCCCAGGTAGTGCAATGGTAAAGAATTCACCTGCCAGTGAAGGAGATGTGATGCAGGTCTGATCCTAGGTCAGGAAGATCTCATAGAGAAGGAAATGGAAACCCACTTCAGTATTCTTGACTGGGAAATTCCATGGACAGAGGAGCCTGTCCAGCTATAGTCCATGGGGTCACAAAAAGTCAGACACAATGGAGCCACAAGCATGATTGCTTAAAGGACTCCTTTAATGATAAGTTTTCTAAGGTATATATATTTTATTAATATGTTAGTAAATTATGTTTTTAATTATAAATATTTATTTTTAGTAAAAATATGTTCCCTGAATCCCTGCTAGGTCACAGTCATCTTTGAAGTCTTTCACCGAGATAGTCACTAAATTTCAGCACATACAGGCATCATGTTGGAAAAAGAATTTCTTGATAGCCGTAATATATATATATATATTTAAACAAAGTATGTCACCAGAATACAATCCCCAGACTGCTGTGAACTACTTGATAAGGACTTATATATTCTTCTAATTCATTAAAACCATGCTAGCACTTTTGGTGCTGATCAAAATGGAGTAAACCTGCTATTCCTATCACTCCCACTGATTGCAAACAAAAGTTCTAGACAACATTTTGTGTCATATCCAAGAAATCATCATAAGACTTGTATTTAGGAGATTTTTACCATACATTTTTTTCTAGGAGTTTTACAGTTTCAAGTCTTAAATTTGCCTTTAATACAGTTTGAGACCATACTTTGTGTGTATTGTAAAATATGGTCCCATTTTCAATCTTGTATCTGGATATCCAGTTTTCTCAATATCATTTATTAAAAAGACTATCCTTTCCCCATATGTATTCCTGATACCTTTGTTGAAAATTAGTTGATCATGTGTGCTTTGGTTTATTTCTGGACTCTATTTTGTTCTACTGGTCCATATGGGAGAAGGAAATGGAAACTCACTCCAGTATTCTTGCCTGGGAAATCTCATGGACAGAGGAGCCTGGCAGGCTACAATCCATGGGGTGGTGAAAGAGTTGAACACAACTTAGCAACTAACAACCACCACAAAATGTATCCATACAAATATCATACTGTTTTGATTACAGTAGCTTTGTGGTTTATAATTTGAAATAAGAAGGTGTGATACCCTCAATTCTATTCTTCTTTCTTAAGATTGTTTTGAGTATTTGGGACATTTTGTGGTTCCACACTAATTTTATAATCGCTTTTTCTCTTTCCATGAAATTGCCATTTATATTTTGAAATGGATTGCTTTGTTGTTGTTGTTCAGGCACTAAGTTTTGTTTGGCTATTTGTGACCCCATAAACTGGAGCATGTCAGGCTTCCCTGTCCTTCACTATCTCCCTGAGTTTGATTAAACTCGTGTCCATTGAGACAGTGATGCTATCTAACCATTTCATCCTCTGCACCACCCCACTGCCTCTTGCCCTTACCCTTTTCAGCATCAGGGTCTTTTCCAGTGAGTCAGCTCTTTGCATTGGGTGGCCAAAGTATTGGAGCTTCAGCTTCAGCATCAGTCCTTTCAATGAATATTCAGGGTAGATTTCCTTTGGGATTGATTGGCTTGACCTTCTTTCAATCCAAGGGACTCTCAAAAGTCTTTTCCAGCACTACAGTTCAAAAGCATCAATTCTTCAGTGCTCAGCCTTCTTTATGGTCCAACTCTCACATCCATACATGACTACTGGAAAAATCATAGCTTTGACTATATGAACCTTTGTCAGCAAAGTAATGTCTCTGTTTTTTAATATGTTGTCTAGGTTGGTCATAGCTTTCCTTCCAAGAAGCAAGAACTTTTTATAGTTCCTAGCCATCTATGGGGTCACACAGAGTCAGACACGACTGAAACACTTAGCAGCAACAGCAGCAGCAGCTATAGTCAGCATCCGCTGTGACTTTGGAGCCCAAGAAAAGAAAATCTGTCACAGTTTCCACTTTTTCCCCATCTATTTGCCATAAAGTAATGGGACCAGAGGCCATTATCTTCCTTTTTTGAACGTTGAGATTTAAGCCAGCTTTTTTACTCTCCTTTTTCACCATTATCAAGAGGCTCTTTAGTTCCTATTCGATTTCTGCCATTAAAATGGTATCATTTGCATACCTGAGGCTGTTGATATTTCTCCTGGTAATCTCGATTCCAGCTTGTGCTTCATTCAGCCTGGCATTTAATGTGAGAAACTCTGCATATATGTTAAGTAAGCAGGGTGACAATATACAGCCTTGACATACTCCTTTCCCAGTTTGGAACCAGTCCATTGTTCCATGTCTGGTTCTAACTGTTGCTTCTTGACCTGAATACAGATTTCCCAGGAGGCAGGTAAGGTGGTCTGATATTCCCATCTCTTGAAGAATTTTCCACAGTTTGTTGTGATCCACACAGTCAAAGGCTTTAGTGTAGTCAATAAAGCTATAGTAGATTTGCATATTAGTTTGCTAGTATTTTATTGAAAATTTTTGCATCCATGTTCATCAGATATATTGGCCCATAGTATTCTTTTCTTGCAGTGTCTTTGTCTGGCATTGGATTCAGTAAAATGCTTGTCTTATAAAATTAATTTAAAAGTATTATTTCTAGTCCTATTCTCTGGAAGAGTTTAAGAGGATTGGAATTAATTCTTCTTTGAATGTTTGTTAGAATTCACCAATGAAGCCATCTGATTCTAGGCATTTCTTTGTTGGAAATTTTTTTGAAATGTTCAATCTTCATTTTTAAGATTGGTTTATTGAGATTTTCTATTTCTTTTTCATTTAGTCTTGGCAAGTTGTATGTTTCTAGGAATTTATCCATTTCATCTAGTTATTTATCCAATTTGTTCATAAATAATTATTCATCACAGTCCATTATGATCCTTTTTATTTCTGAGATGCCTGCATAATGTCCCTTTTCATTTCAGGTTTTATTTGAATCTTCTTTCTTTTATCTTAGTTAAGGGTTTGTGGATTGCTTAATATTTTTAATAAACTCTAAGTTTTGTTGATTTTTTTCCCTATCTTTTCTATTCATTTTTTATTTATTTCAGTTCTGTTATTATTTTCTTTCTTCTGCTAACTGCAGGTTTAGTTTTTCTTCTTTTTCTTGTTCCTGAGATATATAGTTAGGTTGTTTGTCTGACATCATTCTTCCTTTCTACGTAAGCTTTCTTCAAAGGGAGCATTTTTTTTAACAATATGAGAATAATTTTCTATCATCCTTTCCACTTCTAGATATCAAGAAACAAGGAGAAAGTATGAAATGAGATCAGACAATCCTCTGTTTAGAACAGCACATTAATGATTTTAAATACACTAAACCTGGAAATAAAGATTTGGTGCCTATAGAGATCTTTAGAAACAGCAATTTTTAAGACTGGTCATTCAAAATGGGAGTCAGAGAAAAAGCCCCATTCAAAGAGAATTTGGACACAAATCTTCAATTTCGAGGTATGGGGAGCACCTGAGGTTGATTGTTTAATGGCCACAAATACTTCCAAATCTATTGCGTGCAACTCTTTGCAAGGTGACACTGGCATGCCTCCCATCCACAGTTAGAATCTATTTCTCTATCCCTTTGAGTTGGCTTTCTGAATTGCTTTGTCAAAAAAAAAATATGGCAGAAATCACTTTGTGCAAGTTTTGGAGTTTTTGAGTGCATGCATCTTCCATGTTCAATATATTGGAACATTGCCTTGAGAATGTCACAGAGGAAACCAGTCTTGCCTACTGGAGGATAAGAAGCCTACTGGAAGAGGATAAAGATGCTTTAGACAATAGTCAGGGCCAACATATTCAGCTCAGTTCAGTTCAGTCACTCATTCGTGTCCAACTCTTTGCAACCCCATGAATCACAGCACGCCAGGCCTCCCTGTCCATCACCAACTCCTGGAGTTCATTCAGACTCACATCCATCAAGTCAGGATGCCATCCAGCCATCTCATCCTCTGTTGTCCTCTTCTCCTCCTGCCCCCAATCTCTCCCAGCATCAGCGTCTTTTCCAATGAGTCAACTCTTCGCATCAGGTGGCCAAAGTACTGGATCAGTCCTTCCAAAGAAATCCCAGGGCTGATCTCCTTCAGAATGGACTGGTTGGATCTCCTTGCAGTCCAAAGGACTCTCAAGAGCCTTCTCCAAAATCACAGTTCAAAAGCATCAGTTCTTCGGCATTCAGCCTTCTTCACAGTCCAACTCTCACATCTATACACGACCACTGGAAAAACCATAGCCTTGACTAGATGGACCTTTGTTGGCAAAGTAATGTCTCTGCTTTTGAATATGCTATCTAGGTTGGTCATAACTTTTCTTCCAAGGAGTAAGCATCTTTTAATTTCTTGGCTGCAGTCACCATCTGCAGTGATTTTGGAGCCCAGAAAAATAAAGTATGACACTGTTTCTACTGTTTCCCCATCTGTTTCCCATATAGTGATGGGGCCAGATGCCATGATCTTTGTTTTCTGAATGTTGAGCTTTAAGCCAACTTTTTCACTCTCCTCTTTTACTTTCAAGAGGCTTTTTAGTTCCTCTTCACTTTCTGCCATTAGTTCCTCTTCACTTTCTGCCATAAGGGTGGTGTCATTTGCATATCTGAGGTATTGATATTTCTCCCGGCAATCTTGATTCCAGCTTGTGCTTCTTCCAGCCCAGTGTTTCTCATGATGTGCCCTGCATAGAAGTTAATTATTAGTGAGTCCTTATTAGAATTTTCAACCCAGCCAACCTCCTAGCTATATGCAATTATATGAGTGGATCTAGGCTAAAACCAGCAGGGTAGCCATTCATCGAATTCACCGAGAAACCAATGTTTCTCCAAATTAATATGAAAAACAGTTAACTGAGTTTCAAAACACTTTGTTTGGGGGTTCTTTGTTATATTGAAAAAGATAATTGATAGATCACAGTAAAACAGAAATATTTAATTTTTTTGATGTGAACAAAAAATGCAAAGCCCACTTGTGATCTCTGAAACTCTATTTCCTAAACAGTGAAGGCTTAGATATTGGATATTGAATAGAATCAGGAAAATCAAATAGAAGAAATAAAGATGATACAGATAGGGTAAGAAAGAATGAGCACAGGCAAGAGAGACAAGACAAGGAAATAAAAAGGATCCTTCTTTCACTTATTTTTCTTTTCAGAATAAGTAGTTCTGTGTTCCTCTCTAAATTTTTCAAGATTTTCTTCTATTGGGGATACATTTAATGTGTTCATCTAGAGGAGCAGAAATAGGTTATAAGTTCTTAGGGGAAGGAAAATAAAAAGGAAACCAACACTCAGTGAGCATTTACTATATAACAGGAACTTGTTATTGATTAATATCATTGAATCATCACAACATCCCTGTGCCATGCATATTTTTCCTTATTTCACGGAAGAAGAAACTGCAGCTCAGGGAGATTAAGTCACTCTCTCAAGTTCACTGATCTAGTAAGTGGTATTGTTTTATTTGTTTCTGTTCCAAAACCCACACCATTTCGACATCCACATGCTAGCTCCCAGACTCTATTGTATTCATTTTGCTATCAGCAATGCTTAGTTTATTTCCTAGAACAATCTAGGTACTCAAAAGGTTCTCTTTGAGGATATTCAGGGGAATAAATCTCACATGACAGGAATTTCATTAATCTTTTTTACTCGTGTTATTAACATAAATATTTCTTTGTACACAGCTTGCTTCCTTTATGTGTTCATTAACTCACAACTGAGGCATTCATTAATTCATTTAACAAATAGGTACTGAGTACCTCATAAGTCCAGCTTTCTGGGCACTAGAAACCCAGTAATGAGAGGACACATACATACACACACACACACACACACACACACACACACAAACACACTCTCATAATCTCAGAGGTTCTGACTGCCTAAGGATGAGTTTTGGTTACTTCTGCGTCTTTCCCAGAGATATTGATGGGTAGTAGAGTCAGTTCTTCACATCACTAGCTAAGTTGGCTTCTCATTTGTTCTCTTCTTAGGCTCCTGATAACACAATGAAGGTAAATAACATGATATGATAATGATACACGTTTCTTTGATCTTCCTCAGTAAGTAATAATGAAGTGCCTCTTTCTAGGATTTGACCCCTTGTTTACCTTTAGTGGTTACAATGGTTAGAAAATATATTTGCTACCTGTGGAGAACTTACATTTAGTCTGGTTATAATGGTTTTAACATAATCTTAAAAACAGCAATTATTCTATCACACATATCAAAGCCCCTGGCACTTTAACTTAATTGAAATGTGCAGCTAAGTCAGACCACAGTCTCCTAAAGTTTCTATGGCAAATTTGTCAAAAGTTGGAGAGTGTCATTTATTCCCAGCTGTTTCTAAGGTTCACAACTTCCACCCCCCATACGTTGTCTGAGATTCTTGGCTGAGAGAGCTGTTTGTTTCTTTATTTAGCAAAAACTAGCACAGCTCTGCTTAACAGAGGGACAAGCTGGAATTTGCAAGTCTCTGTGATATCACTCAGGCAATTGCCAACTTGTCACAGGTGTACACAACAAGAGTAGTGGGAAGGAGAAATCTATGGACTCATGTGGACCTGGGTGCTGGGGCTCCATCCAATAGATCCCACACTTGTTCTGCATCTGTTAGGGAAAATCAGCTTTTAGTGATGGGCAGAGGTGAGGGGTACAGGTCCTACTCGCAGCTTATAAGATGCTCTGAGTCAGCAGTTATAAGCAGAGCTGTTAACAGAATGCTGCCTGACCATTAAGCCATGAAGAAGGGAATGGCAAGAAGAACTGGGTAAAGAAAGAAATACAAAACAGTGAGTTTTCTGAGAAATAGAGAATACACTGAGAGATTAGTTTTATTTTTAAAAGCTGCTGAGTTGGTCTCACTTCTTTGCTAAGTCTCTTTATTTTTTCCCCTAGAAGACTTGAATACCTGACCTGGAAGGTATTCAGGGGGAAGTGCCGAGGCTCAGCATACCAACAAGTGGACAGATAGGTGGCTGAACAGGTATGGCATTTTGGTCTCAGTCAGCTTTCTATGGAACTTAATTGAATAATATCACCTCTCATTTTTTTTTCTTCCCCCTCATTGATCAAGCTGCTTTTGAGAAAAGTGATACTTTGCATATCTGGCTAAGTGCTGTTAACAGCCTCTGCCTGTGGTTTGTTAAAATTAAAAAAAAAAAAAAAGTGTGATCTTGCCGGAGAAGTAATTTGCTTCTCTCCAACCAATGATGGCTTGTACTTTATGCAAATTGGTATCTAGGGACAACAAATCCCATTTAATACATATGCATAGTTCATAAAAAAAACGACGTGAGAGAAAGAGGAAAAAAAGATAAAGCAACCGAGTCAGCAAAAGAACAGGTTCCGAGGAAATTTATTGTCCCAAATTGGACATTTGTAACAGATGATGTGAACAAGTGTTAACTTTGTTTTCAGCAGCTCTTCACGTACACTCACTAGACATCACACAGATTATGTTTTAAGGATCTGAACTGTAATAAAAAAAAAGTGTCTATGGGCTTTAGAGTGTTGTGTTCCATATGGTTAGGGAAGTACGGAGTTATTGCGACAAGCATCTTGTGAAGCTCATTACGCGCGGTGGTGTTAGATGCGAATTGCCGCGCATAGCTATAGGGTAAGTACATGACATCCCACAGTCAGCAGATAGCAACTGGAAATGAAAGATATGAAGGAACAGAGTACAGCTTCAGGGAACATGTTAGACACAACATCTGCTGGTATCAGAACACTGCATTATCAGATCATTGTGGCCATGAATTTTTTATAAAGATACTTGTTTCACCCACCCCCCAAACTGCAACTTTGAAAGTGACATTTTGTACAAAAAGTTTTTGATTGAAGTGTGATGTCAGGAGGAAGTCCAGTGAAGTGAATCATTGCGGAGAGAACCCACACTGGCTGCCCAAGAAAACTTCTTTCTGCAAATGAGGACGGTGCCTACTCACAAAATCCATGCTGTAGTGTGTGTACATGGGAATGCATAAGCAAGAAAGTTTTCTAAGCAGAAACATGACGGAGGCGCTTGGCCTTTCTTACCACTCAGTGTGGGGAATGGTCCGTATTCTAGACAACCATTTAACATTCTCTTTCTCATGTGGACAGAGTGTCAGATACCAGCTCCCATTAAGCAAGGAGGTCATATTCCATCCACTCGCCTCTGTGCTCTGCTTGTTAATGGCAGCCATTAACAAGCCATTCCTTGTCCCAAGAAATCTTGCCATTTCTGCTCTTGTAAGATATTCCCTCATTTAAGGAAACATGCATAGATGAAAAACTAGCCAAGTTCTGCTCTTTGGGAGTAGTGTGTGCATTAGTGCCCCAGTCCTAGGGAGAGGGTAAGATGGTGGCCTGAAGGGAAGGAAAGAGTGAGTAGATGGTGCTCGCCTTGAAAAGAGTCAAGGGTCCTGATACTTCGGTCCCATCACAGGATGTCACCTGTTTCATCTTGGGAGATAACAATGTGCTTCTAAAGCATTATGGCTCATGGAAGAACCAGACTTTCTACATTCATGTTTCTGTTAATGTAGCTCTGGGAGAAGGCATCATTTCACTGATTCAGACTACCCAAGTTATGGGGTAGAGGGATAAACATATTTCTTTTAAAAAGCTAAACAAAAGAGGGAACAGAATTCAAAGACAAGTGGTCAGTGCCTGGAATGGATTCTGAAGAACCGAGAGGATGTCTTTTTCTCCACTGTGGAAACTATATTCAATTTGACTTTTTTTTCCCCAGTAAACCACTGGGTTCCTCTTCTAGCCTGTTAAGTGTAGTGACATTGGATGAGATTAGTGAGAGGCTGGGAAATTCTCAAAAGCCAAATATATTCATAGGAGTAGACATGCAAGAATATCTGTAGAGTAATTGGCAATAGTTTCAGATATGGGAGAAATACATAAAAGGTACTTATGAGTGAGTAAACACCAACTACAGAGTCTGATGCTTCAGTTTCACCTCTGAGCTGTTTGCTCATCATCCTATCACTTTCTCTCTTTCTCTTTTCTTATTGTTTCTTATTTTTCCTGTTTCATTTTTTTAAACCAAATTTAGGTAGGAAAGAAGATTCCTCTTTCCTTCATAATTCCTGTTCTGCATTTCTTTATGGAAGAGAGAAAAGCTATGGCCAACATAGATAGCATATTAAAAACCAGAGACATTATTTTGCCCACAAAGGTCCATCTAGTCAAAGCTAGAGTTTTTCCAGTGGTCATGTATGGATGTGAGAGCTGGACCGTAAAGAAAGCTGAGTGCCAAAGAATTGATGCTTTTGAACTGTGGTGCTGGAGAAGACTCTTGAGAGTCCCTTGGACCGCAAGGAGATCAAACCAGTCAATTTTAAAGGAAATGGGTCCTGAATATTCATTGGAAGGACTGATACTGAAGCTGAAACTCCAATACTTTGGCCACCCAATGCGAAGAACTGACTCATTTGAAAAGACCCTGATACTGGGAGAGATTGAAGGCGGGAGAAGAAGGGGACAACCAAGGATGAGATGATTGGATGGCATTACCAACTCGATGGACATGAGTTTGAACAGGCTCCGGGAGCTGGAGATGGACAGGGAAGCCTGGTGTGCTGCAGTTCTGGTTGCAAAGAGTTGGACATGACTGAACTGAACTGAACTGATTGATCCACAAAAACACCCACTTGGAAAAGGACTTATTCTCTACTGTTGTCTGTGAGAGTTTGAATGAATCATCAATAAACACAGGAGGGCCTGGAAAATCATTTGTTCATTGATCCACCAAATATTTCTTGAGTACTAGTTACCATGAATGACCCTTCTGCTGAAAACAACTAAATTATTTTATATCTATATTCATTTTGAAAAATATTTACAAGCAGCAAATTAGTAAGTAACATTTAGAAGAAAGGAAGAACAACGAGAGTTAAGTAACCCTGAATCTGTCTTTGTCTTGAGAACATTTGCTGCTCTAAGTAAATTTGGCTTTTGCTTTCTTGATCTTTGAGGGAATGGGGAAAGCAAAGTCTAGGGGTCACCCAGCGTGGGAAATCTAATATAAGACACTCCTGCATAGAACCAATCCCTCTGAGGACCACATATTCATGTAACATAAAGCACAAGTAAACACATCTCAGTTAAAAGCCCAATTTTGGCCCAAAATCCTTGCAAAAAGAAGGCAAGTAAAATTGCATCTCTGGAAACTGCACAGGATGGAAGAGAGATATTTTCTACTAAAAGTCCTAACTACAAACCAATTATAACATGGTTATGTCAGTCAAAATTCATATTCATACTATATTGGTGTCCAGAACATGAGCACATGTGCATACACACACACTATGCATGCACAGAGGCACAAGGATTTAGGTAAAAATTCTAGCCCAGTGGCAGAAACAGGACAGTTTTCTCTACTAGAACCCATCTTTCATATAGGCCTCCAAGACATCCTTATAAATAAACTATTAAGAAATATGTACACTTTTGTGCACAAGAAAATATGATAACATAAGTGAGAATCATTAAAATTTTTGGACAATGTAATCAGGTAAAGTCTTCAAAAAATAAATCAGATATTGAGTATAAAATAATTTTTTGTAATACAAATCTAAGAAAGAAAATAGGAGACTGAAATTATCAAAAAGATAAATATATAAAAATATAAAATCATATTTGAACAAGAAACAAATTGAACTTAATACAAAGTAAAAAAAAATTGTAAGCTGGAAGGTATAGTTGAATAGAAACAAAGAGATGCAAAGCATTTAAAAAGTTAAATCAAAATGAGGGAGCAAAAAGTTCTAAAATATGCCTAATTAACAAGAGGGAAGGGGGCTCAAGCAGTATTCAAAACTATAGTTTGTTTAGAATTTTCAAGAATATATTTTCAAAATTCTCATATTCATGACCAGATGAATCCTAGCCAGAAAAATATGTACCTAGTTACATGAAACTCAAGAGCACAAAACATAAATATATTAAAATACCAAGAGAAACATTAGAACCTTCAATGGTTTAATGAACTGACAGCGAACTTTTCAACAGTGACAATGAAAGCCAGAATACACTGTGATAATATCTTCAGTGTGCTCAGAGAAAATAACTCTTAACCATGATTTTATGCTAACAAAATAATTTACATTTTTTTAGCTTTGAGATATGATTGACATATAATGTTGTATAAGTTTAAAGTATACACTGTGGTGATTTGATATGTGTGTATATTATGAAATGATTACCACATGTAAGTTAGTTAACACATCCATTACCTTACCTAGTTACAATTTTTGTGTACGTGTTGAGAACTTTTGAGATGTACTCTCTGAGCAACTTTCATATATATAGCACAGTATCGTTAGCTATAGTCACTGTGCTGTACATTGTTATATAATAACTAGAAGTTTCACCCATTCTTCCACCATGCTCCTCTGGTGCCTAACAACCACCAGTCTACTCTATTTCTATCAGCTGAGTGTTTTAGATTCCACTTGTGAGTGAGATCACATAGTATTTGTGTTTCTATGTCTGACTTATTACACACATATAGCACATTTTCTTTATCCGTTCATCCACTGAGAGACATATCAGTTGTTTCCTTGTCTTAGCTATTGAAATAGTGTTGTAATGAACATGGAGGTATAGATATCTCTTCATGGTAGTGATTTCAGTTCAGTTCAGTCACTTAGTGGATAGTGATTCAATTTCCTTCAAATACGTAATTCCAGAAATGAAATCGCTAGATCATGTTATAGTTCTATGTTTAATTTTTTGAGGAATCTCTATGCTGTTTTCCATAATAGCTGCACCAGTTTACATTCCCACCAAATGTTATTTCCATTTTAAGGTATTATTAACCAATTTCTATTTTAGTAAACTTTTTCTCTAGGAACATTACGTTTTGTAGATATCCTTCAGAATCTCTAGGGTGGGTGATCTTATAGCTTTTATTATTTATTAATTTGACAAATTATATGAATAGATTTTTTGATATGAAGGACTGTTTTCCTAGCATAAGATCCACTTAGTTAGACAGTATTCTTTTTGAATTTTATTCTGCAGTCTTTACTGTGAGATTTTATTTAAGATCTTTGCATTGATATTCATGAGATATTGGTTTAGAGTTTCCTACATGAAATCATTTTCAGTTTTGGTATTAATATTACATTCACTACATATGAAGAATGTGGAAATATTGGAGCTATCCACTCCTGAAAGCTTTTACTTGTGAACATGTCTAGACTTGGTACTTTATGGAGAGCGATAACGTGAGAGCTATGTGGCTTGGACAAATGTGGAAAGAAGACAGACTTTTCATTTTTGTTTTTTAACAGCTTTGTTGAGCTAAAATGTACATGTATATATCATAATGTTCACTCACTTCCTGTGTGCAATTCAATTCAACATTTAGAGTTGTGAAACCATCATCATAATCTAATTGTGGAATATTTTCATTATTTCCTCCCCTCCAAAAAACTCAAACCAATTAGTAGTCACTACTTCATTCCACCTTTGGCCCCTACAACCAGTCCTGGACAACCACTTATCTAATTTCTGTCTCTTTAGATTTGCCTATTCTGGACATTAAAAAAAAATGCTTCATACAACATGTAGTGCTTCCTTCAAAGTACAATGCTTTTGAGGTTTGTCCCTGTTGTAGCCTTTATCAGTACTTCATTTCTTAATATTCCAAATTATATCATACTGTATAGATATATCACATTTCATTTACCCAGTCAGTAGTTGATGGGCATTTGAATTGTTTCTGCTTGTTTCCACTTTTGACTATCATGAGTAATATTACTATAAATATTTGTGTACAAACTTCTTGTGGACATATGTTTTCAATTTTCCTTAGGTGTACACTTAGGCAGGTATGGAGAATTTGTAAGCCTTGGTGGACATTCAATTAGAAATTTAAAAGTTGAGATACTCTGGGGAAGTGCTAAATAATTGGGAGCTATTTAATATCATGCTTCCCTGGTGGCTCAGAGGTTAAAGCATCTGCCTCCAATGCGGGAGACCTGGGTTCGATCCCTGGGTTGGGAAGATCCCCTGGAGAAGGAAATGGCAATCCACTCCAGTATTCTTGCCTGGAGAATCCCATGGACGGAGAAGCCTAGTAGGTTACAGTCCACGGGGTCGCAAAGAGTCGGACACGACTGAGCAACTTCCCACCACCATTTAATATCAAAAGGTTTTTGACAATACATAGGAAGACATCAGATGGATTGCATGGGCTATATTGTAACTCTATGTTTAACTTTCTGAGGAACTCCTGAACTATTTTCCAAAGCAGCTGCACAATTTTGTATTCCCTTTTGTATTAGCAGTGTTTGAGGGTTTTCCGAAATCCTCAAATCCTCATCAATACTTGTTGTTGTTCATCATTTTGATTACATCCATTCTGATAGGTATGAAGTAGCATCTCATTGTGGACTTGATTTGCCATTTCCTTAATAACTAATGACATTCAGCATTTCTTCATGTTTATTACCATTCATATATCTTCTATGAAAATAAATAGTCATTTAATTCAACATCATAATGGTTTACTCCTATATTTCTTCTAAAAGCTTTATAGTTTTAACTCATTTTATTTCTATGATCCACTTTGAGTTAATTTTTATGTAATGATGTGACATAGTGGTTCAAATTTATTCTTTTGCAAATTTACCCAGATTTATTCATTTGTTCCAGATATAAACTTTTGAAATTTTGTTTGTATTTAACTGTATAAAGCTATTCAGAAAAATACTTGGATAAGTTAAGAGAAAAGAGGAAAATCCTTCACAAAACAAAATAGAGAATGTCATTATCATAGGAGAAGCAGATGTCATTTTATTCTTTCTTCAAATTCCCCAAACTATCCATTACAAAAAAAATTATCCAATAAGATGATTTTTGAAAATAGCTCACAATATATACAATAGGATATCCTACAATCATTAATAAAGGAGATGTTTATACATGCACAAACAGGGATATGCTCCAGAATATATTGTGATAAAAGTTGCAGAGAAGTGTTTATATCATGCAAATGTCAGTGTGAAAATTATATAATGCATGTATGCAAATGCATAGAACATTTCTGTAAGGACTTACATAGAATAATAGTTATAAAATTAGTAAAGTGCATGCCCTGGATAGAATGATAGATGACCAGGGAGTTGAGAGAGGTAAAAACTTGTTTTACCAATGCCATTTTGCACTTTGTAGATTGGAAAAATGCATATGTTTTGCATAGTTAAAACTTAATAAAAGTTAATAAACTTGATAGTTATGTCCCAGTCTGCATCCCCATGGACTGTAGCCTGCTAGGCTCCTCTGTCCAAGGAATCTTTCAGAAAAGAGTACTGGAGTGGGTTGCCTTTCCTCCTCCAGGGGAATTTTCCCAACCCTGGGATTGACCTTGCATCTCTTGCATCTCCTAACTTGCAGGTGGATTCTTTACCACTGTACCACCTGGGAAGCCCCCAAACTGGCTTATTAGCTTTATTTAATTTTAATAGAGATCATCTTTCTCAAAGTTTTCTCTTAGTTATTGATTGTAGAACTCTAAAATATTTTGTATACACAAATAATTCAGAAAAAGCTATCAGTGCAAATTCCTTGAGCAGCCTAACACTGCAGTCAGAACCCACTCAGTATTGAAAAAAACTCAAAAAATACCCAAAGAGATCACATACTCTTCTTAAAGGGAACTTGATGCATCAGCACACACTTGCTCACAAATCTCAGAACATTCAAACAGAAACCACACCTTGTATTTTGAGAAAGGTACAGTTTTATAAGCCAAAGAGTCTTGAATCATATTCTTCAAGAAAACAATAATTAAAGTTATGGTGGATTTTATTTGCTTCCTTGAAGGGAAGATATGGGTGTTTGGGAAAGCATTTTCTGACATTTTTTGAGGCTAATGCCAGAGAGCAAAACCATTTATCCCCAGTACTATGAGTTACACCTAATACCGTCTCTTTTAGTCAGCTGGGCTAATGGACCCACTGATCTGATCTAACACGGCAGCCTCTAATGCTCTCAAAGTAGTTTACAAATGCTGTCTAAATGTTCTCTCAAACATGGCCAGTTTCCAAGATGTCTCTGTTACTCCAAAAGAAAGAATGTGTGTATACATATATATATACATACATACATTACACACACACATACATAGCCATATCTGTATGTGTTTATTACAATGTCTTGATTGCCCCAGACTTTTAATCTATCTCATGCATTGTACACTTTAAAACCACTATTTTTAGTCTGAATTTTATTTTAAAGTTTGCAAATTGTACAGATAAAAGCTTGATGTGAATGAAGAATGCTTGGCTGTATTCTTACATCCTGTTTCCAATTTGCTCCAAAGTCCATATATATATATATCAGTGGATATTTAACAACGAATGACTAATTCCTTTCAATCAGAAGCCTGAGCTCTTCAAGCACAGGGTGTGTAAACTTGGGCAGTTAGTTTTAAAGAGCCAAAGAAATTTACAAATGCAGTTACCTGTTGTTAAATCCCATGATTGGGAACAAAGAGAGGACTTCTTTACATATTATTCACCCTACTGCTGAGTATGTACAGTCGAAAAGCTATGACTGATGATGTCACCAAAACAAAGGAGTGCATTTAGTCTAATAAGCCAACTTGAAGAGACATTGAAAGGTTGAAATTATGTATGGCAGAAGACAATTATGTAAACTAAATGATTCTTTAATTAGTAATGAGATCCATCATGGGCAAAAGAGAAAGGATTATAGGATGGAAAGCCTTGTGATTTACTCTGTGTGTGTCCATATATGCTTGCAGTATATATATTTTGAGATATAAATAATATATGCATGGTGTGAATGCCATGGCTTCTGAATCTATGAGCTCATGACTGAGCTCATGAGTCATTCATCCACTGGGTGGATAAATATCTAGAATGTAAGGATTGTTTCTTAAGTGATAGAATTAATTGCCTGGTGCCTGAAGCCATATGGTTTTCTTATTAGGGGAAAAAATGGAATTTAATTGATCTGCAATCTATATTCCCTTATTTTCAAATATAACTAGTTGCTTTACACTGGCCTAATTTTTTAAAATATTAAATCAAACATAGAAGTCCATAAATTTCTTCATGTGTGTAAGGCAATACTCATATATCAACATCAATGTAAACGCATAAAATAACAAAATATTATTTGCTGTACTTTTAAATGTTTCCCAGTCTTTGGATGAATAACTGATTTTACCGGCAAAGTTACATTTGTTTCCAAATTTTAGATCTTTTAGATCACAATGGGTTTCAAGCTATGTTTCATAAAACCCACATGCCCAATGTGACTTCTCCTTCTTCCTTCTCCCCTCTTCTTTACTGTGATCAAGTGTGGGAGGTAAGGAAACAAGGAGACAGAGCTCTAGCCCAGAGAGCTACAGCCTTTGGTGGGGAGGAGGTATGAGGGTTTATTTTATGTCTCTGTTTAAGCAAAAGTGTTCTATGGTTATAAATCATTTTAAAATACTCTTAAGAAAAAATATGAAACAAAACTAAAGTTACTTTCTTAATTCATACAAGAAATGAAAAAATAAAACATGCTACAGAAGTACAGGAAACAAATCTTTGGGTAATTTTAAAAATATTTTTCAGTGACTGAAATAAAGCCTATATCAGGAAAAAAAAATGGCAGACTTAAGAGTATATTAAACTTCTGGTGAAGTGAAGTGAAGTGAATTCGCTCAGTTGTGTCCGACTCTTTGTGACCCCGTGGACGGTAGCCTACCAGGCTCCTCCCTCCATGGGATTCTCCAGGCAAGAATACTGGAGTGAGTTGCCATTTCCTTCTCCAGGGGATCTTCTCGACTCAGGGATCAAACCAGGGTCTCCCACATTGTAGGCAGACGTAAATAAAACATGCTACAGAAGTACAGGAAACAAATCTTTGGGTAATTTTAAAAATATTTTTCAGTGACTGAAATAAAGCCTATATCAGGAAAAAAAAATGGCAGACTTAAGAGTATATTAAACTTCTGGTGAAGTGAAGTGAAGTGAATTCGCTCAGTTGTGTCCGACTCTTTGTGACCCCGTGGACGGTAGCCTACCAGGCTCCTCCCTCCATGGGATTCTCCAGGCAAGAATACTGGAGTGAGTTGCCATTTCCTTCTCCAGGGGATCTTCTCGACTCAGGGATCAAACCAGGGTCTCCCACATTGTAGGCAGACGCTTTAACCTTTGAGCCACCAGGGAAGCCATATTAAACTTCTACACATACAAAATAACATTTAAAAATTATAAATGTTCAAAGTAAAACCTTTTAAATACTAAAGATGGAAATGTTTTAATATTCATTAAAAGACAACATATTATTATTAATCTCTACAACAAATAAAGACTTCTTTAACATGTATTCAAGAGCAAGTAACTATATTTAAAATAGCAAAAGCTATTAACACAAAATTCACCAGAGAATGAAATCACTCTTCCTGATTTAAAAATATTACAAGGTTACAATGATGAAAACAGTACAGTATTGGCACCAAAATAGAGACACAGACCAGTGGAAAAGGATATAGAGCCTGGAAATAAACCCATACTTATATGATCAACTGATCTCAACAAACGTGCTGAAAAGATACATAAAGAAAGAACAGTGTCGTCAACCAATGGTGCTGGGAAAACTGGCTATCCATATGAAAGCGGCAACACTTTATCCCTTTTACCAAAAAATCATTTTGAAATGCAGTAAGACTTAACAAAAAGATCTGAATCTATAAAACTCCTGGAAGAAAAAATAAAGAAAAATCTCCTTAATATTGGTCTTGGTCATTATTTCTTAGCTATGACACCAAAAGCACAGATAATAAAAGCAAAAATAGACAAGTGAAACTACACCAAACTAAAACCCTGCAGAGCAAAGGAAACAATCAAAAGGGTCAAAAGACAGCCTACAGAGTCAAAGAATATATTTAAAAACCACCTATCTAAAAAAGAGCTTTTCAATTTTTCTGTCCAAAATTTATAAGAAATTTTCTACAACTCAAAAGCAAGCAAACAAAACCTGATTTACAAATAAGCACAGGACTTGAATATATACTTCTACAAAGAAGATAAACACAAGGCCAACATGTATACAAAAAGGCACAAAACCATTAATCATCAGAGAAATGAGAATTAAAAGTACAGCGAGGTACCATCCCCAACTGTTAGGATGAGCATTGTCAAAAACAAAACAAAATGCAATAAATTTTCATAAGGATGTAGAGAAAAGGGAAACTTTGTACATTGTTGGTGGAATGCAAAATGATGAGGAACCTGTGGAAAGCATTGTTGAATTTCCTCAAAAACTCATAAATAGGGGGGGTTTTCAAGATGGCGGAGGAATAGGACGGAGAGACCACTTTCTCCGGCACAAATTCATCAAAAGAACATCTCAACGCTGGGTAAATTCTACAGGGCAGCTTCTGAATGTGAGCAGAGGACATAAGGCATCCAGAAAAGCAGAACATTGTCTTCAAAAAGAGGTAGGAAAAACACAGAAGACGAAAAGGGAAACAAAGGACGTGGGGAGGGAGCTCCGTCCCGGGAAGGGAGTCCTGTCCCGGGAAAAGTTTTAAAGGGAGAGAAGTTTCCAAACCCCGGGAAGCACTCTCACTGCCGAATCTGTGGCGAGTCTTGGAGGCACATGGCAGGGAGGAAAAATGAATGGTGATTGAGACCAGCAGGTTGCGAGCCCGGCGGTGATTCCCGGCGGAGAGGCAGAGCAGACGCCTGCATCCGCCACTAGCAAGTGGGGGCTGGGCAAGGAGGCGCGGGAGACGCGGGCGGCGGCGCTTCTTAAGAATCGGGCCGGAGCGCCCGCGCGTAACCAGAGCGAACTAACTCGGGCTAGCACACCAGACTGTGGGACAGTTACCACGCGAAAAGCTCGAACATAAGAC
>SJXQ01001972.1:0-110766 GCA_006408695.1 Aepyceros melampus
GGACAGCCTTTCCAAATGTTTATCAAAGACCCTTCCAATGGTAATAGAAGAAATTTTTTAAAAAGAGGATTATATTGTCAAAATATTTGATCAACGCTATCCAGTGTGTTGCGCCTTGGATATTCACAGTGAGCAACAGCTGATGAAGACTGTGGAAGTCCTTGAGTGGGGAAGTCTGAGAGGCTGGAGAAATCATGCAGTGAAGATGCCTGTGTGCTTTTATCTACCATGTTACCTCCCAAACTCATTTCAATGTGGAGTCACTTCTGCAAACAAGACTTATTTATTTAGTTAGTTGGTTGTGCCAGGTCCTGGTTGTGACACATAGGATCTTTAGTTGCAGTATGCACGCTCTCAGTTGCCACATGTGAGATCTAGTCCTCTGACCAGGGATCGTATCCAGGCCCCCTGCATTGGGAGCTCAGAGTCTTCACCACTGGACCATCAAGGAAGTCCCCAAACAACACTTAATATTCTGCAATATTCTCTTAATATTCTACAATGTTCTTTGAAAAACTCAGTTTGGAGAACTTCAGGGCCAACTGGAGATATTTAAAAGAGAATTTCTGCATGTAAAATCTTTTCCAGTTCTTCGATTCTCAGTATCAATAAGGTGAGGATCTAGGATATTTCTTTAGGAAATTAATAATTTCCTTAGAAAATTAATTTTAGATTGTTTGGTTACCTATATATATCTAGAAAGTCATGTTTTATTCCAAAGGTGCACACAGCACTCATGGCTCATTATATAACCTTTGCTTTGTAATAATGACTTAAAGTTCTACCAAGATCTGGATTAGCATCTCCAGTTTTCATAGAAGGAAACTTTAGCACAGAGAGAGATGTCTGGGCTGTACCTGAGCAGCAAAGCCAAGGTCAGCATCCAATTAACATTTTCTAATGCCCACTGGGCCCCTAACATTTTACCTTGAGTTCAGCTGTGTTTATACAAAGAGAAAAGGCAGTTTGTATCTTGCAAGGATATGAAGGGCAACTCTACTTATTTCTCATGCAGGTCTGGGACTGTGTTTCAGTAGATACACTCAGTATCACCTGTTTTGCTTTATAATGTTGAGAAAGAGTCAAAGAGAAAGTTAGATTCTTTGTTATTTCCAAACTTTTGAGTTATGAGAATTTCTTTTTAAAATAAAATAATTGATTCCTTTGAAAATTGTAACTTTAATTTTGTAACCCCTGATTTTTAAGAATGGCATATCCATCAGATTTCTATTTAGCATATTTGTATTAACTGCATATTATATGATAGGCATGATGCTGAATAAACAGTCTTTGCTCTCAAGAGGTTTGCAGACTAAAATATGACTTGAATGCAATGAATCTGCATTTTAGTAATCACTACAACATCTATATATACTTTAAGATACAGGTGCATAGGTGTGTGAGAATAAAAACATAGTTGACAAATACCATTGGCAGACTCTTGCATGAGGTGGTATCTCAGATCTCTTACTTCCATCCAAATTTTGTAGCCCATTGATTCCTAACCACTGGCTTGAGCTTTTTCCTGCTCCCAGGAGGGATGACTCCACCTTTTATTCTCAGATAACGGAGTGTTTGCAAAAGCAGACTTTAGATTCCAACTTCTGGTTCTAGTATTTATCATCTATGTGACCTTGGACAAGTTCCTTGATGTCTCTGTGCTTCCATCTCTATTTTTTTCTTCAGTCTCCTTTGAGGTATAATAGACAAATAAAATTATATTTTAAGTGTACAATGTGATAATTTAACATATGTGTAAAGCTCCAGTACTTTGGCCACCTTATGCAAAAAGTTGACTCATTGGAAAAGACCCTGATGCTGGGAGGGATTGGGGACAGGAGGAGAAAGGGACGACTGAGGATGAGATGGCTGGATGGCATCATGGACTCAATGGACGTGAGTCTGAGTGAACTCCAGGAGTTGGTGATGGACAGGGAGGCCTGGCGTGCTGCGATTCATGGGGTCGCAAAGAGTCGGACACGACTGCGCGACTGAACTGAACTGAACTGATAACTTATGAAAGTATTCTCACAAAGTTGATTAACACATTCATCATCTTACTATGCTTGTTTTTATGAGGACACAAGTTCTATTCTCTTATCAAATTTCAATTAAACAATAAATATAGTATTATCAACCGTGTGTGTTAGTCATTCTGCTAAGTCACTTCAGTTGTGGCCTACTGTGTGCGGCCCCATGGACAGCAGCCCACCAGGCTACCCCGTCCCTGGGATTCTCCAGGCAAGAACACTGGAGTGGGTCGCCATTTCCTTCTCCAATGCATGAAAGTGAAAAATGAAAGTGAAGTCACTCAGTCGTGTCTGACCCTCAGCAACCCCATGGGCTGCAGCCCACCAGGCTCCTCCGTCCATGGGATTTTCCAGGCAAGAGTACTGGAGTGGGGTGCCATTGCTTTCTCCGATTAGTCACTCAGTCACATCCAACTCTTTGTGACCCCATGGACTGTAGCTCTCCAGGCTCCTCTGTTCATGGAATTCTCCAGGCAAGAATTCTGGAGTGGGTAGCCATTCCCTTCTTCAGGATCTTCCTGACCCAGGACTGAACCCAGGTTTCTCACACTGCAGGCAAATTCTTTACTATCTGAGCCACCAGGGAAGTGACCATGTTATATGTTATATCTTCAAAGCTTTTTCATCTTATAACTGAAAATTTGTATCCTTTTACTACCTTCTCCTCATTTCCCCTGCTTGCCCAGCCTTGGCAATCACTATTTTACTCTCCGCTTCTATGAGTTTGCCTATTTTAGGTTACACATACAACTGCACCAGTACAGTACTTGTCTTTCTGTGTCTGGTCTATTTTAAAGAGCATGATACTGTTTGGGTTTATTCATGTTGTCATGAATGGCAAGATTTCTTTTTTTAAGGCAGAATAATGCACTTACATATGTGTTTGTATATCACACTCTGTAGTCATCCATTGATGGGCATTTTGGTTGTTCCTATGTTCTAACTACTGTGAATAATTCTGCAGTGAACATGGAAGCATTGTGCTCTCTTCCAGATAATGATTTTGTATCCTTTGGATGTATACCCAGAAATGGCAGTGCCAGGTCAGACATTAGTTCTGTCTGCAATTTCTTGAGGACTCTATACTTTTTTCCAAAGTGGATGGACCAGTTTACATTCCCACCAACAGTGTACAAGTGTTCCTTTTTATCTACAGCCTCACAATTATTTGTTATCTCTTAATATTTTCATAATAGCCATCCTAACAGGTGTGAGGTGATACTTCATTGTGGTTTTAATTTGTATATCCCTGATATTTAGTGATGTTGAGTGCCTTTTCATGTACCTCTTTGCCATTTGTATGTCTTCTTTGGACAATGTTATTCAGCTTCTTTGCCCATTTTTAAATTGGTTTATTACATTTCTTTTATACACACACACACACACATACATAGATACACTAGTATGAGTTCCTTGTATATACAAAGTATTAATCCTTTAAACATGTGGTTTGCAAATTTGTTCTTCACTTCTATCAGTTCAGTTCAGTCAGTCATGTCTGACTCTTTGCGACCCCATGAATCACAGCACGCCAGCCTCCCTGTCCATCACCAACTCCCGGAGTTCACTCAGACTCACGTCCATCGAGTCCCTGATGCCATCCAGCCATCTCACATTACCATATGTAAAATTAGATAGCAGTGGAAATTTACTGTATTAATGGCACATTTTATGCCACCCGTCTGGTCTTTCATTCATTCAGTTGGCACACTATGTGCTAGGTCCAGGCCCCTTCATAGTGAGGAGGGGTTTCTATGCCAGGAAGAGGAGGTCTTACAGCTGAGCCTTCAGGCCTCACTCTTGCCTCATCATTTTCTCCTCGGGTTCACTCTGAGGTGTATATTTCTAAAAGCAGTTGCACTGAAAATGATCTTGTTTTATACAGGAAAACCATGATGCTGGGCCTCTGGCAGCAGCATCTGCTTTCCTGAAAATGACTGTTCCATGACAGTCTGACTCCAGTCAGGAAGAAGCAGCCGGCAAAAAAGAGAGGAATTCCTGCAAGTGATAGGGACTCAATTGAAAACACAGATGTTTCAGTGATATCATCTGGAAAGAGAAAAGGCACAAAGGTAACTCAGGAAAAGCACAGAAAAAGAGCAGGGCTTCCTATTTAAATACCATTTTAACATCATCTTCTTTGGTGGTAATTTTTTATCTATTATGAACTCTCTCTGAAATAAGCACAGGGAAATGAGCAGAGGCAGCATCACGCAGAGGCAAAGCATCTAACCTGACTGGCTGGTGACTCAGCACCAAGACTGCTCTGGGCCCTGAGAAGCTGGAATAACATCCTCTGATAAAGACATCAGATCCTACAGTGGTCAGTACTGACCAGGATAAGAGATCCATCCCTGGTTTTTCTGTGGTTCCATGTTTTTCATGGCAGTGGTGGTTTAGTCGCTAAGTCGTTTCATGTTTCTTTTTTTTTACTTTATTTTACTTTACAATACTGTATTGGTTTTGCCATACATCAACATGAATCCACCACGGGTGTACACGTGTTCCCAATCCTGAACCCCCCTCCCACCTGCCTCCCCAAACCATCTCTCTGGGCATCCCAGTGCACTAGCCCCAAGCATCCTGTATCCTGCATTGAACCTAGCCTGGCGATTCGTTTCTTACTCTTGCAACGCCATGAACTGTAACCCTCCAGGTTCCTCTGTCCATGGAATTTTCCAGGCAAGAGGACTGGAGTGGGTTGCCATTTTCTTCTCCAGGGGATCTTCCCGACCCAGGGATTGAACTCCTTTCTCCTGTATTTCAGGCGGTTTCCTGCACTGCAGGCAGATTTTTAACCACCTGAGCCACCAAGGAAGCCCTCCATGCTCTTCATATACATCTACATGAAAAAGCCAAAGGACATTTCAGGAGGAGTCATAACAGAAGTGCCGGAGAGCATCAGGGATAACTTTCAATCCCGAAAGCATGTCTAGCGGTGTGTGTGAGAGCCCACCTCTCCATGGATAAGTGGACCAGGCTTCGCAAAGGACATGGCAGAGGCAGCAAGCTAGCCAATCAGATCTGGTGGCCAGTGTCACTGTTCATTCTTCTGCTCACATGGGTATCTGACTACATGCCCTGCTTCCCCCCTCCACAATCAACAGTAGTTTGAAGGTCCATTGATGCAGTTCTTCCTACAGAAGACATATGGCTTTTTAATATAGAATGCATGTGTGATTAACAGCCTGCATATCTAGTCAGCTCAGTCTCAGAGTGTCCAGGATGCCTTAGAACAAATGTCAAATAGGATCAGAAGTGAGCCTTGCCTGTATCCATGGGCATTCTCCTGATACTCTGCAATTTCAGAGAAACCAAAGCATTTTGTATGCTGTGGTGCTATAGCAACAAAAGATGAGGAGCTGAAAGAGCTACAGCTTCAGAGGTTCACGTCAGGGGAAGGGACCTGAGAGAACATTCAGTGGCTTTCAAACCATGTTTCACAGAAACTGCAGTTCTGTGTATTCGCCATAATTCTTTCATTCTACAGTGGCATAAAAGCTGTTCAAACTGTCTGGGAAAATCTTGGGTTTATATTAGCATCAGGCATGCTTGGATCCAGATGCTTAAATAGTGTTTCAAGTCACCCCCTCCCCGCTCCTCTTAACTTTGTCTCTTACTTCCTCTTCCCTGTTTTAGAGCTTAATTCTCAGTCAGACTCTCTTCCATAAAGTAGCAAAGACAGCCAGCAGCAGCTCCAGGACAAAGAGCATCCTCTTTCCTCATGTTTTCAGAAAAAAAATCTTAGAATTAAATCTCATTGACCCAGAATGAGTCATGTTCTCATCTCCGAGGCAATCATTGGTGACTCTGCTTCACCAGATCTGGTCACGTTCCCATCTGTAGTGCTGGGGAGTCCCCCTTGAGTCAAACAGACCTGGAGGGAGAGACAGATTGAGAGGGAAATAGGGAGAGATGGATACAAAATCTGAGTAATTCCCCCAGAAAAGAGGTAGATTCTGTTTACAGAAGAGATTTTAGAAGATTAAAAATAGCAGATGGCCACCAGCTTCACAATGCTGTCTCAGGATCAGCCAAGGCAGTGACAGGGAGGGGAGGGAAGTGGGTAAATCTCTAGTCCTCTTACACCTGCTTCAAAAGAGCTTCTCTGTTTATTTCCTCCAGCTCCGAGATATAATTGACATATGTGCGTGTGTGTGCTAAGTCGCTTCAGTCGTGTCCGACTCTGCGACCTTATGGACTGTAGCTCGCCAGGTTTCTCTGTCCAGGGGATTGTCCAGGCAAGAATACTGGAGTGGTTTGCCAAGCCCTGCTTCAGAGGATCTTCCTGAGCCAGTGATTGAACCCGCATCTCTTACGTCTCCTGCATTGGCTGGCACGTTCTTTACCTCTTCTGCCACCTGGGAAGCCCATAATTGACATATAACATTATGTAAATTTAAGGTGATTTGACACACTTATATATTGCAAAGTGATTACCACCATAGTGTTAGCTAACACCCCCATCACCATCACCTCACAGAACTACCATTTCTTTTCTGTGAGGAGAACATTGAAGATACAATCTCTTATCAACTTTCCAGTATACAATACAGTATTATGGACTATAATCAGCATGCTGCAGACTATATCCCAGAACTATCTTCTAACTGCAAGTTTGTATTCTTTGATTGACATCTCTCCCAGTACCCTCACCCCTAAAGTCCCTGGGAACCATGATTTTAGTCTCTGCTTCTAGGAGTTCAGCTTTTTTAGAACCCATGTATAAATTACATCATATAGTATCTTCATTTGTCTGACTTATTTTACTTAGCCTCATGCCTTCTGGGTCCATCCATATTGCTGCCAATGGCAGGATATCCTCCTTTCTCACAGCTGAATAGTGTTCCATTGTAGGTCTTTTTCATCCACTGAGGGACACTTAGATTGTCTCCGTATCTGGGCTTTGTGAAGAATGTGGCTGTGAACACGGAAGTGCATAGTATATATCTCTTCGAGATCCTCTTTTCATTTCCTTCAGATAGATACCTAGAGGTGGGATTGCTGAATCATATAGTAATTCTATTTTTGTTTTTTGAGTAATAGCCATACTGTTTTCTATAGTGGCTTCACAAATTTACATTCTTACCAACAGTGTGCAAATGTTCTCTTTTCTCTATATCTGTTTTTTTAGTTTTGTATAGACTAGTATTCTGGGTTAGATGTAATTTGAAGAAAGTGATTTATAATTTGCTGCTAAACCAGAATGTTTAGAAACAACTTTATTTAAACTTTCCCAGTTTGTAAGCTGAGTCTCAGAGATGGTATGTCATTTGTCTCAGAGTTACACAGCTAACTGGTGGGAAAATTGTGATGCCATTATGTCAGATAGCATACTAACATATCCAAAAACCTAGTGTGTCGAAGGTCTTTTTCAAGGTACTGCATAAAATTACAAAGATAAATAGCTCACAGAGTTCACAATAATTTAGGGAAGATATGACAAACACACATAAAGAGAATTCACAGGAAGAAAAATGTATGGCAGTCTGTATTTTCCAAAAATATTGCAGCAGTATGGCTGGTCTCATATTCTCTTCCAGAATATGTTTTGCTCCTCAAGGAATGGAGTCTATTTCCCAACCCTTTAAATCCTTGGCAGGTTTGTGTGTGTGTGTGTGTTTTGCTCAGTTGCTCAGTTGCATCCAACTCTTTGTGACTCCACGGACTATTGCCCATCAAGCTCCTCTGTCTATGGGATTCTCCAGGCAAGAATACTCGTGTGGTTAGCGGTGCCCTGCTCCAGGGGATCTTCCCGACCCAGGGATTGAACCTACGTCTCCTGGGTCTCTGGCATTGCAGGCAGATTCTTTACCACTAGTCCTACCTGGGAAGCCCCAGGCAGGCTTGTGAGGCTCCAACAAGTTGAATGCAGCAGAACTTTTGAAGTTATGTTAAAAAGACAATATGTGTCCCACCTGACTGGCTCTGTCAGTATATTCAGGTGGGGACATCAGCTAGGTTGTGGTGAGAAAGCCCCAACCATCTCGGGCAGAGAGCCCACATGGAGAGGCCAAGACAAGAGAACTGAGCTCCCCTGCTGATGGTCAGAATCAACTGCCAGACGCGAGAGTGAATGAACCCAGCCCCTGGTTTACAGGCTTTGATCTCAGGCCCCAGACAGTGTGGAGCAGAGCAAAGCCCTCCCCACTGTGTCCCTCCACATGCCTGACCCACAGATCTGAGAGCATGATAAATGGTTGTTCTGTGCCAGAGAAACTGGCACAGCCTGACTTTGTCTGAATCTTCATAAATGGTGTGACGAGTAGTAGAAACTATTCCTGTGAATTGCCCAAATATATTTCTCCCACCCCCTTCCTTAGCCAAAATCACTGCAGATGGTGATTGCAGCCATGAAACTAAAAAAAAACGCTTACTCCTTGGAAGGAAAGTTGTGACCAACCTAGACAGCATATTAAAAAGCAGAGACATTATTTTGTCAACAACGGTCCATCTAGTCAAGGCTATGGTTTTCCTATTAGTCATGTATGGATGTGAGAGTTGGACTATAAAGAAAGCTGAGCACTGCAGAATTGATGCTTTTTTTTTTTCTTTAATTAATTTTTATTTTTTAGTTTGTTTTGCTTTACAATACTTTATTCGTTTTGCTACACATCGACATGAATCAGCCACGGGTGTACATGACTCCCAATCCCGACCCCCTCCTCCCCCCTCCTGCCCCACACCCTCTCTCTGGATTATCCCCGTGCATCAGTCCCAAGCATCCTGCATCCTGCATCAAACCTGGACTGGCAATTCGTTTCGCTTATGATATCACACATGTTACATTGCCACTCTGCCAACCCATCCCACCCTCTCCCTCTCCCACAGAGTCCAAAAGGCCATTCTATACATCTGTGTCTCTTTTGCTGTCTTGCGTACAGGTTTATCATTACCATCATTCTAAATTCCATATATATGTGTAAGTATACTGTAGTGGTGTTTTTCTTTCTGGCTTACTTCACTCTGTATAATCGGCTCCAGCGTCATCCACCTCATTAGAACTGATTCAAATGTATTCTTTTTAATAGCTGAGTAATACTCCATTGTTTATATGTATCACAGCTTTCTTATACATTCATCTGCTGATGGACATCTAGGTTGCTTCCATGTCCTGGCTATTATCAACAGTGCCGCAATGAACATTGGGGTACACGTGTCTCTTTCAATTCTGGTTTCCTTGGTGTGTATGCCCAGCAGTGGGATTGCTGAATCATAAGGCATTTCGGAGAAGACTCTTGAGAGTCCCTTGGACTGCAGGGAGATCCAACCAGTCCATCTTAAAGGAGATCAGTCCTGGGTGTTCATTGGAAGGACTGATGTTGAAGCTAAAACTCCAATACTTTGGCCACCTGATGTGAAGAGCTGATTCATTGGAAAAAAACCCTGATGCTGGGAAAGATTGAGGGCAGGAGGAGAAGGGGACGATAGAGAATGAGATGGCTGGATGACATCACTGACTTGATGGACATGAGTTTGAGTGAACTCCAAGAGTTGGTGATGGACAGGAAGGCCTGGCGTGCTGTGATTCATGGGGTCACAAAGAGTCGGACACAACTGAGCAACTGAACTGAACTTCTTTAGGTTACAAACCAGACTCCTTGGTCTGGTGGATCACCATACTCCATTCCTTTGGACTTTGAGATTAAGGCAAGGACAAGCACATGACCAAGAAGAGCCAATCAAGGCATTCTGGGTTGATAAATGGACAATGAGAGCGGGAAGCATTTCAGACGGCTGAGGTTTGGGGTTGGGGGAGTGGTCAGGGATGTAAGATAAAATATTGAGGTAGAGAATTCCAGCTGCATTAAGTCCCTTATTAGGCCCTAGTTTCTGGGCAATCAATCCCTTCAAACGTGGGCCACCCCAGTGTTCTTCCCAACCACTCAAACCTCTTTTGTATTGTAATTTTCCTCTTTTGTATAGTCATATTGGATTTCTATCTCTTTCCTCCAAGAGCTCTGCCTAATTTAAAACGCTCTGCGGAGGATATTGCATTGGAACTGCATCTTGGAAGGTGGTAGGAACTGAAATCCTGAGATGGAGAAGGGGACAGTGTCCACAAAGGCCAGAAGCCCAGCAGCTGAAAGTACTGGTCTTTAGTCACCCAGTCCTGGGTCCAAACACCACGCAACGCAGTACGCACTTACAGAACTTAGGCTTGACCTCATTTAGCTGGACCTTCCTCCTTTGTGGAGTAAAGACAGTAGCACCTAGGACGTGGAGCTGTTGTTAGGACTAAGTGACTCGTAACCCACAGTAGCCCAATGCCTGGTGCGTGTTAAGGTCTATTGGTGGCAACTGTGACGGGACAGCGTGAACTGCGGGTGAGAAGCAGCACACGGCAGGAGCGTGGCTCAGATGAACTGGAGTGCGCAGCTGGAGCCGGATTGTGGAGGCTGGGCAAGCAGGAGCAATGGCTGTTTTGCGTGGTCAGAGATGTGACTATGTGCATCTCCTGTAAATAAACCACATGTTGATCGGGGAATTCCATTTCGTTATGGCATCAGCAGTATAGCTTCATGCATGCACCTATCTGGATTTGATTGTGAGTTTGGTTCTAAGCGCACATGGACTCACACGTCAGGTGTTCCTCACCCTCTGCACCCACAAGCACAGTCTCTGCTCTTACCCCCTGGGGCCTGGCCTGGATGCATATATCAGTTCCACTTTTATCGCTGTGAAGAGTCACTCATGCACAAACAGTGAGCAAGCGTAGAGTTTATCAAGATTTTTGTGGTGGGCAATGTCCACGCCTTGTCAGATCTCCTCAGATTCCCCTTGTACACAATCTTGTGCATCCCCGCTTGCCCCTTCAGCTTCTGACACTCAGCACTTGTTCTTCAGAGATCGCTGCGGGGACTCAGGTAGACTGTCCTCGGGCTTCAGGTGCCACTTTCCCTCCAAAATAGATCCCAGAGCATTTGGGGCTTGATTCCCTTGCCCCATCCTACCGTTGACCATGACTGACAAGTGCAGGACAAGCCCAGCTTCCTGCCTCTGGTGGGACGACCCTGAGCTGTACTTTCACTTCTGATGGACCTCACCCGGCTCACATTATAGTTTGACTTTTCCCCTCTCATTTCCCTGCTTCCTTACTGGTTCCTTAACAAAACCCCTGTACACCAATCTAGTCTCAGGGTCTGCTTCTGGGAAGCAGTTTTCTAGGGTAGTTGGAAGGAATTTACTGTCATCTCCTACAACAAATAACTTTAAAATCCCCCACAGACATTGTAGCTCTCCTCTGCTAAGAAATGAGTGTTTTCCTCTTTCCTTTCTCGCATACAAAGAGAGAAATGCTATTAATCATTCCTCTCCCAGAATCCTCCATCCCCAGTTTTAAATTCTCACCTCTATTTTGCAGAACCAGTCTACCTCAGCAACTACCCGAAGTTATTTACCAAACCATCAGGGTGCAACCATATTAAAACTCTGAAATCAGCAAACTCGTCTCCTCTTAGAAAGCAATTTAGGGAACTTTTTTTTTTTTAACCTTAAGAGCCTGCCTCTGGGGACCTCACCTTTACTCCAGTTGACCTATCAGGATATCAAATACTATGCTCCCTCTGAGAGGAACCAGCTTACTGTTGGGCTAGTATTTTTGCTCACTCACTTTCTACAACTATCTGTATTGTACATACGTACAGATGGATCAACATGTATGTATATATGCATGTGTCTGTCTTGGAGCTTCCCTGGTGGCTCAGCGGAAAGAATAAACCCAACAGTGCAAGAGACAAAGGTTCGATCCCTGGGTCAGGAAGATCCCCTGGTGAAGGAAATGGCAACTCACTCCAGTATTCTTGCCTGGGAAATCCCATGGACAGAGGAGCCTGGAGGACCCATGGGGTCCCATGGGGTTGCAAAAGAGACATGACTGGGCAACTGAACAACAACAATTGACCCCATGGACTGAAACCCTCCAGGATCCTCTGCCATGGGATTCTTTACCGCTGAGCGAGCAAGGAAGACCATCCATCTAAACTGAATGGTATAAATAAAGATGTAGACACAGAGAACGGACTTGTGGGTGTAGGCAGAGGGAAGGAGAGGCTGGGACGAACTGAGAGAGGATCATTGACATATACATATACTACCATGTGTGAAATAGCTAGTGGGAAGCTCCTGTATAGCACAAGGAGCTCAGCCTGGTGTTCAGTGATTACCTAGACAGGTGGGGATAGGGGTAGGGGATGGGAGGGATGCTCAAGATGGGAAATATCTATACTTATAGTTGATTCATGCTGTTGTACAGCAAAATCCAACACAACACTGTAAAGCAATTATACTCCAATTAAAAAAAAATCACCTTTCCTTACTAGTCTGACAAGTATTTCCAAACATCTGATTTCTTCACACTTAAAAAAAAAAGCAGTGGGATGATTTAAAAGCTAAAAAGCCCTTTCTAGGGGTGCGGGGCAGAGAAGAACTTTAGGAGCAGGAAAGTGGGACTGGACAGAAGGGGCTGGTATGGAGTTTAGAAAGTTCCTTTGTTTCCAGGCACCAAAGCTCGGATGTGCCTGGATTCCCTTGCCATCTAGGCCTGGTTTGTTTTTACTGCCCTGGAAGTTTGCTGTGAGCAACTTGACCTACACCAATGCCTCACGTTTCTAAGCCCTTTCAAGGGAAACCGCTGGCTGCTGGTTCAAATTAATGAGTATTTTCCGACACAAAGCCTCCAGTTGAGATTATGAAGTAATTTATGAGGTTCCTACTGCAGTGAGCACACACATCCTGCTCAGAACAGACTAATTAAAAACTTCCCTACCATACAATTTCAATTGTGTTAAAGAAAAAAAAAAAAAAAAGGATGATGCCTCTATGGTAATTTTTCATAGAAAGGAAATGACAGTGATTTCTTAAAAAAAAAAAAAAACTGTGGAGGCCTTGTGTTGCTTTAATAGACAAAACCAGCATCTGTTTTGGTTTTGTCTGTTTGGTGTGTAACTCGAAGCATAATTTGCTTTATGGAAAATAGATCAAATTTCCCACCTCTAACTCTGGTGTGATGCTTCCCCTGAGTTCAGTTGAGAAGGAGAGTAAGAATCAAAAAAAAAAAAAAAACTGTGGAGGCCTTGTGTTGCTTTAATAGACAAAACCAGCATCTGTTTTGGTTTTGTCTGTTTGGTGTGTAACTCGAAGCATAATTTGCTTTATGGAAAATAGATCAAATTTCCCACCTCTAACTCTGGTGTGATGCTTCCCCTGAGTTCAGTTGAGAAGGAGAGTAAGAATCAGTATTACCAGTTATAGGGAAGAACTGGATTTAAAACTATTTTTATTTTGGGGATGGTGTGCCATATATAACCCTGAGGGCCCTAGCTGTTCCAAGTTCAGGAGTCTTTCTCCTTTAAAAGCCAAATATCCATTGTATAAGTCCCTAATAGTGCAGCACGTGAACCTCTCCAGGGTGCCCATGGATCCTCAGAAACACCCACACATTTCAAATTGTACCCTGGTTGTTGCTTCTCTCCCTGGCCTGACACTTTCTGTGTCAAAACTCAGGCAGTTATAAGCTACCTGTTTACTGTTGTTGTTTAGCCGCTAAGTCATGTCTGACTGTTTGTGACCCATGGACTGTAGCCTGCCAGGCTCCTCTGTCTATGGAATTCTTCAGGCAAGAATACTGGAATGGGTTGCCATTTCTTCCTCCAGGGGATCTTCCCAACTCAGGGATCAAACCCACATCTCTTGTGTTTCCTGCATTGGCAGATGGGTTCTTTACCACTGGGACACTTCCCTGGTGGCTCAGATGACTTACTGTTACTCCGAGGAAAATATTGAAGAACAATATTTCCAAGCCTTGAGCATGTCCATTCAAGTGACACAGAGTGATGCTGAACCCCTAGAGCCTTGCGTAGCCCTCTGGACTTGTTTGAGAACTGCACCCGTGCCTCAAGGGAGACTTTACAATCCACTTTTTTTTTTTAACCCTTCCCTAGACTATTTGATCTCCTATATGTTTCTTTTTGTTTTTTTGTGTGTGAGTTTTTTAAAATTTGTTTTAAGTGGAGGATAATTACTTCACAATATTGGATGGGTTTTGCCATACATCAACATGAATTGGCCATAGGCATACACGTGTCCCCTCCTTCCTGAACCCCCTTCCCACTCTCTCTCCACCCCATCACTCCAGGTTGTCACAGAGCACCGGTTTTGGGGGTCCTGCATTGTACATTACAATCCACTTTGAACCAAACAGAAGTTTGGAAAAACTTCCCCATTTTTATATTTTGTCTGTCCATTTCACTTTCTGCACTGGGGAGATCCGCTGACTTTTCTGGCTTCCCTGCTGGCTCAGTTCGTAAAGAATCCGCCTGCAATGCTGGAGACTTGGGTTCGATCCCTGGGTTGAAAAGATCCTCTGGAGGAGGGCACTGCAACCCACTCCAGTATTCTGGCCTGGAGAATCCCCATGGACAGAGGAGCCTGGTGGGCTGCAAGCCATGGGGTCGCAAAGAGTCAGACATGACTGAGCGACTAAGCACAGCGTACTGACTTTTCTTAAGGAACATGAATCTCCTTTGCTTGCTTGGTAACAAATTACTGCCTTCATTTTAGACTATTTTGATGGTCTTTGTGTTGATTGTGTGACAGTGGACACTGGCTGCTCTGTTAGTTTCCCCAAATTTCAACTAAGATGGAGCTGTGAAATTTTATAAAGCTTTACTGAAGAGGAGGGTCATGGAAGGGATGACATAGGGAGTCACGGGTTCCTTCAGACTGGATACCATGTGTCTTTTCTCACGTCCCTTGGCCATGCTTTCTCATGGGGATCCCCTCCCAGTGGTCCCTCCTCCTTCTCCCCACCCTGGCCTTGCTGCTGGGCTGGTTTGCATTCCTACATAATGTGCACTCTTGCCAGGTTCCTGCCTGTCTGCTGCAGACCCCTTCTCCTCTTCACTACTCCCATGCCCCCCTTAGTCTTAGTCCATGCCAGTCTTTCAGCAGTGTAATCATCTCAGGATGCTTCTCCATCATCAAGAAAGACTACTCTATATTTTCATGTGGAGGAGTGTAGCGTCTCATCATCTGTAGAAGCTCTCCATCGCAATTGGGATCATAGCTTCACTTCTGCATAAAGGATCATTACATTTTTACAGCAACAAAGGAACAGTGTGCCCTCAGAGGTGAATACAAACCCCCATCTTTAAAGGACAAGACAATTTATTGATGGTTTAAAAAAGATCTCTCCCCGTCCCTGACTTCCCTCTTCTTGGGAATCCAGTTGGGAGCATCTTCTTTACGCTTTCTAAGTCATTTACTTCTATGGTGCGTGAGGCACAGTACCCAGAGCTGAGGGGGTAGAGAAAGAAAGACATAATCCCTCTCTTAAGAAGCTCATGGCTTCCTAGGGGGTCCCCAGTGACAACAATGGGATAATAATAGCAGATGCGGGTGTAAGAGGCAGACACAAAACAGAGCAAGAGAGTCAGGAAAGACTTCCAGGAAGAGGCGGTACAACCAGTGGGTTTTCAAGCATCCGCAAGGATTTACAAGAAGGATGAAATGGAAAATGCTTTCAGGCAGAGGAAGCAAGGGCAGGAATATGGTGGCCAGGACTACGCGGAACATGTGGGGATTATTGAAGATGGGTAGACCTGAAGCACAGATTAAGTACTGGGGGAGTGGGAGAAAATACAGGGATCAGATCCCTCCTGGATTTTACTGCACAGGTGGTGAGGAAAGTTTGAGCATTGAGGGCAGAGGATGGTGGGAGATGGAGTGGAGCCAGGTAGAGGGTAACACGATCAGCTTGCATTTTAGGAAGATCGCCGAGGTTTTCATTTTTTTAATGTTTATTTGTTTGGCTGCGTCAGGTGGGCTGCGGCACGTGAGGTCTTCGTTGCTGCGCATGGACTTCTCTCTAGCTGTTGGTGCCCCGGCCCCAGTGGGCTCAGTAGTTGTGGCAAAAGCGGGCTTAGTCTCCCTGTGACATATGGGATCTTAGTTCCGCAACGAGCTCGAACCCCAGTCCCCTGCACTGCAAGGTGGATTCTTAACCACTGGGCAACCAAGGAGTTCCTCCACTGAGGTTTTTAGCTAAAGGGAAAGAGACCAGTCAGAGGAAATAGTCCAGTGAGAGGTACTGAGACTTCAGTGATAGCTGTGGAATGAAAGGGAAAAGGAGTGTGAGGACTGTCTGGGAGGTTTCCTCAGCAGCACTTGTTGTTTGATTTGCTGTGAGGGTGAAGGACAAGCAGTCTAGTGGGACAGCAGTGTTTTTGATGGCTGGATGGTGGCACCTCCAGCTGAGACCTGGAGTCCAAGGAGGGAAACTGGTCTGTTGGCAGGGAAAGGCTGCAGGGTGCAGTAAAGGTAAGGAGGAGGGCCGGGGGTTGTCAGCTAGAGAATTCTGGTTTGGGAACATCATGAATCTGGTTTCTTGCCAGACTTCTGAAGATGACTGGTTAGTTGGACACACAGATCTGAATTTTAGCACTGATATATGGACAGGTGCCATAGACTGTAGACAGTAATTATAACCGTGAAAGGACACGTTATACTCCAGGGAGAACTGGAGTGAGAAGGGGAAGGAAAAGGGTTGACTAAGGAATCCTGGGATATGTCACTTCCATTTTTGTAATTTTCATGAAGCCTCCACCTGTACATTTATTTGGAACATTTGGTAACTAATACAATAGAAAGGTAATCCATCTGCAAGCAAGAATTTTTCAGATAAGTGAAATCAACCTGAGATACCAAGTAAGCACATATTGATGCACAGTATTTCTTGAATGCCTGAGGGCGAATATTAATTTTGCTCAGTTTTATAGTAAGCTTGAGAATAGCACAAATACATGTTGATGATTGTACTGCAGCAGAAGGTTAGAGACAGAAGGGCAGCGTATGCTCTAACCATAGCAACAAGGTTGGGGATAGCATCATCTAGAAGGCTAGAGATCTATTAAGAAGAGTGTTTGCTCCCATGAGCCCTTGCAACTAAGCAGCAGTGACACCACTTCATTCTGGTCATGGAAAAATAAAATGACCTTGCTGATGTGAAGCAAGGGATAGTGAGTGCAGCAAGGTATGCATTTCCTAATTTCTTGATAACAAAAGGAATAAGCCATAGACCATGGCTATGGTCTCTTGACAAAACCAAGTCCCATTTTTCACATTTCTGTACATTGATCCCAATGTACAGAATGTACCTGGTATCCCATGGAAATATACATTTTTGCATTTTTTTCATTGAAAGGAGAACTTTATTATTTTTAAAATTTATTTTTAATTAGAGGATAATTGGTTTACAATGTTGTGTTGATTTCTGCCATACAAAAATGTGAATCAGCCATAAGTATACATATATCCCCTCCTTCTTGAACCTCCCTCCCACTCCCCATCCTGTCCCACCCCTCTAGGTTGTCACAGAGCAAACGGTTGAACTCCCTGTGTTATATAGCAACTTCCAACTAGCTAGCTATTTTACTTATGGTGATGTATTAATATATGTCTCAATGCTATTCTCTCAATTTGTCCCACCCTCTCCTTCCCCTGCTGTATGGACTTCCCCTGCTGTGTCTACAAGTCCATTCTGTATGTCTGCATCTTTATTCAGTTCAGTTCAGTCCCTCATTTGCGTCTGACTCTTTGTGACCCCATGGACTGCAGCACGCCAGGCTTCCCTGCTCATCACCAACTCCCAGAGCTTACTCAAACTCATGTCCATCGAGTCGGTGATGCCATCCAACCATCTCATTCTCTGTTGTCCCCTTCTCCTCCCACTGTCAATCTTTCCCAGCATCAGAGTCTTTCCCATCAGGTGGCCAAAGTATTGGAGTTTTAGCTTCAGCATCAGTCCTTTCAATGAATATTCAGGACTGATTCCTTTAGGATGGACGGGTTGGATCTCCTTGTAGTGCAGGGACTCTTGAGTCTTCTCCAACACCACAGTTCAAAAGCATCAATTCTTTGGCATCCAGCTTTCTTTATAGTCCAACTCTCACATCCATACATGACTACTGGAAAAACCATAGCCTTGACTAGACAGACCTTTGTTGGCAAAGTAATGTCTCTGCCTTTCAATTATTCCTGCGCTGCAGATGATTTCATCAGTACCATTTTTCTAGATTCCATATATATGTGTGTTAATATACAATATTTGTTTTTCTCTTTCTGATTACTTTACTCTGTATAATAGGCTCTAGGTCCATCTACCTCAGTTCAGCTGACTCAAATTCATTTCTTTTTATGGCTGAGTGATTTTCTATTGTATATAGTACCACAACTTCTTGATCCATTCATCTGT
Organism: Aepyceros melampus; assembly: GCA_006408695.1. Taxonomy (NCBI): domain Eukaryota; kingdom Metazoa; phylum Chordata; class Mammalia; order Artiodactyla; family Bovidae; genus Aepyceros; species Aepyceros melampus. The sequence goes on from SJXQ01001972.1 coordinate 18,283, forward strand.
AGCTGGACGTCTAGGTTGCTTCTATGTCTTGGCTATTGTAAATTGTGCTGAAGTGAATGCTGGAGTACATGAGTCTTTTTGGATTGTGGTTGGTTTTCTCAGGGTATCTGCCCAATAGTGGGATTGCTGTGTCATATGGTAGTTTGGGGCTTCCCTGGTGGCTCAGATGGTGAAGAATCTGCCTGCAGTGCAGGAGACCTGGGTTTGATCCCTGGGTTGGGAAGATCCCCTGGAGAAGGGAATAGCTACCCTCTCCAGTTGGAGAATTCCATGGACAGAGGAACCTGATGGGCCACAGTCCATTGAGTCACAAACAGTCAGACACAACTAAACAATGAATACTTTCATTTGTTCACTTCATGGTAGTTTTATTCCTAGCTTATTAAAGAATCTCCATACTGTTCTCCATAGTAGCTGCATCAGTTTACATTCCCACTAGCAGTGTAGTAAGTTTCCTTTTCCTCCACATCCTCTCCAGCATTTATTGTTTGTAGATTTCTTTTGATGATGGTCATTCTGATCAGTGGCATTTTTGCATTTTAACCAAAGCAGAGACCTCGAATTCATGCCAAATCCTAGAGGATGAAATAGGAACAACTTTTCCACTTGAAGTCACAAAAATATGCAATGACCACCTAGCTTGGCTCCTGGCTTTGAAGATCAACGTTTGGAAAGGTCCTTGTGTGGGCATTTCCAGGCAATGTGGGAGTTTTCCCGTCTCTGTAATGCCTGATCTATGGTTCCACAATCTCGCAGCATTTCTGATTTAAAATGGCTTCATTGCTAGAGGCAAATGTCTTTTCCATCTCAGAGTTCAGCTAAAAGAAAGAGATGACCCCTTACACAAAGAGCTGTCTAAACCTGTACTTCTTCAGACAAGGGAGAGACATTGTAGGTCACAACTGCTTTGTAAATCTTGCCACTACTTCCCCAAGCAGTTCTAGTGTAATGTGTAAAGTACATTTCGTTTTAACCTTTGGACATCTATGGGCCTCTGACTTGCCTGTGAGATAGTCAAAAGAACAACAGTGCATGCCCTACTCACCAGACTTCCTGTGGGTAGATTGCGAAACATCCTCCTCGCTAAACTCAAACCCATGATACAGGTTTAGACTCAATCTTGATCGGACAAATCTTAAAGGTCACCTAGCGCAGCCCCTTAGGCCAGCAGTGCTTTACCAAGTTGTTACTCTTAAGGTACTTGTTTTCACAAAAGTGTTGCGTTGTCAATAAAGTATGAACGTTTCTTAAAGATTTCCTTTTTTTCCTTGTAAATTAGAACAGATTCAAGATTATCCTACAATAATATGTCTCACACTCATGTTCTGATAGGCTTTTGGGGTGGAGGGAGGGAAGGGGTCCTACCTTGCAGTTATTTTTAAAATTTTATTTATTATTATTTACTTATTTGTCTACAATTGGGATTTTTGATCCTCGATCTTCATTGCGGTATGAGGGATCTGTAGTTATTGTAGCATGCAAACTTTTAGTTGCTGCATGTAGGATCTAGTTCCCCCACCAGGGATCAAACCTGGTCCCCCTGAACTGGGAGCATGGAGTTTTAGCCACTGGACTGCCAGGGAAGCCCCCCTTGCAGTTACTCTAATAGGAACTAAACATAGCTTACAGTCCTGTTTCTGTGTATTCTCTCTTAGCCCTGTATGGGGCACTAAAACTTCATCCAGTTTGTGTTGCTTCGGAACATATGAAAGACTAAGTGTCAAACCCACTGCCCCCACTCAGGAGTCCTTGGATGCCTCCAGCAGCAGAGAACTTACTGCCTTTCCAGACGGCTTCCTTTGTGAGCAGGCATCCCTCACTGTTCGAGTGTTCCCTGTACCTCCCTCAACCTGGTTCTGCCCATCCTAGCTATAGAGAGTAATTCCAAGTCTACCCCTGGATGGCTGTGTCCTCATATCTTAGAAGGCCAGTTTCCTGTCTCATTTTGAGTATTTTCTCAGGTATAGCTTTGTCTGTTCCTTTAGAGGCTCTTCGTGTGATGCGCTGCTTTTGAACTCCCCCCATCCCACCTCTCAGTTTGCCCATGCCTCTCTGACTGAGTTCTGTCCAGAATCGAATACTCTACCTCTCACTCTAAGAGGATAATGCTGTCTTTCCAAAGAAACAGCTTGACTGCTGCCTATAAAATGTGTTAATTCTGCAAATAGTAGAAAATAAATAGTCTATAGTCTAAAATAAATATAAAATAAACACCAAGTAATAAATCATTAGCAAAAAAAGCTAGACATGTGCATTCAAATGATGTATAAACATAACCACATTTATTTAATAATGTATTTCAATATCAAATGGCAAATTTCAGCAATATAAAACTGCAATTACTTTTGCACCAATGCAATATATAAATTTTTTTAAACTAGGAAACTCAGACCTCCCCCTTCCAGCCCTTCACGTGCACTTCCAGGAACACATTTCCAGCTATGCTCTCCCTTTCCCTCCTTCCCATCCTTCTCCAGGCCAGAACTGCTGGGGCTGGACCAGATGCTCTCTAGGTGTCCAGCCAAGAGTTCAGCCCACCTCTGAAGACTAATGCGAGAGCTTATGTTTGGGAACCCTGAGAAGTATGAAACTCCTAACAGTAAAGTTCACACGGTAACATTTTCTTTCAGATGAGGGAGGTACTGCTGTCCAAGTGGACCTTTACTATGTGTGTGAGCAGTTTATCTGCCACAGTTTGGGGAGGCAGGTGTCACTGATTTAAGTCCATGGGGTCACGAAAGAGTCGGGCACGACTGGGCGACTTCACTTTCACTTTCCGTGGTGGTCTAGTGATTGAGAATTCACCTTGCAGTACAGGAGCTGCAAATTCAATTCCTGATCAGGGAACTAAGATCCCACATGCCGAGGAGCAGCTAAACCCCACATGTCGCAGCTACTGAAGCTCACATGCCACAGCTAGAGTCTCCATGTGCCAAAGGAAAGATCCTGCAACTAAATAAATCACTGATGAAAATAAATAAATAACGGTATGTGTGAAATAGTTTTGCTGACTTTCAAGGATGTTTCAAATGAACAGCGTATTATACATATCAAAATTCTCACGAATGTTTCCTTCTTAACCTTGGTCTAGGGAGATGTTCTCGAGCAATAGGGTTAGTATGCAAGCAATGGTATTTCTCACTCAGTTTGTTTCCACATTTATCTCCGTTTCAGCAGTCCTGAGCAATCCATTCTCTCTATCGTGCCCCAATAGTCTCCCTCGCTAGACCACCAACCCGGGCTTCTCGAGTGCACAGGTGTTCTGTGCTTCCTGTTTGTATCCTCAGTGTGTGTGGGTGGTCCTCAGCTGTCTGGAGTGCTCCTCCCTGTCCTCAGCTCTCTTACTACACGGGCTTCTGAGGTCTCAGGAAAGGGCACCCCTGTGGCCTAATGGTATCCAGGAGGACGCGTGGCCTGGTCTTAGCTTTCATTCACCCAGAGGATGTTCATGCGCTGGGCACGGTCCCTGGGGATCCCTGCTCCTGTGGCTCTCCCAGACAGGTACATAAGCAATTACCATGTGGTCTGGTAAGTGCCAGGATGGAGGAAGTGTGGGGATTATAGGGGTAAACAGGAAGTTCTTAGACAGACAGGAATCAGGGAAACACGCCTGGAAGAAATGGTGTTGGAGCTGAGCCCTAAAGGGAGAAGAAATTAGGCAAATGGTGAGCCTCCTGGTCAAAGGGACCTGAGGGTCAGCAGATGTGTCCTGGGAGTGGGGCATGGTGCAGACTGGCTGCAGCGCATGTCTAGGTGTGATGTGACTTCAACGGCTTGGCTTCTGTTTCCTCTGGGTCAGGGTCCCTTTTCCATAGCCCAACCAGGCCACACTTTTCTTTGCCTTCTTTGGTGTTTTTCTTGGCTATACCTGTTAACTTCAAATGATGCTAGGATACCAGGTGATGTTTTGTCCAATTCAAGTTGACAGACATCCTGGCTGGAATTCTTCCTTTTGTCTTAGAATTCAGTGATTAATTTTGCCGGAGAAATTCAAGCCTCATCAGAGTATATGCTGGCCTGCCTAGCTTAGAATTAGGTCCCTGATGCTTGCAACCACCTCAAAGGTGATTCTGGGTGTTTTTAAGAAAAAGATACTCAGGACTGAGGGGAAGTAAGAGAGAAGAAGTGGTGCTTGAGGGAGGTTGGGCTTGCCTGTGACTCATTCCGTGACGGCATCTTATTCACACACTGGACGGCTTCAGAAACTTCCTGAGGTCAGCAATCCAGTGGGAAGTCTTTTCAACCCATGGACTTGAATAATTTATCTTCTGGTAGAGGTGAACATTCACAATAAACTGTGGAAAATTCTGAAAAAGATGGGAATACCAGACCACCTAACATGCCTCTTTGGAGAAGGAAATGGCAACCCACTCCAGTATTCTTGCCTGGAGAATCCCAGGGATGGGGGAGCCTGGTGGGCTGCCGTCTATGGGGTCACACAGAGTCGGACATGACTGAAGCAACTTAGCAGCACCAACCTGCCTCTTGAGAACCCTATATGCAGGTCAGGAAGCAACAGTTAGAACTGGACATGGGACAACAGACTGGTTCCAAATAGGAAAAGGAATACGTCAAGGATGTATATTGTCACCCTGCTTATTTAACTTCTATGCAGAGTACATCATGAGAAATGCTGGGCTGGAAGAAACACAAGCTGGAATCAATATTGTCAGGAGAAATATCAATAACCTCAGATATTCAGATGACACTACCCTTATGGCAGAAAGTGAAGAGGAACTAAAAAGCCTCTTGGTGAAAGTGAAAGAGGAGAGTAAAAAAGTTGGCTTAAAGCTCAACATTCAGAAAATGAAGATCATGGCATCTGGTCCCATCACTTCATGGGAAATAGATGGGGAAACAGTGGAAACAGTGTCAGACCTTATTTTTGGGGGGCTCCAAAATCACTGCAGATGGTGATTGCAGCCATGAAATTAAAAGACACTTTCTCCTTGGCAGTAAAGTTATGATCAACGTACACAGCTTTTAAAAAGCCAACAAAGGTCCATAGAGTCAAGACTGTGATTTTTCCAGTAGTCATGTATGGATGTGAGAGTTGGACTACAAAGAAAGCTGAGAGCTGAAGAATTGATGCTTTTGAACTGTGGTGTTGGAGAAGATTCTTGAGAGTCCCTTGGACTGCAAGGAGATCCAACCAGTCCATCCTAAAGGAGGTCAGTCCTGAGTGTTCATTGGAAGGACTGATGCTGTAGCTGAAACTCCAATACTTTAGCCACCTCATGTGAAGAGCTGACTCATTGGAAAAGCCTGATGCTGGGAAAGATTGCAGGCAGGGAGAAGGGGATAAGAGGATGAGATGGTTGGATGGCATCACCAACTCAATGGACATGAGTTTGGGTAAACTCTGGGAGTTGGTGATGGACAGGGAGGCCTGGCGTGCTGCAGTCAATGGGATCGCAAAGAGTCGGACACGACTGAGCGACTGAACTAAACTCACCTGAGAGGAGAACATTAAAATTCAGACAGCAAAATACAATCCCTACTCTGCTGTCTGATAGCAAGCCATTCCTCCACCGTCCACGTGGGGGCGCCATTTCACAGTGCTTCGGGGGCTTATAGCTCTGGTTTTATTTATTTTTTATTACTAATTTTTACTGGAGTATACTTGCTTTACAATGTTGTGCTAGTTTCTGCTATACAACAAAGTGAGTCAGTTATACATATATGTACCTCCACTCTTTTTTAGATTTTCTTCCCATTTAGAATATCACAGATCACTGAGTAGGGATCCCTGTGGTATATAATAGATTCTCCTTAGCTTTTTCTTTTATACATGCTAAGTCGCTTCAGTCGTGTCTGACTCTGTGCGACCCCATAGACGGCAACCTACCAGGCTCCCCCGTCCCTGGGATGCTCCAGGCAAGAACACTGGAGTGGGTTGCCATTTCCTTCTCCAATGCATGAAAGTGAAAAGTCAAAGTGAAGTCGCTCAGTCGTGTCTGACTGTTAGCGACCCCATGGACTGCAGCTTAACAGGCTCCTCCGCCATGGGATTCTCCAGGCAAGACTACTGGAGTGGGGTGCCATTGCCTTCTCCGTCTTTTATACACAGTAGTGTATATATGTCATTCCCAATGGCTCTGCTTTTAGGAATGTGGTGAGGGTCCCAAGAGTCTGGGGATTAAAGCCCAAATAGCTTGCCACAAGAGTACACCTCTTGAAGATTTTTTCCTTAAATTTTCTGCAAATTCAAATTCCTCCTTCCTAATGAATGCATGTTTTCTTTATTTTTGGAAAGATTTTAAAAGTCTGTTGAATTTATTACATTGCTGCTTCTGTTTTATGTTTCGGTTTTTTGGTCCCAAGTCATGTAGGATCTTAGCTCCCCGACTAGGGATCAAACCAATACCCCCTGCTTTGGAAGGCAAAGTCTTAACCACTGAACTGTCAGGGAAGTCCCAGATGTTTTCTTCAATATAAACAGTTTAAACTTATTTAGCATTGGATAAAATCAGCACTTCAGAGAGTGTGCTGTGCTTAAACGGCTTCTAGTGACTCTGGGCTGTATACGGTGCCCACTTGGAGAAACAAGCTTTTAGGTTATCATGGATCTGGATGAGTAGACGTGTAACCTTGGGCAAATCACTTTGCCTTCCCAAGCCTCAGTTTTTGTTGTTTTTTGTTTTTGTTTTTCATGTAAAATAAAAGAGCACTGAAACTTACATGTCAGGGTTAGGTGAGGATTCAACCAAATAAAATATATGAAGTCCTGGCCCATAGTAGACACTCAAGAAGTGTTAACAGTCCTTTTGTTAGGAGTCTCTGTCAGCTTCACATTTCCAGAATTCTGTGATTCTGACTCAATGGACTGAGAAGGTGACCTCATGGGACGTTTGCTACCAGAGGGATTTTGGGGAGAAACAGTATATGTCACTGCTGAATGATGCAGTTATCGAAAATAAACTGTATGGGAAGAGGAGATGTGATATGGTTTTGCAGCTCATCATAGTCTCTTTTTCCGTTTCTAGTTCTTGCTGAAGTGGGAAAACTGGCAACTGGGTGACATTGCAGCGCCATCTCCTGCCTGGGCCCGCCCTCACATGCAGCTGCAGGTGAGTCACTGGTCCCTTGAGAAAGTCCGCCTCTGACGGCTCTTCCATCCCCCGGCCTCACGTTTTGGTCCTGCTGCTGGAGAAGATTGAGGCCGTGGTCACTGCTTAAACTAACGAGTCTATCTCCAAGTATAGAACTGCAGTCTTAGGAAGCTTGCTCCTAAATTCTGAAATGACAATGGAATGCCCGGATCCCAATTAAGAAAAAAATATCACTTATGCTTCCAGTCATTAAGGTAAATCTTTAATTTTGAATATCCAACCTACTTTCTGGGAAAAGCCACCTGGTTGTATAATAGATATTTCTCAAACTCACCAGGCAGGGTCCAGTGGGAGAGGGAGGGCAGATGGACATAAAGAGGAGGGTAAAATCCAGCGAGGAAGTAGGTAGAGACATGCGGGTGAGGGGGATGTGTTGTCTAGAGGCTTCAGGAAAGCTCAGCAGTAGAGGTGGTGTCTGAGCCTGAGATTCAGATTCACAAGCCCGGTTAGGGCTTAGGCATCACTTTTAAAATAATGTCTCCAGAGGTTCGGAGGCACTGTCAGGGTGAATCTCCTGGCAGGTGTCTGTACAATAATTTTAGAGTGTTTTGCCTCCTGGGTTGTGAGCCCCTTGATGGTAGGATCCTACTCTCTCTTTCTGCTTAGCATCACCACTGTAGGCATCTGGAGCCTGGCCCCAAGTCCAGGGCCGAGATTCCTCCAAGGGGCCTCGCACGCCATGATGAGAACCTAACACTTCAGAATTCAAACTGAGTCCATGTTCCATGTCATGTGTTCTAATGGTTCACCGAATACAGATAGACGTTTTACCGCCTCAGTGCCATACCCCTGTCCTTCTTCTGAAACAAGCTGTGACTTCTTTTCATTCCAAATATGTTTCTGAATCTCTCTTTAGATTTATGTTTTATCTTTACTTATTGTTGTTTCCTTGATTTTCAAAAGGTACCCTTGAGTCACTTTTCAAATGCAGCACAAAGTTTCTTTACTTGTGAATACAAAGGGCCTCTCTCCCCTGTAGATTCCCCGAACAACTTCTGGAAAGAAGAAAGGGGGTGGATTTTGGGGCGATGCTCAATATAAAAAGAACCCAGGACAGTGGTGAGCTCAGAACTGAACTGAGATGAAGCAGCCACTGGGCTTCAGGCTGGGGCGAGCTCTACTCACTTCCTCCAGCTCGCAGTTTGAGTGAGTGAAAAGGTTAGGTGTCCAAAATTTCTGAAACTGTCATCTTATTTCTGCCATGACTGCTCTGGTTCTAAGTAGGAATCTCACAACACTTGTTGAACAAATGAGTGCAGGAATCAGCGAAGTGTAATATAACCTTGTCTATGCTCAGATCCCTTTTGTCTGAGCCAGGAAAGTCCTAAGCCCACCTGGGAATGGAAGAACCTGGTGTGGGGAGCTGAGGACATCAGGGTGAGGGGCTTCCCCAGTGGCTCAGTGGTAAAGAATCTGCCCGCCATACAGGACCTGCAGGAGACACAGGTTCAATCCTTAGGTCGGGAAGATCCCCTGGAGGAGGACATAGCCACCCACTCCAGTGTTCTTGCCTGGAGAATCCCATGGACAGAGGAGCCTGGCGGGCTACAGTCCATAGGGTGGCAGAGTCAGACACAACTGAAGCGAGTTAGCATTCATACACATCAGCAGAGGGCGCTTTTCCTTGGCCTCTGAGGAAAGGTGCTGAGGGTGGAGAACACCCTGGGTATTCTAGGGGGCACATGTTGCCCAAGATGAGGGCATGCTCTGTGCCAGCTGATCTTGGGGGAACAGCGGACAAAATACCCCATGGAGGAGGAGGATCCAAGCATTGTTGAGAAGGACTCAGGCTGGAGCAGTTGGCAGAGCTCTTGGGAGGCTGGAGAGCTGGGTGCCTGAGTCCCTCACTGGCAAAGCCCAGGAAGGCGCCCTCCCTTCTTGGGGCCAGGAAGTGGCTGAAGCAGCCCAGCAGGACCCCAGTTTCTCCATGCCATCTACCAAGCATGTGTGTCTGCAACGCTGGGTAGTCTAAAGGCCCCTTTCTGGTGATTGTTTTTAAGCCTGTGCTGCAGTTTCAAAAAAGGGAAAGTAGAAGAGATGGGCCTTACTGCCAAAGGATGGCTGGTCACCTCATACCTACCCACAGGGAAGTATGTGCTACCTGGGAGCATCCGTGCTGGTCCAGGGACTAACCTTCCACCAAGGATGGATGCCTCCTCAGTGAGAAACTCACGGCCCAGTGCATGGAGCCTGAAAAAGAGCCTAAACACCCAATGATTAATCCACATGAACAGCTGTACTGGAACCAGACACTCCCATAGACAGCAAAGTGGTGTTCTTTTTGCAAGGCCTCATGTCCTGCCCAGAGTTGTGAGATACTCACTCTGGAATCACAGAATCACTAGGTGGATGCGTTGACTCCCAAGACTTATAAAGTATTGACTAGAAATCATTGTGTTTTCCCTGCAGTGCTATTTTTAATAGCCAGGACATGGAAGCCACCTAACAACAAAGAAATGGATGAAGAAGATGTGGTACATACATACAGTGGAATATTACTCAGCCATGAAAAGAACCAAAATCGGGTCATTTGAAGAAATGTGGATGGACCTAGAGACTCTCATACAGAGTGAAGTAAGTCAGAAAGAGAAAAATATCATATGTTAATGCATACATATGGAATCTAGAAAAATGGTACAGATGATCTTATTTGCAAAGCAGAAATAGAGACACACACACACAGAGAACAAACATATGGATACTAAGCAGGGAAGGGGGCTGAGATGAATGAGGAGGTTGGAATTAACATATATATACTACTATGTATTAACATATATATACTACTAAGGCCAAGATGACTTAGAGACTGAAAAACAACAAGAAACCAACGTAACAGCATAAAGCAGCAGCTGCTGCTGCTACTAAGTCGCTTCAGTCGTGTCCAACTCTGTGCGACCCCATAGATGGCAGCCCACCAGGCTCCACTGTCCCTGGGATTCTCTAGGCAAGAACACTGGAGTGGGTTGCCATTTCCTTCTCAATGCATGAAAGTGAAAAGTGAAAGTGAAGTCATTCAGTTGTGTCTGACTCTTCATGACCCCCATAGACTGCAGCCCACCAGGCTTCTCCGTCCATGGGATTTTCCAGGCAGGAGTACTGGAGTGGGGTGCCATTGCCTTCTCCAGTAAAGCAGCTAGACTCCAATAAAAATTAAGCAAAAAGTAAAGAACTCAAGATGCATGATCTGTGAAGGTAGAAATGCTCTGGTGCCATCATGAGACAAATATGCCAACACAGAGCCACACGGAACTCCCTGGGGAAGGAAGCTCCACACGAAGATGAACGACTGCTACCCGGCTTCTCTGCGTGGAGGCTTGGGATGCCTCAGTGCCTGAGTGATTCCTATCAGAGGAAATGTGGAACAGGCTAAAAGAGGTTAGCCTATGGAGATGAATCCAAGTTTAAGTGGGAGGTCTGCCATGCTGGTTGTGTGTCCCCCACCGTAATCTGGGGGTAATTTCTCATTTCAGAAATAGACAGCAGCTCCCTGCTAGTGTCTTTATCTTGGCTTTCATGAATACCTCCTTCTCACTTCCTCAAGCAAATTCACTGGAAGGGCAGATGCTGAAGTTGAAGCTCCAATACTTTGGCCACCTAATGTGAAGAACTGACCTCCCTGGATGATGTTGTCAAGGATGAAACTGTGACAGTGCTCCCGGATGAAAGCAGGGGTCCCAGCTGGTGACAGGGAATGACCTATCCATAGACACCTTCTGACTCCTCAGGGTGTCTCTTCAAGCAAGAGTCCTCAGGCCACCCAGGCTGGGAAGAGCCAGCGCCAAGCCGGCTCCAGCCCCAGGTCAGGGCAGGGGATTCAAGGCCCAGGTGTTTGCACAGCCAGCAGCCTCGTGTGCAGAAATGGACACCCTGCTGCTCCTCTCCATTCCAGTGACTGGGAGGCCTCATTAGCCTGTGCGCCCTAACAGCTTTCTTTAGGGACAGCGAGGTCCATGGGGATGCGGAGGCTGGAGGGAAGCTGGAGAAGTGATGGAGTTTTCCAGTTTCATGCAGTACAATTTGACTTTATCCCTCCCTCCTGCTGCAATTCCAGCTGCCTTCCACGCTGCTTTGTAGTCATTTGGGCTTTTTTTCCCCCTTCTGGAAGCTCCGACGACAGGACTTCATTATTGAGAACATGGACCCAGATAGAAGCGCATTAAAGGGAGGAAAGTGCTGTAAGAGAGCCAGGAAAGGATAACTCGACGCCCACAGCAGGGCAGCCAACAGCATGTGCTATCCTTGAAAGGCGTGGTCAGCAGTTTCTAGCTCTGAAATACATCAAGCTGTCAAGGAGGCAGGCTGGCAAGTCCCTGGGGCCCTCTCCATCACAGTCTCCCCTGGGCACCCCTTTTCCCTTTCCACCAGCCCCAGGAAGTTCTTAAAGGGCCACTCTTTTAAAAATACTGTTTTTTCCCCAAAGATTCTTTTGTTATGGGAGGTGGAGTTCTTCATCTTTCTCTTAAAAAAAAAAAAAGAATTATAATTGCACTGTCTTTTAGGGTCGCTAAAAGACTCTGATTGTAATTCAAACAATTATCCTGTCTCAGTGAAATAGTTTAAACCTATGAGGCAGTAATAGCAAGTACTTTTACACTGTGTATTGTGTGCTAGGCACAAGGCGCCACTTATGTAACAACTCATATATTTCTTAGGCATCCTATTTATTCCTCAGATATTGTATTACTATTAATCTTCCTTTGACCAATGAGGAAACTGAGGCAAAAAGAGCTTAAACAATTTATCTGAAATCTGTGAGACCAAATATGTAGTAGGTGTTGGAATTAGGAGACCAATCTGGGCATTCTGTGCTGTTTCCCCTTACTGGCTTCATACACGAATAGTAGCTCAGTCTCCCTTCAGGCCAAGCCTGCGGCTGCTTCCACTTCTGCAGTGCCCTGGAGATTGCGGCAGGAAGAGAATGATACCGTTTGCATTGAAAACTTATGCTTACTAATTTCCCACGATTTCTCCACTTTCCACATTTGCAAACAGCTTGGTGGCGGCATGTCCTCAGTTGCAGAGTTCCACCTGCAATGGGCTTAGAATCACTTGGGCAATCTGTTAAAAAAAAAATGAAGAATGAGACAATGAGCATGTGTATGTGTGTGTGTGTGTGTTGTGGTGTGTGTGTGTATGTGATGGGGAGTCCTAGGCGGATAAGTCCCACTATTGAGATCCACAGGAAGTGTCTATTTCATGAATATTGCATTCTACATAATACACTGAACACACTGTGGTAGCTCAATGATGCAAACTAAAGCTGGCAGTTTTGCTCTTTAAAAAAAGTAAACATGAACAAAAGCACTGTCAGAATCTTTTCTCTGTACCTATCAGCATTTGCGGGAGGTGAGCACCCACAATGACTGTACGTGACACTTCTCTTGTACAAGTTTATCCTCTGCTTTCTCTCCAGGGACCCAACAAAATTCTCGTTTTTTCATAGTATTTAAACATAAGTAAATTGGTGGTGACATTTTGCAATATGGTATGACAACTGGTGAGTTTGGAAAATGATAATGTAATGGAATTAGGTGAAACTGCTGAAATTCTTATTTTTCCCCATGGAATTCAGCCAACATTTTGTTTTCTATGATTCTGCTTAAATAACATGAAACAAAATTGAACTTTCTCATCAGCTGGAGAAACTGCAGCTTCTGTTTATCTAGTTGTTATCACGTACAAAATATTTTCTCATGGCTTGGAATTAGAAGGGAATCTGAACTTTTGATACTTATTGGAATTATTGAAAAAGCCCCTGAATGGTAGGGAAATATAAGTGGTAAGTAAACAGCCTCTCGGAAATCCTGTAGTGGGAAGTTCTGAGAAAGTGAAGGGTTCAGGGAACTGGAGGGGATGTTATTAACAGAATGAAGCCCGCATGGCAACGGAATAATAGAGCAGCAGCAGTAAGGCACCCCGAACATTCTCCTAAGTTTTCAGAGAGGGATGACTGAGCACAGAGAACATATAACTGTGAAAAGCACATTAGCCAGAGTGCTGACCCCCTAGTGCAAACTCCAGTTCTACATGTCCTGCTCAGCCCAATGCCAGCACCTTCAAAACGCTTAAAGGCTTTGTCTTAACAGCATCACTTGTCTCCTTCTCTGGGGCCCCATCCCAGTGGCTAAGCCAGACCTATTTTTTTCTTGTCTCTTCGTAAAAGGAGCAGCTGGAACTTTCCTATCCTCCTCCATCCCAGTTCTCACCCAGCTTCTAAACCTGGGCTCACTTTAACAATACCCTCAGGATCCAGATGGAGAGGAAGATTCCTCCGGAGAGCTGGGATCTGGCCGGTCCTTCCTGGTGCGGCTGATTCCGCAGCTGTGGGCATGGCAACAGGAGGAGAATCAAATCCTGCCAAGGCTTTTGTCCAAGACCCATTGGTTTAATGAAGGAACCATCTTCTTGTCTAGATGAGAACTAAGCACCCCAGGAAAGTCCACTGCAAAATCCTCGAGGAATGGAAAGAGAACAGGTTTGAGAAGCTGGGTGATATTGAGGAGGTTCTCAATGGGAATCCTTTTGATGATTATAAAAAAAGTTTCAGTCTTTCAAATCCATGCCTAATCAGTGTCCAGATACAGACAGATGGTCTTAAGCTGGGACGCATGAAATCTCTAAAATTGTACATAAAGTTGTGCATGTGTGTGTGTTTGTAAGCGTCTTCCAGAAAAGAGAAACAGTATCTTCTATTGTATTCTCAAAGGAGTCTGCTCCCCCATGCCCACTGTTACCAAAGTTAAAAACCAGTGACTTAGAGACCATAGAATTTTTTTCTCAAGTTTAATCTTACAGATTTTTAAACTTACTGTTTCTATTGAGATATAATTAGCATAATATTTTAATATTAATTAATATAGTTGCTTTGATAGCAATTTAACATTCATTTAATATCAGTTCAGTTCAGTTCAGTCGCTCAGTCGTGTCCGACTCTTTGCGACCCCATGAATCGCAGCACGCCAGGCCTCCCTGTCCATCACCAACTCCCGGAGTTCACTCAGACTCACGTCCATTGAGTCCGTGATGCCATCCAGCCATCTCATACTCGGTCGTCCCCTTTTCCTGCCCCAATCCTTCCCAGCATCAGGGTCTTTTCCAATGAGTCAACTCTTCGCATGAGATGGCCAAAGTACTGGAGCTTCAGTTTTAGCATCATTCCTTCCAAAGAAATCCCAGGGTTGATCTCCTTCAGAATGGACTGGTTGGATCTCCTTGCAGTCCAAGGGACTCTCAAGAGTCTTCTCCAACACCACAGTTCAAAAGCATCAATTCTTCGGTGCTCAGCCTTCTTCACAGTCCAACTCTCACATCCATATATGACCATAGGAAAAACCATAGCCTTGACTAGACGGACCTTAGTCGGCAAAGTAATGTCTCTGCTTTTGAATATACTATCTAGGTTGGTCATAACTTTTCTTCCAAGGAGTAAGCGTCTTTTAAGCAGCTATATTAAATAAATATTAAATTGCTACCAAAGCAATATAGTTGCTTTATAATTTTGGGACCTCCCTGGTGGCTCAGTTGGTAAATAATCTGCCTGCAATGCAGAAGACCCAGGTTCAATCCCTGGGTTGGGAAGATCCCCTGGAGAAGGGAATGGAAACACACTTCAGTATAGCTGCCTGGAGAATTCCATGGACAGAAGAGCCTGGAGTGCTGCAGTCCCTGAAGTTGCTAAGAGTCAGACACAACTGAGCAACCAAGCACACTTATAATGTGCTAGTTTCTGCTGTACGGCAAAGTGAATCAATGATATGTACACATATATCCCCTCCCTCTTGGACCCCCTACCCCTACCCCTCGAGGTCATTCCAGAACACTGAGCTGGGCTCCCTGTGCTATTCAGCAGCTTCCTGCTAGCTGACTATCTTATACACGGTGGTATATATATGTAATTGACTTATAATTTTAATAGAATTTTGAGCTGAAAGGAATCTTGGGGGTGATACTTAGTTCATTTTTGTTACTTTGAATTTTTTTCTGTATAAAAACTTGTCTGATTAACATGAAATGTTTCATAAATATTGAAGTCCTGTTGGCCTTTCTCTTCCCAAACACCTTCCAAATGGGTCTAGGGAACTGCGTCATGTGACCTAGAGCAGAGCTGTGAGTGGCGGGATGATCGTTCACCCATATGTGCCAGAAGGACGGATGAGGGGGTGGCAGGAACATTCCTGTCCTGTCTTCTGGTTTATTTTCACATCCTACTTGGAGCACAAAGATGGGACTTCATGGTTTAGAACCCCAAGCTCCTCCATTTCCAAAGGAACTGATAAGATTCATTCTTACTAGAATTACCAGGCATAGTCCCACCAAAAGACTTCACGATTTTCACGGCCCAGTTCCTCTCCAGAACACTTACACATATATTTCTTTTACTTTTCTGGTTAAAGCAGCTTAAAGATACATAATTTAGGATGATCCTCATTTGAAAAAAGTTTCATTTGTCCAGCACAAATATTGAAGAGAGAAATCACCTTGACACTTGGCACCCTTCACTGCAGCTGGGTTCACTCTTCCCAAATCCAGGGTTTCCATCTGGTGAATGGAAATTATTTTTAAATTTCACTTATGTTACTTTTGGCTGCACTGGCTCATCCTTGCTTTGCCAGGGCTTTCTCTAGTTGCAACAAGAAGGGACTGCTCTTCATTGCGGCATGTGGGCTTCTCATTGCGGTGGCTCCTCTTGTTGTGGAGCACAGGCTCTAGGGTTCATGGGCTTCAGGAGTCTCAGCACTTGGGCTCAATAGTTGGCAGTCCGCAGGCTCTAGAAGTCAGGCTCAACAGTTGCGGACCATGGGCTTCGTTGCTCTGCAGCATGTGGAATCTTCCTGGACCAGGGACTGAACCCATGTCCCCTACATTGGCAGATGAATTCTTATCCACTGCACCTCCAGGAAGTCCTGGACGTTCTTATGAAGAGGAGGGTAAGGAAACCACAGGACTCTAATTTTTACATAAGATTCCTCTATGGTGAGATGGGAAGCAGGAGAACAGTCAGCTGATTCTTTTAGTAGGTAGGTCAGAAAGGAAGCCTTCCTGTTAAGAAGTAGAGTAGAAAGAACTTGGCCACCACTGGCTGTTAAGGCAGGGGTGGGAGAGAAGCTAAGGTGACTCCCAGGCTTCTGACTTGGCAATTGGGGCACACAGAAAGGAGAGTATAGGGGAGAAATAAACGAGACCTACCTTGGATATGTTGCATTTGGATCCAGGTAGAGGATTTGGTGTGCAGCTTGATATGAGGATCTGAAGCTCTAAGGAGAACATTGGGCTGGAGGTATGATTTGAAAGGCATTAGGATACCGGTAGCCTACACACCTACAGGAAGTTAGAGAAGAGAATCTCAAAAAAGGAAAGCAGACAATGATGTCAAATATCTTAGAGAAGTCAAGTAAGAAAGAACCAACTGTCCACTGGCTTCAACAGCGAGGAAGTCATTAGCAGATTTAGGATGAGCAGTTTCTGTGGATTTGTATCACAGAAGCCAAATTGTATCTATTGGAAGATTGGATGGACAGCAAAAAGTGTCAAAATGGAACGGAGATGACTCCAGAAATCTGCATAAAAAAGGAAAAAACACAGTGATAGATGGAGCAGGTGTGGAGGATGGTGGAAGTTGTATTAGTTTTTAGGTCTGAGGAGACTTGAACATGGCCAAGTGATAATGAAAAGAAACCAGAACAAATGAATCATTGATCAAACACATTTCTGGATGGCAGTGGAATAAATTCAGGAGCACTGTGGTGATACTGGCCGTGAAGCAACCATCCTCCAAGACCTCAGGGAGGGAAGGATATGGATACAGATAAGCTTGTGAGTCGGGGGCAGGGTTCTGAGGGAGTCCATGCTGGGTCATCTCATTTTATCAGTTAAAAGGAGTGGGATACTTGAGGTGAGCTAGAGAGCATAAGCAAAGTGGCAAAACTTTGACCCTACCGTGGAGAGGAGAGGAAAGGGAAAACTGACCAGTGAAATAGACAAGGTTGGCTTGAGGCACTGGGCGTCCCATTGAGACGGGATATCCTAAGTGGGTATCCTAATGTATGCACTGTCCTACCCAGCCGTGTGCGTTTCTCTAATGCTTGGCTACCAGTATGTAGAGCTGGAGAAGGCAGATCCATCTGGGTTAATTCGGTTGAAGATTTATAAGACAGGAGAAACAGCAGAACAAAGGGATGGGGAATCTGGGTTTTTCTGGGCAGAAAGTTGTTGAAGTGATGGATCACGGGATCTGGGCAAGAGAGGGAAAAGATGAAGCAGGAAAGAACTGATGCAGAGTGAAGGACTGAGACGAAAGGGAGCACTCGAGTTGATGAAGAGCTTGTGAAGACAAAGAACAGGTCCCTCAGAGGAGAGCTGGAAAGCAGGTCAGGAAAGATAGGAAAGTGTGATCAGAGAATGCCTACACTAAAATATGTTTTCCAAAACATTCTACCGCTATGTCCACATTGTGCTGTGAAATCTAAAAGTGCGTTACAAATGAAAAGATAAATGTCTGGTAAATTACTCGGTATTTTGCAGCATGTGCCTTTGGCTCTCTTCTCCATGATAATTCAGTTCTCTTTTCATTGATGGAGAAAAATGTGGACCAAGTCTTATTTCTCTGTATTATTTCTCTGATGCTTTGACCGTTTTATATCATTATTATATTAGTATTTTAAATGTATAATCTTGGGAAAGATGCCAGTGTTTTCCATTTCACCCAGCAGGTGTTATAAGGATAAGCAAGACTTCAACACATCTGCTATCTCTGGCTTTGTCATTTCCCTAAATTTAAGTTGATTGTAAGAAAATTTTAACTTACAGATCTCAAGAGGACAGATCACCTCAACAGAGCCCCCAGGACAAGTGACTGATGGTAACAAACTGGACCCATGGGATGATGGGGAATGTCAGGAAGGCTGTGCACACCACTGCGACCTATTTTGGAGCTGAGCCAGAGACCTAGCTGGACATGCACAGGCTAGATGGGCAGCTCAGGCTGATAAGGCACAGGTTGCCTCCGTTCCATTAAGGTTGCTTCCTTTACACTTCTGGAAGAGATGTTAAGAATTAAGTGTGTGCATAATTTGAACAAGTTCAATAGAAACATAAATATTTCCTTTGTTATGCCTCATTTTGCTAAAATACGTATTTGGCAAGTATACAGATTAGGTGAAAAAGCAAACAGAATTTCGGGTAATGAATTAGAATTCCATTTGCAGAGCGAGTTAACCTAAGCAATTGTGTTAGTCAGTAGGACGAAGGTGTGTTTCAAGAATCCTGTTCCACACAACTATACGTAAAATGGATAACTAATGAGAACCTACTGTATAGCACAAGGAACTCTACTCAATGCTCCGTGGTGACCTAAATGGGAAGGAAATCCATAAAATAGTGGAGATATATATATATATGTGTGTATAGAACTGATTCACTTTGCCATATAGCAAGAAGCTAGCACAACCTTGTAAAGCAACTATACTGCAATAAAAATTAATTTTAGAAAAGTATGAAGGCATATAAAAATGTATATAAACAGATAATTGAAATCATAAGCACTATGCAGTTTTGTGTTGCAATTATTTTCTTATAATTGAGTCAAGGTCATATGGATGTAACCTATAGCGTGGTGACTCTACTTAACATTATATCGAAAATCTGAAAGTTGCCAATAAAATAGACCTTAAAGGTTCTCATCACAAGGAAAAAAATTGTAATTAAGTGTGGTGATGGATGTTAAGTAGATTTATTGTCATGATCATTTCACAATATATACAAAAATCAAATTATTATGTTGAACACCTGAAACTAATATTATTGGCAGAAGATAATGTTATATGTCAATTATATCTCAATTTTTAAAAAGAATCCTGCTCACTTCTTTTATAGCTGGACAGAATAAAAATGGATGGAGTTGACACATGTTTAAGGGCCACCAGGGTCTATGAAAAAGATAGCAAAAGTAAGAAGGCAAGCAAGGATTTATCTTTGGGTTACCACACTCAGGGTGCTCAGACCAGCTAGCAGTAAGGTTCTGGTTCGTTTGCCAAGCTTATCCCTGCAAGTTTAAAAGTAGGGAAAGTGGTCCATAATAGGCACTTAGTAGATGGCAGGTGGTTCAGACAATAAAGAATTTGCCTTCAATGAGGGAGACCCAGGTTTGATCCCTGAGTCAGGAAGATCCCCTGGAGAAAGAATGGCAATCCACTCCAGTATTCTTGCCTGGGAAATCCAATGGACAGAGGAGCCTGATGGGCTATAGTCCATGGGGTCGCAAAGAGTCAGACACAACTGAGCGACTAACAGTTTCACTTTCTGTTCTCATCCCCCTCTCTTTGGTAGAGGTGGTGTTGCTGGTCCTTACGTCTCAAGGCATTAACATCATCTAATTCCCATGCTCTTAGTCCATGCTCATCAAACCACCTGCTAATGGTAATTTGCCTTCCTACATAGACTTTTCCAAAAAAAGATCAGCTGCCTGGAATGCTGACATGAATATTCTAGTTTGCTTAGCAGTTTTTTTCTTTCCTTGTAATTAATGGAATAATATTCTAGTTATATTTACCAGTCTCTTGTGAGATGGCTAATTAGAGTGAGTTGCTGTCCCTTGTTCCAATGAATTTGGGGGAAAAAAGTGTAAAATTTTCCACCTTTAAAGATGATGAGCAGGCCCAGATTCTACAAAGCATTGGCACTCAGAAACCCCAGGTGATTTACTGTGAACTCTCTTTGACATTTTTTCTGTTTCAACAAATTCCATGCTTGCCTTCTCAAATCATACACTGATAGGTTTCAGTGCCTAGAATTCCAATAAATTGCCTGTAACTCAATTAATCTTGACCATGGCGAGGAGCCTTGTGGTGAGGCCATGGGGCTCAAATTCCAATCTTAGCTGAATGCTTGTAAAAATTCATATTCCTGGCTCTCCCCATAGAGATCTTGCCTCTGTAGATACAGGTAGAAACAGAGTCTGCATTTTTAAGCACAACCGAGGCTGATACACAGAGTCAATGGACTACACTTTGAAACAAATGGCTTTAGATCACGGTTGTAGCTCATTTGTGACTATGCACCCTAGCAAGGGATATTTTCTGTTCTGAGTGCCATGAGTTCTTCCCCCACAGAGTGAAGCTTGATGCACCCAGAGGAAGGGAAGCAGGGGGAAAAGAAGCCAGTGTAGAGTAACAACAGGGAGAAAGAAATGGTGGCAACCTGGCAAGGAGCTGGGAGGCTTTCTACTGGAACTCCAGCTGTTTGCCAGAGCCAGGTCCCCATCATGGACTGAGACAATTAGTCTGCCTAACAGATTGGTCCTGTTGCCACACTCCCTCACTCAGAAGCATATTTCAGGTTTAAAGGGATGTTTCCTTTAATTTGGCAAAGGGCAGATGATAATGGTGGCAGCATGCTGTGTTGTAAATGTGTAATTGGAACCCTAAGAAGCTTCTTTCTCTTTGTTCTAGAGGTCAACAACACTGGAACCCTCCTGCAAATTTCATGCTGGAAATCTTTACTTATTGGCATTTGGCAGTCTCAGCCAGAGAATCACAGGATGCTAGTGTTGGTTGCTCAGTCATGTCTGACTCTTTGCAACTCTATGGACCATAGTCCTCCAGGCTCTTTCCATGGAATTTTCCACGCAAGAATACAGGAGCGGGCAGCCATCCCTTCTCCAGGAGATCTTCCCAACCCAGGGACCAAATACTGGTCTTCTGCATTGCAGGCAGATTCTTCACTGTCTGAACCACCAGTGAAGCCCCATAGGATGCTAGCTGCTAAGTCGCTTTAGTCGTGTCCGACTCTGTGCGACCCCACAGACGGCAGCCAACCAGGCTCCCTGTCCCTGGGATTCTCCAGGCAAGAACACTGGAGTGGGTTGCCATTTCCTTCTCCAATGCATGAAAATGAAAAGTGAAGTTGCTCAGTCGTGTCCGACTCTTCACGACCCCATGGACTGCAGCCTACCAGGCTCCTCCACCCATGGGATTTTCCAGGCAAGAGTACTGGTGTGGGGTGCCATTGCCTTCTCCATAGGATGCTAGAGCAGGGGCTAATTCACAGAGTATGATTGAGCCCTCCCTCCCTATTTAAAAGATGGTGAAACCAAGACAGAGGGAAGACAGGCGATTCACCAAGTCCCAGGGTCTCATGGAGGAAGAAGTGGAACTAGAAGTAGGTCTCCTGACCTTGTTGCAGAACACGCCGCTGCCTGCTCCAGAACCAGCTAACAGAAAGGTTCTGCTGAGTCAGCACAGATGAGCTAGCGATAGACTGGCCCTGTAGCTGTTTAAGCATATCTTATCATACAGGAAGCAGACACTACCAGATGCTTTGCATTTCGACTTCCTCCATCTGAGTCTACATAATTCCTTGCTACTTTAAGCAACCCACTTTTTTGGGTCACTTTTTTTTTTTTTTTAAACCAGTAATCTTTCTAAGTCAGCATTCCTCCTAAACTACGTGCAGTCGCCATCTAGTGGTTTGAAGATCACAATAAAGTTTCCTGTTGGGACTTCCCTGGCGATCCAGTGGTTAAGAATCTGCCTTGCAATGTAGGGGACATGAGTTCGATCCCTGGCCAGGGAATTAGATCCCACATGCCTCAGAGCAACTAAGTCCATAGGCCACAATGAAAAATCCCACAATTAAAGATCCTGTGTGCTGCAACTAAGACCCTAACACAGTTCAGTTCAGTTCAGTCACTCAGTCGTGTCCGACTCTTTGTGACTCCATGAATCACAGCACGCCAGGCCTCCCTGTCCATCACCAACTCCCGGAGTTCACCCAGACCCACGCCCATGGAGTCAGTGATGCCATCCAGCCATCTCATCCTCGGTCATCCCCTTCTCCTCCTGCCCCCAATCCCTCCCAGCATCAGGGTCTTTTCCAATGAGTCAGATCTTTGCATGAGGTGGCCAAAGTACTGGAGCTTCAGCTTTAGCATCATTCCTTCCAAAGAAATCCCAGGGTTGATCTCCTTCAGAATGGACTGGTTGGATCTCCTTGCAGTCCAAGGGACTCTCAAGAGTCTTCTCCAAATGAATAAATAAAGAACTTTGAAAGAAAACTTCCTGTAGAAGCTCTGTAGGTAGGCCAGTGTAACCAGAGAATTTTTACCACCTGGAAGAGAACCTGCTGGATCTACACAATGGGCACCTTCACGTTACACAGGAGAAAAGTGAGGCTCCAGAGAAGGAAGCAACTTGCTGAAGGCCTCACAGGTCAGTGAAATCACATGGAAAAAGTCGACAGTGTGAGCTTGTCTGGTCCCACCCTCTTGCAGAGCTTCCCAGGTGGCGCTACCGGGAAAGAACCTGCCTGTCAGTGTAGGAGATGGAAAAGATGAAGGTTCAGTCCCTGGGTCAGGAAGATCTCCCAGAGGAGGAAATGGCAACCCACTCAAGTATTCTTGCCTAGGAAATCCCAGGGACAAAGAGGCCTGGCAAGCTAGAGTCCATGGGGTTGAAAAGGGTTGGACACAACTAAAGTGACTTAGCACACCCTCTTGCAGAAGGGCAAGGACTTCTGGGGGAAGGGGAAGTGTTGGGCGCAGCTGAGACTCCAGAAAGTGTGGCCGTGTGCCTGACACACTGTGCTCTGCGCGTGTGTCGCGGGTGAGTGGTTCCTCCACGCTCGTGCCGCCAGCCTGCATTGTTTCTCCCCACAGTGCCATCAAGCCAAAGCACTTCTCCACGCAGAAGAGGCTCCATCAGTGTGGTCGGTGGCTGGACAAGTGCCTGCTTTAGTCGAACCCACTGAACAGCGTGCTTGGCTTGCAGTTGGCAGGGTGTGCTGGCTGCCTCCCCTCCTGCCGCATGCTTCTGCATCCATTCTGGTTGAGCGTCTCTTTTCCAGGACTCCTTTGTGTTCTGAGTGAGCTTCCTGACAGCAAACCTAAGCATCTGCTTCCAGAAACAGGGTGACTGCTCAGGTGCCGGGGTCCAGCCCCGGTGAATCCAGGGAATTCGAAGGGGGGACGGTGTCGGCGAGGAAAAACTTATTTATTTAGAAATATAAGAATAGATTAGGAAGAAATAGTATAGTAGGAAAATTAAGATGGAGAAAAGAAGGCTGAATAACTTGGTTTACGTGGAAAGCCAATAAAACCTCGAGACAAGAGGTTTGCACCATCTACGTTAGGCCACCGGCGTCCGTTTGAATATCGGAGAGTGCCCCGCCCTGGGTTCTCTCTCTTACAGATCTTAGCAGCCGGGACAGGTAAGTAGACATGGCGAGCCTCCGTGCCCCAGATGGGAATTCAGCCAGAAATTAGAGAAAATAGGGACACGGGGGAGGCCCAGCATCAGTGCAAGACTCTCCGAGAGGGAAGGGGAGAAGGGAAAAAAGGGGGGAAAGGGAAAAAAGGGAAGGGGGGAAAAAGGGGAAAAAAGGGGAAATCCAACGTCGGCGTAAGTCTCCAAGAGAGAGTTTATTGTTCAGAATCAGCTTATATGCCCCAAATTATACATAATAGAATATGCAGAGTTACGCAGAGGTAGCAGTCCCGACCCTCATTGAGACAAGGCTTTCTTTTTTGCATACTCTCCTGTTACAAAAGTCTCAGGTGGTCCACATTATCTTCTGGCCAAGAGGCCTATTAACATTTCTATGGCTCTCTTCTGATGAAGTTTTGTTAACCAGAAGACTCATTTGTGTTAATCTTTCCAAAGTCTGAATGCCACTCTCAGAAAACACTAAATAAAAATACAGCAGTTTGTAATAAAAGGAAGTACAGTGATTTATAGCAAAAGTCTAGTATTGCTAACATCAAAACTACTAGATATCCTTTTCCATATCCCATATGTATTGATTACATCTTCCTGGGTGCCTGATAGATAAAAAAATAAGAAAGTCTGGCAGCAATCATTGAGTCAACCATGAAATCCTGTCACCAATATGAATTTGAAAAGGCTCTGAAACTTTACGATACTTTAAGGCTTTTGTGCCTCCCACAGTTGGGAGGTTGTGAGCAATTCACAAGCTTGCAAAAAGTCAGCGGACCCTGTTTAGGCAGGCTAGGGTGTTATCAAAGGGGGGTTGGGCTGAAACACTTTCAAATGCAGGAAACCAAAGCTCAGAATTAACTTTTTCCAGAGAAAATTAGAAACTAATGAGAAAACAGACAAATTCTTATTTTGGGGGGCACATGTTCAGGAAAAACCAGGGAGAAATCCGATGACTCAAATTGCCCTGCCATCTGAGTTTGCCACGTGACCCTGTCACGGGTGGGATTCCTCACGCTGGCCCCCGACACTCGGGCCTCATCCCCGTCTATTTATAACAGGTGTCTGCTTCAGGCAGTCCCAAGAGGGTGCTCGGGGCAGAGAGCAGAGCACAGCAGACCTGCAGGAAAAGGCCTGGGCCGGACAGCTCCACGGGAAGTGGGAGTGGGCAAGGGCTTGGAAGGCTGCAGGTGGCAAGGGTGCCAGGGTGGCAGACTGTGGGTGGCAGTTTTTTTTTTTTCCCTTTGTACTCCAAATAAGCTGAGGACTTTCTTTTTCTCGCTGAAATCCCCTGAGAGAAAAAGGGGACAGGAAGAGTGGCAGGCAGAGGAGGCCCCCATAAGGAAGGTTTCTTATCCTGGGGTTCCCCGGAGGGCTTCCAAGTGGGATGCATTCCGAAGCCTCGAGAATTATACACACAGATTTTGTGTCTGTGTATGTTTTCTGGGACAAAGAGTTTCTCTCTTTTATCAGCTCCTGAGAGGAGTTCATGACCGAAACATGTCAAGAACCCTTGGTGTAAATATCAAATCCATCTCCAAACTCTTCAGAATGAACCAATTTTTCATCCCATTCCAGAAGATTCACCCACGAGTGTTGCTTTCTCTTACCAACCTTCTCATTCAGACCTGCCGTCATTTTTAAAAAGATGTGTGCACATCAAAAACAAGTCTATAAGTAAAACCTTTCATTCTTTTACAATGGGTACATAGGAGATCAACCCTGGGATTTCTTTGGAAGGAATGATGCTAAAGCTGAAGCTCCAGTACTTTGGCCACCTTATGCGAAGAGTTGACTCACTGGAAAAGACCCTGATGCTGGGAGGGATTGGGGGCAGGAGGAGAAGGGGACAACCGAGGATGAGATGGCTGGATGGCATCATGGACTCAATGGATGTGAGTCTGAGTGAACTCCGGGAGTTGGTGATGGACAGGGAGGCCTGGCATGCTGCGATTCATGGGGTCGCAAAGAATCAGACAGGACTGAGCAACTGAACTGAACTGAACTGACATATCCAAGTCCCAAACTGAGGCAGGCAGAAAAATATACATTTCTTTCACTTTTCTAAAATGGAAATTAACTTCTATCATCAGCCCTCATTCCACCTTGTGTCAGAGACTTAATCTGTATGTTTGAGATTTTCTGTTTCTCTCTCTGCCCCAGGGGATTATGTTTCAGTTCTGGGTGCTCACCTAGTATGAGGTGTCCAGATAGGACCAAGGCATTGAGCGCAATAGGAGGCTTGTATCCTCCATGTCATCTGTGCACAAAGGCATCTGCTGAGATCCACCTTTTGTCCCATGGAATCCTTGGTCATGGGACCACATGTGCCGCCCCTGTGCTGTCTATCTTCTAGTCCTGGCCTCGGCAGACCTCCCTGCTATCTTTCATTTTTCAGCTGTGCTAGGTCTTCATTGGGGTGCCCAGGACTCTTCGTTGCTGCAAGAGGACTTCCTCTAGTCACAGCAAGTAGGGGCTACTCTCTAGATGTAGTGCCTTGGCTTCTGTTTGCGGTGGCTTCTCTTGTTATGGAGCATGGGATCTGGGGCATGCATGGGCTTCAGTTGCCCACCGCATGTCAGATCTTGTTCCCAGACCAGGAATTGAACCCATGTGCCCTGCATCAGCAGGCAGATTCTTAACCACTGGACCCCAGGGAAGTCCCTTTCCCTGCTATCCTTATGATGAGTCCTTGGAGCAGCTCATGGCTCTGCCCTCCTCAAGCTGGTCTGACTTCTCTCCAAGGTTAACTGATCCAGGAAAGAGGGTGCTTTGGATCTCTCTTTGAGGTCCAAAGTTACCAAAATTTCCTATTTGTTTTTCCAGAAGAAGCTGGAAATTTTCACTTTATGTAAACTGTTCTGATTTTTAAACGTTGAAAATTAAATGTGCTTTGGCAAAAAATCACTCCAGGTCAAATGAAAAAACATCTGTGGCCCAGCTTCATCCCCAGGGCTGCCACTTTGCGCCTCTGCCCTAAAGGCTTCAGTTCAGTCGCTCAGTCGTGTCTGACTCTTTGTGACCCCATGAATCACAGCACACCAGGACTCTCTGTCCATCACCAACTCCCAGAGTTCACTCAGACTCACATCCATCGAGTCAATGATGCCATCCAGCCATCTCATCCTCGGTCATCCCCTTTTCCTCCTGCCCCCAATCCCTCCCAGCATCAGGGTCTTTTCCAATGAGTCAGCTCTTCGCATGAGGTGGCCAAAGTATTGGAGTTTCAGCTTCAACATTAGTCCTTCCAATGAACACTCAGGACTGATCTCTTTTAGGATGGACTGGTTAGATCTCCTTGCAGTCCAAGGGACTCTCAAGAGTCTTCTCCAACACCACAGTTCAAAAGCATCAATTCTTCAGCACTCAGCTTTCTTCACAGTCCAACTCTCACATCCATACATGACCACAGGAAAAACCATAGCCTTGACTAGATGGACCTTTGTTGGCAAAGTAATGTCTCTGCTTTTGAATATACTATCTAGGTTGGTCATAACTTTTCTTCCAAGGAGTAAGCATCTGTTAATTTCATGGCTGCAGTCACCATCTGCAGTGATTTTGGAGCCCAAAAAAATAAAGTCTGACACTGTTTCCACTGTTTCCCCATCTATTTCCCATGAAGTGATGGGACCAGATGCCATGATCTTTGTTTTCTGAATGTTGAGCTTTAAGCCAACTTTTTCACTCTCTTCCTTCACTTTCATCAAGAGGCTTTTTAGTTCCTCTTCACTTTTTGCCATAAGGGTGGTGTCATCTGCATATCTGAGGTTACCCGGCAACCTTGATTCCAGCTTGTGCTTCTTCCAGCCCAGCGTTTCTCATGATATATTCTGTATGTAAGTTAAATAAGCAGGGTGACAATATACAGCTTGATGTACTCCTTTTCCTATTTGGAACCAGTCTGTTGTTCCATGTTCAGTTCTAACTGTTGCTTCCTGACCTGCATATAGGTTTCTCAAGAGGCAGGTCAGGTGGTCTGGTATTCCCATCTCTTTCAGAATTTTCCACAGTTTATTGTGATCCACACAGTCAAAGGCTTTGGCATAGTCAATAAAGCAGAAATAGATGTTTTTCTGGAACCCTCTTGCTTTTTCCATGATCCAACGGATGTTGGCAATTTGATCTCTGGTTCCTCTGCCTTTTCTAAAACCAGCTTGAACATAGGCTTAGACTCATGCAAACCAAAGCAAGGGCAACACTCCTCTTTTTTTTTCTTTCTGTTCTTGGATATGTCACTGCTCTCCCCAGGGCAATAAACACAGGATTGCCTACCTACTAGAACAGGAAAGAAGGGGAAAAGGGAGAAATCTTCAGGCAAAACATTATATTTCTAAAGTATTATCCTTCTTTACTTTGATACTGAGCTTTTAATGTAGGGTCTATATTTCATAAAAGTAAACTTCTTTTATGTCCAGGAAAAAAGGCTCATCACTGCACAATATATTTCTGGTAATGTGATCCCACCCAGCAAATACTTTGAGTGGAATTACACAGCTTTCTATTGGGTGTCCTTAGTGATCATTTAATTTTCGTTTCTGAGACTGGATTAAATAAAAGAGACACCTGAAACCTACAGGTAAGTGACTTGGCCTTGGCCACCTAGCAAGTCATGCCAGCCGGACTCACAGTCACTGACTCTCAGCTCTTTCTGTTTGGTACCTCCTTCCAGACAAACCAGAGCCCTGGTGGGCACTGTGCTCTACTTGAGGTGGGAGGAGGTGTGGGTGCTGAAATGGAGTGCTCAACTCAAGGAGGGAAGACACAACAGGCCCAGCCCCAGAAGAAGTCAATTTACAGTGGGTGGAAACCAGAAGCCATGATCATCAAAAGGGACTGGGGAGAGAGGGAGAATCCATGGACAAGCCAGGAGTTTGGGCTGGGCTTTCTGGAGGGGCTTGAGACCTTGGGTGAGTGGGTGGAAAGGCCCTTCAGTGACATCAAGGCAACTGGGACATTTTGTACTATAATTGGGACATTTTTTACCTGAGAGATCTTTCTTAAAACTTGATTTCAAATTATATTACTCCCTTAAAACTGTCCAAGGGCTTCCTGTTGCCTATGGGACAAAGTTCTAACTCTTTGCTTATTGAAATATTTATTTATTTGGCTGCACCAGGTCTTAATTGTGGCATGCAGAATCTTTAGTTGTGGCATGCGGGATCTGGTTCCCCGATCAGGGGTCGAACCTGGTCCCCGTGCACTGGGGTCTTGGAGTATTAGCCAGTGGCCCACCAGGGAAGCCCCCCAACCCTTTTTTGTAACTGTGCCCCCCTGTGCATTTCTAGTATTTTTCAACACCATTACCCAACCTTTTCATACTCTAGCCCAGTGGTTTCCCAACAGTATTGTAACTGGAATGAATGTGTATCACAATTGTCTAGAGGGCTTGAAAGGAGGGGTTTTTTTTTTTCTTTATTTTTTTAATTGGAGGAAACTTACTTTACAATGTTGGGTTGGTTTCTGCCACACAGCAATGTGAATCAGCCATAATTGTACATATATCCCCTCCCTGATGAGCCTCCCTCCTTTCCCCATCCCTCATCTCTAGATCATCACAGAGCACCTGGCTAAGCTCCCTGTTATACAGCAACTTCTCACCAGCTATTTATTTTGCACATGATAGTGTATATTATATGTCAGTGTCCATTCTCAGAGTCTTAATTCAATACATCTGGGGTAGGACCAGGAATTCTGTATTTCTCCCATGTTCCCAGGGGAGCCTGATGGTCTGGGCACTATATTTGAACACTACTGTTCCAGCCACATGCTTGATTGTTCCCTGAGCCAGCAGCAGCGTAGTCTGGGAGCTCTTAATACTTAGACATGCAGGTAGAGTCTGACCCACACCAGATCTATAGAATCAGAATCTGCATGAAAAAGAGCCTCCTGTGATTCATATGATATTAAAATCTGAGACGTACCATTCTGGCCTAATAGTTCTCTACTCTGGCTACACCTTAGAATCACCTGGATAGCTTCATAATCTTAATTTTAAAATTTCATGGAGGCCCGTGCTCCACCCCTAAAGATTCTGATTTCATCAAACTGTTGAAAGGGACAAGGTATCTGTCGCTTTAAAAGCTCCCCAGGTGACCAGTATGCATACAATCCTGTGATTATGTGAATGCATAGCAAGGTGGAGAATGAGTGCCCTGGCCTCACCACCACCTCACAGATGTCATGCCACCGCCTTCCCTGCTGTTACTGTGCACTGCTCTCCCCTCAGCCTGCAGCAACACCTCTCCTCATCCTTCAAAACCCATGCTACGGAACCTCCTCTGTGAAGAAGTCCCTGAACTTTTCCCCAGCAGAGTTCACTGCTCCTCTTTTAGGAGTCCACTCTTGGTGCACGCCACTGGAGGTAGATCATATCAAATTGTAATCATGCATTTTCATATCCCTTTCTCTCACCAGAGAAAACTACATTGTGAACTTCTTTGGGGCAAGGAATCTGGTTCATTTGCTTTTTTTTTTAACTGTTTTTGTTCAGTTGCTCCGTCGTATCCAACTCTTTGCAGCCTCACGGACTGCAACATGCCAAGCTTCCCTGTCCATCACCATCTCCTGGAGCTTGCTCAATCTCATGTCCATTAAAGTGATGATGCCATCCAACTGTCTCATCTTCTGTTGTCCCCTTCTCTTCCTGCCTTCAGTCTTTCCTAGCATCAGGATCTCTTCCAATGCGTCGCCTAGCTTTTGTTACAGTTGGTTCTTTGTATCTGGTTCCCTATGTTTCTGTCAGTGATTAAACTCAGATGAGTTGGCCAAGCTTTGAGAATCAAGTAAGTATCCTTCAGACGTTCTCAGTCCCTCAATCAGCCCCACTGGAAACACCTACAAACCTGCCGAAACTTTACTGTCTACCAAAGAAAACAAAAGAAAGCAAAAGTGTGAAACAACAAACACCCCAGAACAGATGTGTGCATAACATACACGTCTAGTTTGCCTCAGAAGGAATAGTTGGGAACACATTGTAAGGGCAGGAAGTTTGTTGGTTTTGTTCCTTACTCTATTCCCCATGCCTGAGAAGAACTAGATGGAATGAATTGATGTTGAACAAGTGGAGACTGTAAGGCAGCTTGCTTTCCTCCTTCTCCTTTCACATGGATCATTCACACCAGGGACTTTAAGTTCTGTTTTGAATGCTGTAGCTTATCCCAATTCAGGATCACCAGGAGCTCCTCAAAAGATGCTCTCGCTTTGGAAATTTACTGACCCCAACCACAGCTTTTGCAGGCAAAGTGTGAATCAACCTCTGGTAATATCCGAAGTGCTTCTTAGAGACCTGGTAATCTTTTGGGACAACTGAATATCATAGAGTTGTAAGACCCTAACTCCTTCATGATTCACCCCCATCCCAGCGTACATAGAAACACACAGATGCCCAGGGGAAGAGCTCAAGTTATACTGAGCTGTTGTACATTGAGCATCACTGGCACATCAGGTCTCCACACTGTGCTCTGCCCTTAAAAACTCAAAAGTATTTACTGCCCTGTGGGCTGAGTCAACAGTGAATTTGACCATCTCTTGATGACAGCTTGTTTTGCCAAATCTCTGACAGAGAATGACAGAATTTTAGAACTGGAAGGGATCTTGGAGATCATTTGGTCTAACCTCACGTGTTTGATGGATGAGAAGGCTGAGGTCCAGAGACATGTCACTTGCCTAAAGTAACACAGCTCATTTGTTGCTGAATAAGAGCATTAGTTGGTGTCCTAAGTTCTTATTGTTGTTGTTGTTCAGTTGCCCAGTCAGGTCCAAATCTTTGAGACCCCATGGACAGCAGCATGCCAGGCTTCCCTGTCCATCACCAACTCCCAGAGTTTACTCAAACTCATGTCCATTGAGTTGGTGATGCCATCCAACCATCTTATTCTCTATCACTCCCCTCCCTTCTTGCCTTCAATCTTTCCCAGCTTCTGAGCCTCTTCCAGTGAGTGGGTTCTTCACATCAGGTGGCCAAAGTATTGGAGCTTCAGCTTCAAATGGATGAGAAGGCTGAGGTCCAGAGACATGTCACTTGCCTAAAGTAACACAGCTCATTTGTTGCTGAATAAGAGCATTAGTTGGTGTCCTAAGTTCTTATTGTTGTTGTTGTTCAGTTGCCCAGTCAGGTCCAAATCTTTGAGACCCCATGGACAGCAGCATGCCAGGCTTCCCTGTCCATCACCAACTCCCAGAGTTTACTCAAACTCATGTCCATTGAGTTGGTGATGCCATCCAACCATCTTATTCTCTATCACTCCCCTCCCTTCTTGCCTTCAATCTTTCCCAGCTTCTGAGCTCTTCCAGTGAGTGGGTTCTTCACATCAGGTGGCCAAAGTATTGGAGCTTCAGCTTCAGCATCAGTCCTTCCAATGAATATTCAGGACTGATTTCCTTTAGGATTGACTGGTTTGATCTCCTTGCAGCCCAAGGGACTCTCAAGAGTCTTCTCCAACACCACAGTTCAAAAGCATCAATTCCTTGGGTGCTCAGCCTTCTTTATGGTCCAACTCTGGTCACCTGCATTTTCTATTTATCTTATTACCAGCTCTAGAATATGCCTTATGCTGGGTCTTAAAGCACCTCATTTAGGAATGGCAAGTCATTTTTTGTTCCTTATGACAAAAAAGAGGACTTTAAAAGAGAGTTATGATCCTTAAAAAAAAAATCCTTTTAGGTTAAAAGTGGGGTTAGGATGTGTTGACATGCATTGGTCTCAGATTGAAAGAACATGGTGAAATTTTTTTGCTCTTCAACTAAAAGCATTAGCCTCCATTAAAGTTTTTCTCAAAGCATAATTCTTTTTTCCCCAGATTTATAGCTTACAAAGAAACAAAACCAAAACAATGTCTCAACCAAACTGATTTATTCATTGTCTTAGAGATACACTTCATATTTGTAGAATATCCTCTCCAGCCTGCTCCACACTTTTGGTCTTGGCTGACTTCTATGCATATCTCTATATTTTTCCAAATCTAGTTAAATTCTTCTTCTCTCTAAGGGTCCTCTGGACTACATGCCTTGCCTGAAACAATTTCTCCTTTTTTCTAACTTCCTTAATATTTGTTAGAGAATCTAATAATTGTATATTAATTTTATTGTATATTAGGAGAAATATATTACTAATATTTTAGACTCATGATTTCATAGTGGATTTTTTTAAAGGTGATTTAATTGAAAATTGTATCAGTTCATTACTGCTGCAAAACAAACTAATCCAACACAATAGATTAAAATAAGGATATTTTGTTGAGCTTACGACTGGTAATTTGGGCTGGGTTCAGCTGGACTGAAGTCAGCTGGGTTCCTTCATGTGTGTATGTCAGCTGAAGATTTGCTAACTGTTTGGGGCTTGCTGGCTGCCAGCTGGAGGCCCTTCCTTTCCCTCCACATAGTCCATCATCCTCCATTATGCTTGCCAGGCTCTTTGTATGGCACAGCCAGGGGTCCAAGAATATAGCAGAAACATGTAGAGTCTCTTGAGGCCTTTGGGAACTGGCACACCATCACTTCTCCTGCATTCTATTGGATGGAGCAACTCCCAAGGCCAGTCCTTCTAAATGGGAGGAGCTACAAAGTCACATTGCAAGGGGCATGGATGCTGAGAGGGGAAAAGAGCTATGGACATGTTGCAGTTGATCTACTATGAGTTGATTTAAAGAAAAGTACAGAGACTTCCCTGGTGGTCCAGTGGTTAAGAATCCACCTCTCTTGAGGTTTGACGGAAAACAACAAAATTCTGTAAACAATTGTCATTCAATAAAAGTAAAAGAACCCCCCCTCCCAAAAATCCACCTCTCGATGCAGGGGACACAGGTTTGATCCCTACTAGGGATGGCATCACCAACTTGATGGACAAGAGTTTGGATGAGCTCCGGGAGTTGGTGATGGACAGGGAGGCCTGGTGTGCTGCAATTCATGTGATTGCAAAGAGTCGGACACGACTAAGCGACTGAATTGAACTGAACTGAGGGGAACTGAGATCCCACATGCCTCCCACAGCAACTAAGCCTGTGTGCAGCAACTCCTGAGCCCCAGGGCCACAACTGGAGAGAAGCCTGCGTGTTGCAATGAAGTTTCCACATGCCACAACTGAGACCCTATGCAGCCAAAAATAAGATGAATATTTTTAAAAGAGAGAGAGAAAAAGTGCAGGGTGTAGAAGACTCTGGTAAAGACTGTGGAGTTGTTACCCAAACGGCTGAACAAAGATCAAAAATGCAATCCATCTGACACTTATCACTTATCGCCTTGTAACTATTCTGGTGGGACCACCCAGTAGCACTAATTTGGAGTGCAGTTAGAATAGGGCATCTCCTATGTCTTGATCTTTTCAACTTGGATTCCAGAATCCTAGCCCCATATAAGTCTTCCCTTCAGATTTCAGGATTGGAGTTGTCTGGGGGTGAGGTAGGGGGTGTGTTGGGGTAGAGGAAGATCCCAAAGGGCATCTCACACAACGCTTTCCTCCACGCCCTTCAGGCAGCACATATAGCGGTGGTGGAAGCTGGATCATCCCCGTGTCTCTGGACACCAGTGTTTCTATCTCACCATTATACCGCTCTAGCTTGGGGCAAGTATTTAACACAGAGATCAAGTTATTCTCATTTAGCCACTGTGATATATCCACATTGAAGCCAGGAACATTTTTTTTGGGTACTACAACAA
This sequence comes from Aepyceros melampus, assembly GCA_006408695.1. Classification (NCBI taxonomy): domain Eukaryota; kingdom Metazoa; phylum Chordata; class Mammalia; order Artiodactyla; family Bovidae; genus Aepyceros; species Aepyceros melampus. The sequence continues at coordinate 52,253 of SJXQ01001972.1, forward strand.
TTAAAATTTCAGTTTAAGAAAAAATTGGTAATGAAAGAATGGATATTTCCACTATTACTGAGTTCTGCCTCAGAGGCGAGAAGCATCCTGGGCTTCAGGATGAAATGCTAAAATGAAGTTATAATACATTGAAAATATAGTTCCTATTAACTTAGATCTCCATAAACAACTCTTTATTACATAACTAGAAAAATGTTATTGATCAGCTCTTGGTGAGAGAGACAATATAATCAAATTGAACCTAAAAATGAAGGAAGGAAGGAAGAGGAAATGAACTCAGAGAGAAGACACTTGCCGGAAGCCAGCGTGAGGAATCCCACCCGTGACAGGGTCACACAGCAGAGATTTGATGGGCAAGAACGAGTCAGATCTCAGGTTTTCCCCCTGGCATTTCCTGAGCATGTACCCCCAAAAAATAAGAATCTGCCTGCTTTTCCACTCTTCTGACATTCTCTGGAAAAAGTCAACTCAGGGCTTTAGTCTTCTGCATTTGAAAGAGTGTTTTAATCCAAAAACCGCTCTGATGGCTTTCTAGCCTGCCTGCAGGCTGTGCATGTGATTGTTTGAGGCCTGTGCAGGAGGCACAGGAAGCTTAAAACATCCTAGGACTGTAGGGGCTTCCAAGGAGTCAAAATCATTAGAATAGAACTGATTAAAGGTTTCATTTGTCGAGCCAATACTTGCTGCCAAATTTTCAATCTTATATAGTTGGTATATAGAAAAACAGGTAGTATACCTGGTATTAGCAATATTAGATCTTTGAGTTAAGTACTTTCTTTGTTATAACCCACTGCACCTTTGTTCCACAGGAATGTAACTTTATTTAGTATTTTGAGGGTAATGCAGAGTAAAGAAAAAAACACTTCTAGGGAAAAGGAGTTTTCTGGTTGATAGACAATTACCCAGGAAGAGAGCCATAAAAATGTTAACAGGCCTCTTGGCCAGAAGATAATGTAAACCACATGAGACCTTTTGTATATGGGAGGGTATGCAAATAGAAAGCCTGGTTTTGGGGCTGCTAACGCTGCATAATTTTGTATTACCCATTGATCTCTATGTACAATCAAAAAGGTATAAAAGACCTTTCTAGACAATAGAGGTGGGGCCAGTCATTGGAAGGGGCTAGTCATTGGGAGGACTGGTTTCCCCTGTGTCTCTTATTTTCTCTAATTTCAGGCTGAATTCTCATCTGGGGCGTGGAGGCTCGCCATGTCTACTTACCTGTCCTGGCTGCTAAGACTCATAAGAATCTCTCTCTTATGAGAGAGATTCTGTCTCTCGTAAAAGAGAGAATCCAGGGCGGGACACTCTCCGATATTCAAACGGGCGCCGGTGGCCCCATGTAGATGGTACAAGCTCCTTGTCTGGAACTTTATTGACTTTCCACGTAAACCAAGTTATTCAACCTTCTTTTCTCCACTTAATTTTCCTACTACACTATTTCTTCCTAATCTGCTGCTGCTGCTAAGTCACCTCAGTCGTGTCCGACTCTGTGCGACCCCAGAGACAGCAGTCCACCAGGCTCCCCTGTCCCTGGATTCTCCAGGCAAGAACACTGGAGTGGGTTGCCATTTCCTTCTCCAGTACATGAAAGTGAAAAGTGAAAGTGAAGTCGCTCAGCAGTGTCCGACTCCTAGTGACCCCATGGACTGCAGCCCACCAGGCTCCTCCGTCCATGGGATTTGCCAGGCAAGAGTACTGGAGTGGGGTGCCATTGCCTCTCCTCTTCCTAATCTAATCTTATATTAATAAATAAATAAGTTTTCCTCGCCGATGCCGTCTCCCCTTCAAATTCCCTGGATCCATCAGGGCTGGACCCCGGCAGACACTGACTTTTCAAGTATTATGTATGTGTTAGTTGCTCAGCCCTGTCCAACTCTTTGTGACCCTATGGACCACAGCCAGCCAGGCTCCTCTGGAATTCCAGGCTCCATGGAATTCTCCAGGCAAGAATACTGGAGTGGGTTGCCATTCCCTTCTCCAGGAGATCTTTCTGACCCAAGGACTGAACCTGAGTCTCCCACATCGCAGGCAGATTCTTTACTGTCTGAGTCAGCAGGGAAGCCCCTGTCAAATATTGAGTTGACCAAAAAAGTCATTCAGGTTTTTCCATAACATCTTATGGAAAAGCCCAAATAAACTTTTTTTTCCAATTATGTATGCTTATATACATATATAGGTATATATATATCTTATGTGCATACATATATAATGTATATATAAATGAAATGACAGCATACAAGGGAGAGGAGAAAGGAATTAGAATTATTTTGTTATTAAAGGTGTTTACACTACCCGTAAGGCATTATAGGTTTTTTTTTAAAGACTTTGTTTTGTGTTGGAGTGTAGCTGATTAACAATGTTGTAATAGCTTCAGGTGAACAGCAAAGGGATTCAGCCATACATATACATGTATCTTCTCTCCCCCAAACTCCCGTCCCATCCAGGCTGCCACATAGCATTGAGCAGAGTTCTCTGGGCTACACAGTGGGTCCTTGTTAGTTATTCATTTTAGATATAGCAGTGTGTACGTGTCTATCCCAAGCTCCCTAACTATCCCTTCCCGCATCCTCGCCTCTGGCAAATGCACTTTTTGGCCAACCTCATCTCTTCACAGTGAGTGACTGAAAATTGCCTGGTGCAGTGAGGGACCGCAACAGTTCTAGGAAGCATCCAGCCCACAGTCCTCATGACAGGCGTTGTCATCAGCCAAAACGCTAAAACCGTTTCATACATAATGTTTCATTTCCTAGGTCTGCCTTAACAAAGTACCACAAATAAGTGAGTTAGAACAACAGAAATTTGTTGTCTCACAGTTCTGGACACTACAAATCTGTAACTGAGGTGTCAGCAGGGCCTGACTCCCTCTGAAACCTGTAGTGTAGGGATTCTCCTTTGCCTCTTCAGCTTCAGGTAGCCCCAGATATACCTTTGTATCCGGCTGCAGAACTCCAATCCTCTGTCCTTCACGCCTGTTCACATAGTTCCCTCTGTGTGTGTCTTTCTCTGTGTCCAAATTTGCCTTTAAAATAAGAACACCAGTCATACTGGATTAGGGCCAAGTCTAACGACCTATTTTAACTTGATTACTTCTGAAAAGACCCTCTTTCCAAATAAGATCACATTCTGAGGTCTTGAAGGTTAACGACAGCATATCTTTTGTGGGGAACACAATTAAACCCATGACACATGGCATGGTGCTCTTTATTTGGAATAGGGAATTCATTTTATTACCTAAAATTTGTAAACTTGCCTTGAAAAATATATGTTTAAAATATGCCTCTCAAAAAGCTGTCTAGTTTCAAAAGGTCACAAAGGAAGTCTAAAGAAAAAAAAGGTTTACCAAAAAATAGGAAATATTTTACCATCAGAAAACTGAAAAAACAAGTTTTTAAACATATTTGGAGGTGCATCTGTTGTTGTTTAGTCGCTCAGTCGTGTCCAACTCTTTGTGACCCCACAGACTGCAGTACGACAGGCTTCCCTTCACTATCTCCCAGACTTTGCTCAAACTCACGCCCATTGAGTCAGTGATGCCATCCAACCATCTCATCCTCTGTCGGCCCCTTCTCCTCTTGTCCTCAATCTTTCCCAACATCAGGGTCTTTTCCAGTGTGAACTCTTCACATCAGGTGGCTGACACCTGAAAGTATTGGAGCTTCAGCATCAGTCCTTCCAATGAATATTCAGGGTTGATTTATTAGTGAAGATCACCTGGCAGATGGCTGTCTAATCATAAGAGATGTAAATGAGGGTTATTACAAGACATTTAATTGTTTTCTATCATCAGTATATCTACTAAGGGCCTCATCTTTGTAACCCATGTATATCTGGGGCCCCACCTGGACCCATCACCCTATGGTGCTATTGAGTGAAAAAATGTATCCAAGGGTTAGGACAAAAAATATAATTGGAAGCACTTTTTTTCCGTTTCCTTTGATGAAATCCTAAGATGGGGAAATATCCCTCCTTTCAGTTCAGTTGCTCAGTTATGCCCAAGTCTTTGTGACCCCATGGACTGCAGCACACCAGGCTTCCCTGTCTATCACCATCTCCAAGAGCTTGTTCAAAATCACATCCATTGAGTCGGTGATGCCATCCAACCATCTCATTCTCTGTTGTCCCCTTCTCTTCCTGCTTTCAATCTTGCCCAACATCAGGGTCTTTTCCAAAGAGTCAGGTCTTTGCATCAGGTGGCAAAAATACTGGAGCTTCAGCTTCAGTATCAGTCCTTCCAATGAATATTCAGGACTGATCTCCTTCAGAATGGACTGGTTGGATCTCCTTGCAGTCCAAGAGACTCTCAAGAGTCTTCTCCAACACCACAGTTCAAAAGCATCAATTCTTTGGTGTTCAGCTTTCTTTATAGTCCAACTCTCACATCCATCCATGACCACAGGAAAAACCATGACTTTGACTAGACAGACCTTTGTTGACAAAGTAATGTCTCTGCTTTTTAATATGCTGTCTAGGTTGGTCATAGCTTTTCTTCCAAGAAGCAAGTGTCTTTTAATTTCATGGCTGCAGTCACCATCTGCAGTGATTTTGGAGCCCCCAACATAAAGTCAGCCACTGTTTCTATTGTTGCACCATCTATTTGCCATGAAGTGATGGGACTGGATGCCATGACTTAATTTTCTGAATGTTGAGTTTTAAGCCAACTTTTTTCAGTTTCTTTTGGTGAAATGCCGAGGTGGAAGAATATCCTTAATAAATAGTAAAAGCCCCAGGAGAAAACATTCTCATATCTCCCTGTCTCCTAATGTAGACACGGGCACACACACGCTGTCAGTGACTTCTGGAGTGAATGCTGCTGCTGAGTTGCTTCAGTCATGTCTGGCTCTGTACGACCCCATAGACGGCAGCTCACCAGGCTCCTCTGGCCCTGGGATTCTCCAGGCAAGAATACTGGAGTGGGTTGCCATTTCCTTCTCCTTCTGAAGTGAATGATTCCTCTTAATTTTCTCCCTCCAACTATTTTTAATACCAACCATGTGCTTGATCTTCCTCTCTCTCCTTCCCTTTCTTCTTGTGCCCTTTATTGTAGAGAATAACCAGGTCTCTCTGGTTCCTTTTGATTCTTCCCGATGACTGCCTGTTTCTCACATGCTTCAGAGCAAAGGAGAGCCTGGGATCCAATCCAGCAAGTCAGAGTCACCCTCCTTAGAAGAAGAAGTGGGAGAGGCTGTGACTACTCAGACATTAATATTTTGTTAGCTGCTGCACTTCTATATTTTTGGATGGTGTTACATTTTCAATATGAAGTGAGTGGTTTGTTAATATAAAGCAAGTGGTTTTATTAATAGAAGCCACTTTCTTCCTGCAGCCATGAAATAAACTCTGAACTAATATTTTAGACTATCTCTTTGAGCACCCAATGATTAATCCCCTGAGTGTATCCATATAAGAAGGTCTTAGGAAGAAGTGTGGTTTTGATCAAAGACAGTAGGGCATTGGTGACAGAGAACAAGGTTGAAAAGCGTGGGTTTCAGTGTGAAAAATGATGACTGAGAGACAATGTTTTTTTTTTAAATCAATAAAATCATTAAGGGCATGGAGTATACAAGAATGTTAGCATCGTTCCCCAGCTCCTGGATATTAGAGCTAAGCTAAAGCTTAGAACCCAAAAAGGAGGTATAATTCCAAACAGCAATTTTTTTTATTTTTATTTTTACTTTATTTTACTTTACAATACTGTATTGGTCTTGCCATACATTGACATGAATCTGCCATGGGTGCCAAACAGCAATTTTATAGTTAGTCTGCATCATTTAAAGTATGAACCTCATGAAAAAAGGCTTTTAAATAAGTCATGAGTATCCATGATCTCATATGAGTTGAACTTTATACACTCTCCCAAGGCTTTCCAATGAAATGCCTAAGAAAAGGCACAAAAAAGACAACACCAGAAAGTAAAGAGAAGGCCATATGCTGTGGTCTAGTGGGAATTTCTACTAGAGAGAATTTCCATGACTGATCAATGTGCCCCCTCAACCCAATGATAAAGTTAGAGAAGGACTTTAGCTACCTCTTATTCTCTCGCTCTCTGTAAGTCTGAGATGTCTCTACTAGGAAAACAGGTAGCTGCTCATCTCTGTAAAGGGGCTGTTTGTGTGACAGGTGGAGTTGTGGAATCTGCCCCATACCTGCCCCATCATTTCTCCTTTCATATACTTTGGAAACTAAAACTCCAAGTGTGCAGCACAGCCAGAAGCAGAGGACATGTTTGTCTCCATCCAAGGGCCCCAAACTGAGGAGGGTGGGGTGTAAGTGCACACGTATTTGCATTCATACTGTCTGAAAGTTCCACTACTTTATTTCTGTGGACCTAGTCTGGAAAAGAAAAGTGTGGAAAGTACACTGATTATGTCACTATTACTGCTATCAAATTGATTCTCCTAGCATTTATAAATTTATTATACCCTACAAGATGAGTTTCTGGGCTATAATCTGAAGATTATATTCCTCTTTGAATAATGTTGATATTAGGACACGGCAAAATTTGGGGAACCTTGACATAATGCCAAAGTATCAGTATTACTAACACATATTTTATAATTCTTGGAGTTAGGAACTCATATGTGGTACCTATAATCTCTGGGGTGCAATTTGAAGAAGAAAATGGAATCTCACCAGGGGCAATGGAGAAACGTACTGTAGAGGTAAATAAATTGAGGTTTTGCAATTTCAGTGGGAAAGGATTCTCCTACAAATTCAAACCCAAATTTTAGCCATTCCATTAATATATATACTGTATAAAGTTGACTATTTTTGTATAGTAAAAGAGAAGAAGGAAAGGAAATTTTGCCCTAAACTATTGTCTATGTTTTAAAGTAACCTTTTTTTTTTTTGCTTTCAATTTTAAAATTAACATCTGCTTACTATAGAGGACTTTTAAAATGATAGCATTGTATTACTACAGAAATTTTTTAAATAAATTTTTTTTTAATTTAGAAGGATATTATAATATAGCTATATTAATTATAATATGACAGACATCATTCTAAACACTTGATATGCATTAACCATTTTAGAAAATATTTATTGATTTGACTGCACCAGGCGTGTAGTTGCAGCATGTGGGATTTAATTCCCTTACCAAGGATTGAACCCAGGCCCCTTGCATTGGGACCTTGGAGTCTTAGCCACTGGACCACCAGGGAAGTCCCAATGATTTGAATTTTAACAATTCAAATTCAAACCCTCCTCAGATAGGTTTTATTAGTCCTATTCATAGATGAGGGAAGTAAGTCATAGAGAAATGTAAGTATTTATGGTCTTTTTTTCTTTTATAATTTCCTTTTATTATTTTCTGTTTTTGAAGATCACTAATAGTTCTCCTTTAACTTTTTCAAAAACAGTTAACCCATATTTTTTCTAATTATCAAAATAAGAAATGAAATGACATCTTCAGATTTATGTGAATGAGGAATTAACATTCACTTCCTCTTCTCATCTCCCTTTCTAGTCTTTGTTAAGGTAATTTGGACTTTAACAAAATTGTTTTTATATTATGTATCCTTTTTTCTTCCAGGATTACAAAAATATTCCATTTTGTAGCAAAGTTTACAATTCTTTGGATTTATCTTAAAATGTTTCCAATGCTCTTGCTAATTCTTTTACATCTTTCTATTTTCCCCTTAAATCTCAATTCACCTCAATCTTAAAGTGTATTGCTTACTTCTTACTTTTTAGGAGGATAGGTAAGTAAAATCATTTAGTCCCCCATAGACATGAAATTGTCTCTCGATTGCCTTTACATCTATCTGCATGAATTTTAAAAATCTGGGTTGGAGCATTTTTCTCCTAAAAACTCTGAAGATGTAACTACGTTGTGTTCTGCACTTAGTCGGCAAAAGAGAAGGGGGACCCCAGCCTGGTTGTGGTTCCACTATGTACATGTTTGTTTTACTACATGTTGTTTCTGTATCCATACAATTCTAAACTTTTTTCAGAATATATCTATGTATGTGTCTTTTTTTCAAAGGGAGGCAAGAGCTGATTGCTTAGGGAGGCAATACAGGTTAAGAACTCAAGCTCAGGGCTGGTGCCCTGGGATGACCCTGAGAGATGGGGTGGGGAGGGAGGTGGGAGGAGTATTCAGGACGGAGTACACATGTCCACCCATGGCCGATTCATGTCAATGTATGGCAAAAACCACCACAATATTGTAAAGTAATTAGCCTCCAATTAAAATAAATAAATTAATTTAAAAATAAAATAAATAAAATAAACTAGGAACCATTACAATTACCCCCCCCCCAAAAAAAAATAGAACTCAAGCATGGAAAGCAAATAACATAGATTGAATCTCATCTCTACTCTTAGAGTTGAGACCTTTGTCAATTAACCCTCTCCAGTCTCAATTTCCTCAACATGAAGTGGAATAATGATAACATTTCACTACTTAGGTTTGTTGCTGGGATTCAGTGAAATCATGGAGGTGAAATACCACAATACCTGACCCATAGCAAGTGGTATTATTTTTGTTATTAGGCTTGTCGGGAACATGGTTCACTCTTCCAATCTTTACACTAACACAAGTTAAAGCAGACTGACATGATCATAGATCTTATTTCTCATGAAAGTTTCCCAATAATTCCAAGAATAGAGGTAGTCACCAGCTAGAAGCAAAGCATTGTTTTCTTGGAGGAGTCTGAAACCATGAGAAGCTTGCAGAAGTTGGCCAAAATGTCTCCTTTTTCACATGTTAGTTTTTTGTTTGGATTTTGGGTTAACCAGAGCATTTTGAGCAATGTTTGTGGAAATCTTATTCATAAGCAGAGCCATTATTCTCTCCACTACCTGCTTCATGCATACATGGTTTGTAGCAGTTAGAGCTGCTGATAATGTAGGAACAAATAGAATAAATAGAGATAGAATATATAATAGTCTGGAGGTATATGTATGTAGGAATATCATACGTATACAATGGTATTCCTACAATGTTGCTATTAAGTCACTTCAGTCATGTCCGACTGTGTGACCCCATAGACGGCAGCCCACCAGGCTCCCCTGTCCCTGGGATTCTCCAGGCAAGAACTCTGGAGTGGGTTGCCATTTCCTTCTCCAATGCATGAAAGTGAAAAGTGAAAGTGAAGTAGATGGTTGTATTCTCAGTTTTCTAGTTGGTGGAAACCTTGGTTTTCCTAATAGGGAAAGAAAGTGGTAAGAAGCTAAGCAAAACCTCCTCTTTTCTGCAAAAGTGAAGGACGTGGGCTCTGAGGCAGGAAATGAGAGATATGGGTCTCTCTGCCTTGCTGTCTTTTTGATCATTTGTTCCAGGCAAAGACAGCCGGTGAGCTGTGAGGAAACTCACGCAGCCCTGTGAAGAACTGAGAGGAACTGAGCCCTCTCCTCAGCAACCAGCACCAATTTAATAGCCACATGAGTGAACTACTTTTGAAGCAAATTCTCCAGCTCCAGTCTAGTCGAGTCCAGGCTTCTCCAGATAACTGTAGCCCCAGTTGACATCTTGACCACTTATGAGAGACTCCCAGTCAGACTCTTACAGCTGATTCACTCTCAAGTTCTTGATGCAAAGAATCTGTAAGAAACAATAAGTGTTTATTTTTAAATTTTAGTTAAATTTGTATTGGGATAAAATTAATATTACATACAATTTACCATTTTCACCTTTTAAAGTGTAAAATTCGTAGTTTTTAGTATATTAATGATGTGCACCTTTCACCACTACCTAATTCTGTAATACTTTCATCACTCCTAAAATAAATCATTTACCCTAAAATAAATCCTGTGCCTCCTCTTTATTCCTGACTGCCATCCCTTGAACATCACTAATCCACTTTCTATGTTTATGGATTTGTCTATTCTGGACATTTCACATAAATGGAATCAGACAGTAGTTGGGGTAATTTATTATGCAGGAATAGATACAGCTACCATTCTTTCTGTGCATAGAACAACTGACATGGAACAGATTCTTTTCAACCCAGTTTCATTGGTTTTGGAGTTAGAGACAGTCCTTTCACGATTCTGAATAGATTGACATTCAGTCTTGTTCAATTTTTTTTCCAGCTTTTTGTTTGATTTTATAAGAATGTTTGTTAAATTTTAATAAAAGCTGTGAGTGAGGCTGTGTGTTAGTTATTTATTGCTATGTGATAAATTACCACAAACGTGGCAGCTTAAAACCATGCACATTTATTATCTCACAGCTTCTGTGAGTCAGAACTTGACTGAGATGTGTTGTCTGTTCATGGTCTCACCAGGCTACAGTCAAGGCATCATCTGGGGGGCTTGTTAAGGGAAGAATCTGCCCAAGCTCACTCAGATTTGGGGCAGAATTAATCTCTTTGCAGTTTCAGGACTACAGGTTCCAGCTTCTTCTCAGCTCCTGCCTGGAGGGTGCCCACACTTCCAAATGGCCACCTTCAATGGGTCATGGGCTTCCCCACCATGATCACCCACTTCTCCAAGCAAGCAGGCAGAAGCTCTGGAACAAGTGTGCCAGCCAGATACAGTCTCATCAAATGTAACTGAGTCGTGGAACTGCCATCGCATCCCTTTGCCATATTCCACTGGTCAGAAGCAGGCCACAGGTCCTGTCCACACCCAGTGGGAGAGGACTATCCAGACATGTGAGCACCAAGAGACAGGGATCATGGCAGGGAAGCCGACATCTCAGAGTCTGCCACAGACTGCAAACTGAACAAGGTTTTAAGCAGGATTTGGAGGACAATCTTGTACAGAGTCAAACTCTTTTTTCATTTTACCTTGTTTCTAAAAGACTAGAATTCATTTGATGGTACTTTTACTGTCTACTTTTACTCTGAACCTTGCTCCAGCTCAGAAATGGAAAAATGAACTGCTATCTAGAGCCAGCTTTAATGGCTCTGATGTCTCCATAGAGTCACTCTCCTGAAAACTTTATGAGACGATGTAGCATAATGCTTAGAATGTGAGTTCTGGAGTTAGGAAAACTTGGGTTCAAAATTAGGCTCTGCCATTCACTTGCTGTGTCACCTAAGACAAGGGACTCAATTTCTTCATCTTAGCATAAACATAATAATAATAGCTACATTGTGGGGTTAAGAGTATTCAAGGACAAAATGCATAGCAAGTGTTTAACACACTGTTTTATGTATTAGAGTTCTTCCTTAGTAGCTCAGACGGTAAAGCGTCAGTCTGCAATGCAGGAGACCCGGGTTCGATCCCTGGGTTGGGAAGATCCCCTGGAGAAGGAAATGGCAGCCCACTCCAGTATTCTTCCCTGGAAAATCCCATGGATCGCGGAGCCTGGTAGGCTATGTCCATGGGGTCACAAAGAGTTATGTATTATAAGCACTCTATTGATGCAAACTTATAATAACAATAATGACAATAATAATAAGTATTGTTTATCCAAAGGAGAGTTTAAAGAAGGAGGAAGCAATAAACAGTATTGGCATAGAGGCCAGGTATGACAAGGGCTGAAGGATACCCAAGAGATCCAGCAGCTGGAAGGCCACTGATGGTCATGGTAAGAGCTGTGCCAGTGAATGGGGGTGTGACCGGAACTGTAAAGCATAGGATGTGCAGAGAGGATGGGAAGTTAAGATGGAAAAGCAGATGAGAAGGGCAGGAGAAGTCTTGAAGGAGGGACCATGAGGCCATATCCATGATGTGCCCTTTCCCTCTGTGTGCAGTGGGTGACAGAGTTCAGCTCACAAGAGAAGAATATCTAGCAAGTCCCCAAACCTGTGCAGGAGATTTGACTTTTCCTCTTTAGGTTAATATATTTCTAACTCTTTCTTATAAAATTTTTTTAAAATCCAAACTTCTATTTCTGGCTTCTCTGTAGTTTGCTAAATTACACCTTTAAATATTTAAAGGTTTCCCGCATACACAACGAGCTGATGCAATGAATGCAAATAAAGAAACTGATCTGTAAGAGGCAGGGAAGATGAGCAGAGGTTACAAATTCCCAGCTGGCATGAAATGAATGGTAGAGACTTCGAACATTTGAGGGAAATCAAATGCAAGCCAAGGATGGTAGATTTAGAGATTTTAATATTGCACACTCCGTTGCAAACCCATTTGGCATGCGACCAGCTATCAGTATGGGCAAAATGGAGGCGCTGATGTTTATATTCTTTTCAGAGCTAGTTAGAGGATTTATTTGTGTGGTAATAGGCTCTCCAAGCTAGAACAGTGGGAAAGATGCTTGAGTTTGTAATTTATTATTATTCCACCTAGCATTGTATTTTGTGCCAGCAGTCACACTTTACCCAAGAGCTTTCTGAAAATTTCAGTTCATCAGCCAGAGGGAAGAGTAGCTCTTCAATGATAAGGGCCATGAGCTGAATTCTGTGCCTTTACCTTAAGGGATGCTGGAAATATTATACGATGCAGTACCAGACATTTATAGAGCTAAAGAGTTGCCTTCGTTCTCCCCCTCAGGGGAACTTATGGAAGCTTTAACAAGCTGTTACTGTGAGGCAGTAGGAAAGGCCCTGAACTGGAGTCCCAGAGTCCAATATCAAATCTTAGCTCCATTGCTTACTGTGTAAACTAGGTCACTTCATACCCTCTCTAAGCCCATTTCTTCTTCTGTGAAATTGGGCAGTTAAATCAATCTCATGAACAGTTGTAGAGATGAATGAGATTTTGCATGTCTGGCCTGTTGAAGCTTCAATAGATTCCACCTGAATTTGGATTTATAGCACATCTCTACTTTCTATTCAGTAAATTGAATTCTTTCTATGAATATAACCTGAGTAACAACTTCTAAGATCCATACCCCAAATATGGAGTAGTGAGTTCCCTGTTCACAGTTACTGCTGCAGCTGTGTGGCAGAACATGCATGGGGCAGAGTGGGGAAGTGATATTTTGCAGCCCAAGAAGGCAGGACTCCTGGCTGCACCTCTCAAAAAACCCCACTGGGTGACCTTGAAAATGCTATTGACTCTCTGAGCCTACTTTCTGGTTTGTAAATTGCACCACAGGGCAGTTGCTGGTTGGAACAAATACATTCTGAGTTTTCTTCTGTCTTGAATATTCCCAGTGTAGATAAGAAGTTCTTTATATAGTGGGCTACTGAGTCACTTTTGCGCATAGTAATTCATTAAGAAGCATTATTGCCAGGAACTCTAAATTATTCCCATGGAAGAATTTAGCAGCTTAGGAAATTCATTGACAATAAATGAATTTGTTAACTAAAATGCAATACAGTCCTATGAAGAAGACAATTTGTTTTTTATTATCATTTAAATGTATTAATGGCAACCCACTTCAGTGTTCTTGCCTAGAGAATCCTATGGATGGAGGAGCCTGGTGGGCTGCTGTCTATGGGGTCGCGCAGAGTTGGACACGACTGAAGCACCTTAGCAGCAGCAGCAACCGTATTTAAAAAGGCCATTATCATTCAGTTCCTGAATTCTGTTGCATAAACATTTGTTGATTTTAACAAGTAAATAGATGCTTGCATTCTATATCAGCCATCTATGTGATTGTGTCAAACAAGAGCCTGGGCTGTTTGGATGTGAGGGGATGTCGGAGGGGCTGTGTTCTGAGCACTTGCCTTTCTGTGATGCTATTTGGTACTGTGGTCCTAAAATACACCTTTGCCTGCAAGGATCCTGCAGGCTAATTTCAGCAGCTGGGAGTGTGCCCGGGCTGTCATGGGCTTTAAGGTACACTGCCGCAGGCAGTCACCAGCAGGCATCTGTCTCCAGATCTCGGGGAGCTCAGAGTGATGTGACCCCAGCCCCAGTATGGAGCCTAAAGGAAAGTGATAAGTCATAGCTAGGCATTCAAATATTTTTGTCAGAATAAATATGGGACTTGTTTAAAAGTTGTGTACACACACAGGAAAAGAGTTACCTTGATCACATAAGGATCAATGCTGACCTTGTTCAGGACCAATTACTGATGTAGACTAGCAGGGAAATTACGCCTATGCTTTGAGATGCTTGGGGTCCTTATCATGGGGTCTTCCTGTAAGCCACCGATCTCAGACCCGGTTTCAAGTTCTACTGCTATTATTAGCAGTGTGGCTTTGGGAAGGTATTCTTTTCTATAACAAAAGGTGTACTGAGACGACCCAGAGGGACGGTACGGGGAGGAAGGAGGGAAGGGGGTTCAGGATGGGGAACATGTGTATACCTGTGGCAGATTCATGTTGATGTATGGCAAAACCAATACAATATTGTAAAGTAATTAACCTCCAATTAAAATAAATAAATTTATATTAAAAAATTACAAAAAGCCCCCAAGAGACTAAAAATAGTGCCCACCTCACGCATGGTGAATATGAGAATTAAAGGAGATAATGCATATTATATGCTTTGTAAAGGGCTTTTCACCTAGTAAACCCTGAATTGTTATAATTATTGATGATTATTTTGTTACTGTTATGATAATAAAATTTGGGGGCTCAGAGAGCGCTGCCCAAGGTCAGACAGCTAACAGCTAACTGGTCGGGCCAAGCTGAGCACCAAGGCTTGTCTGCGTATGGTTCTACCACATTCGGTGCAAAGGAGAGATGAGCGTGGGGACTCCGAGATCACCAGCAGCAAAGACAGAACTGGCTAACACTACTGTCGAGCAGTCAGTTCTGGGCAGAAGCTTGTCCGTCGGGAACAGAAGGAAGTGAGAATCAGTCACATGTATAATACAACAGTCCTTCCCACCTTTCTTCCCACAGGCTATGGAAAAACTAAACCTGGGCCTTGGCGGCACTCCTGAAACCAGACAAACCTCAGCAGACCTAGTCGTGAACCGGGGTTAAAACTGAAAAAAAAAACCACACCAAGCAGTGCAGCGAGCATAGCTCCTTTATTTTGTGTAACTTCCCTTTTGTCTCCCTCTGTGCTGCTGTCAGACTGCATGTCGACACGGCATGCTCTAGTAGGCAACCTCCTTTCAAATTTCAAATTCAGACTGGCATACAAATGTCTCCGGTTTTCCTTCTCCCAATTCTGGAGTTTTTTGTTTTTTTTTTCACAGCCCTTAAGGTGCCAATTTGAAGCAAAGCTGGGCAGGGGAAGTCAGGGCTTTAGCACTCACCTCTCACTTGTTTTCTTCTTCTGTTTTCTGTTCCTGTCTTATAGGAAGTTTCCTTGGGTTACCTCTGAGTCCACTCTAACCATGGTGTAGAGAAAAAAAACTATGCCTTATCAGACATATAAGCATCATTTATTACTTCAAAGGGAGATTTTAGAATTTATAATTTTTTTTCTCTGCAACATTTGGCTTTCAAGTCTTTCTGGCTATTAAATCTTTTAAAAAAACATTTGATGTGGTACTGACCTCCTCATTCCCTAGGACAAGTGTGACTCTTGGCCTATCTTTAGGGGAAAAAAAATAACACCTTAATTACTCAGAAGTTACTAAAGAAATGATCAAAGATACTTACAATACATTATCCAAAAGACACTGGTTAAGATCCATAGTTTTGCCATTAGGGTGGATCTTTCTTTCATTCATTTGGAAATATTTAGAGAGAGCCAACGGAGGCCAGGCATCAATGATGGCAATAAACCACTTTCTCACTTTTCAGAGTCCAGATAATAGCACTGAGGTCAACCACAAATATAATCGATTTTCATAGAACCTTGGAGAAGCCTTGGAGAAAATGAATTGGTGTTTTTCTGGACTATCTGTAATGAGAATAAAGATGCTTGCTTTTTGAGGAACCATTGCATCACGCCCTCTATTCAGAGATGCTATCTCCCAACCATGGCTGTATTTTGTATTGATTATTTATTTTTGTGTAATAATTTACCCCAAACTTAGCAGATTAAAACAGCAGGTACTGAATATTTCACCTTGGGTCAGGAATTTGGGAGCAGCTTAGTCAGGTGCATTGGCCCAAGGTGTCTCACACATTTGCCATCAAGCTGTCAGCCATGGCTGCAGTCACCTAAAAGGCTTGACTGTGGCTGAAAACCTGCTTCCAGACTCACTCAGATGGTTCTCATCAGGTCTCAGAAGATCTGCTCCCAAGTTCACTCATGTGGCCCTCTCTGCCAGCCAGGCAACCTCATGACATGGCAGGTGACTTCCCCAGAGTGAGAGCAAAAGGTGTCCAGGATGGCAACCACAGTCTCTTATGCCAATATCATAATTGACATCTAAGAACTTCTGAAGTATTCTGTTTGTTAGGAGCAAGTTAATAGATCCAGCCCACATTCTAGGGGAGGAAGTTACCCCAGTGTGTGAATATCAGTAAGTAGGGATTATTGGGCACCATCTTGGAGAGACTGTCTGGGGTAATTTTTTTTACCTGCCCTGAATGTGTTTTAGGTTACAGATCACAGTATAGATGTCTATGATTTCCCCTAATTCTTTGGCATAAATGATCACAGGCATTTAATGAACTGTTCACTACATTATGCGTTAGTCTCAAACTAGTTCAGGCAATCCAGGCAATCCATGATGCTGATGGCCTGCAGAGCCAGAAGAGGCACTTCTTTCTAAGGTGCCTTCTTATTTTTGCTTGTTTAAAAATATTTATTCAAGATAAATGCAAATTTTGGTCCTTCTAGGTAAACTGTTAAAATTGCATGTTTTTCCATTTATTACTTTTCTTTTTTTGTAAGGTGTCTTCTTATAAGCTTCCCTGGTAGCTCAGACGGTAAAAGCGTCTGTTTGCAATGCAGAAGACCCAGGTTCCATCCCTGAGTCAGGAAGATCCCCTGGAGAAGGAAATAGCAACCCACTCCAGTACTCTGGCCTGGAAAATTCCATGGATGGAGGAACCTCATAGGCTACAGTCCATGGGGTCACAGAGTCACTCACTCACTTCTTTTTTTTTTTGTCATTGATAATGGAGCTTTTAATGAAACTTCTTCAACATTATAGGTTTACTTTTGGGGAGGGCAAGAATAATACAGATAACTCCTCCTCCAATCCCAATCCATTTGGGTAAAAGTTGCCCACATGATGCCCCATTATCCAGAAATACTTCAGAGTATAGTATAAGCACTTGCTCTTTGCTATTGAGAGAGCATCTTGGGATCCAGTTATATAATCTCAGATGAACAGTTAGCCTAGAGTCGCTCGGTTGTGTCCGACTCTTTGTGGCCTGTGGACTGTAGCCCACCGGCCCCTCTGTCCATGGGATTCTCCAGGCAAGAATACTGGAGTGGGTTGCCATTTCCTCCTCCAGGGCAGATGAACAGTTAATGGGATGAATTAGAAATACAGGGAGTGTTTCCAATGATGATTCATGTCCTGACATTTTAGGAGCTGTTTTAACCACAAATGCACTTGAACTTATCACAGAATTAAGAATCAAGAAACCTGGATTTGAACTCCAAACTTGCCTCTAGCTCTTGACATGGGGTAAGTTACTTTATCTCTCAGAGGGTCTCTTTTCTTTATCTGGAAAATGAAAGCTTGGGCTAAATTGTCTCTAAGGGCTCTTCCAGCTCTACCAGACTGTGCCTCTTCAGCATAGTTTTTCTTCTTCAGGAGCTTTGTTTGGAACCAGGGATGCTGTCTTGCTGCTGGTTGTGTTATTTGTTGGAACTGGATAGATTGTTATCACTTGGCAATTTTCTATTTTCATTTTCTATAAACTACTAAGACATACTCCCACCAATCTTGTATGGGAAAACACTGAACATTTATTTATCTTACCATGTGCCAGGCACTTTGCTAAGCACTCTATAGGCATTCTTACAACAATCCTATGAAGTAGATATCTTTTATTCCATAGTTTATGTAAGAAGAAACTGAGACTTAGAGAATAATTTGTCAAGATCATAAGCTAATTATGACGGGAGCCAGAATTCTTTTTTTCATATTTTAGGTTTTTTTTTTTTAATTGAAATATCTCCCTGCAGTTCAAGGGACGCTCAAGAGTCTTCTCCAACACCACAGTTCAAAAGCATCAGTTCTTCAGCGCTCAGCCTTCTTTAAGGTCCAACTCTCACATCCATACATGACTACTGGAAAAACCATAGCCTTGACTAGACGGACTTTAGTCGGCAAAGTAATGTCTCTGCTTTTGAATATGCTATCTAGGTTGGTCATAACTTTTCTTCCAAGGAGTAAGCATTTTTTAATTTCATGGCTGCAGTCACCATCTGCAGTGATTTTGGAGCCCAGAAAAATAAAGTCTACACTGTTTCCACTGTTTCCCCATCTATTTCCCATGAAGTGATGGGACCAGATGCCATGATCTTCGTTTTCTGAATGTTGAGCTCTAAGCCAACTTTTTCACTCTCCTCTTTCACTTTCATCAAGAGGTTCTTTAGTTCCTCTTCACTTTCTGCCATAAGGGTGGTGTCATCTGCATATCTGAGGTTATTGATATTTCTCCCAGCAATCTTGATTCCAGCTTGTGTTTCTTCCAGTCCAGCGTTTCTCATGATGTACTCTGCATAGAAGTTAAATAAGCAGGGTGACAATATACAGCCTTGATGGACTCCTTTTCCTATTTGGAACCAGTCTGTTGTTCCATGTCCAGTTCTAACTGTTGCTTCCTGACCTGTATACAGATTTCTCAAGAGGCAGGTCTGGTGGTCTGGTATTCCCATCTCTTTCAGAATTTTCCACAGTTTCTTGTGATCCACACAAAGGCTTTGGCATAGTCAATAAAGCAGAAATAGATGTTTTTCTGGAACTTTCTTGCTTTTTCCATGATCCAGCGGATGTTGGCAATTTGATCTCTGGTTCCTCTGCCTTTTCTAAAACCAGCTTGACCATTCTGAAGGAGATCGGCCCTGGGATTTCTTTGGAATGAATGATGCTGAAGCTGAAGCTCCAGTACTTTGGCCACCTCATGGGAAGAGCTGACTCATTGAAAAAGACTCTGATGCTGGGAGGGATTGGGGGAAGGAGCAGAAGGGGACGACAGAGGATGAGATGGCTGGATGGCATCACTGACTCCATGGGTGTGGGTCTGGGTGAACTCCGGGAGTTGGTGATGGACAGGGAGGCCTGGCGTGCTGCGATTCATGGGGTTGCAAAGAGTCAGACATGACTAAGCGACTGAACTGAACTGATAATTGACTTACAAGATTAGTTTCAGATGTACAACATAATGATTCAATATTTTTATACATTGGGGAATGATCACCATGATAAATCTAGTTATCATCTCTCACCATACTAAGTTCTTACGATATTATTGACATTTTTTGTTATTCATTACAACACCATAACTTACTTATTTTGTAACTGGGTTTTTATAACTAATTTTATAACTGAACCTCTTAATCCTCTTCACCAGTTTTGCCAGTTCTGCCTCTCTTTTCCCCTCTGCTAACCACTATTTTGTTCTCTGTATCTATGAGTCTGTTACTGTTGTTTGTTCATTTATTTTTCAGATTCCATGTATCAATGATATCAAATGGTATTTGTTTTTCTCTTACTTATTACCATTTAGCATAATACCCTGTAGGTCCATCCATGTAGTTGCAAATGTCAAGATTTCAATTCTTTTTTATGTGTGTTTATATAGTACCATATCTTCTTTACTCATTTATCTGTTGATAGATGCAAGTTGCTTCCATTCCTTGGCTAAATAGTGCTGCAATTAACACTAGGGTGCATATATCTTTTTAAACTAGTGTTTTTGTTTTCTTTGGATAAATACCCAGAAGTTGAATTGCTGGATAGTATGATATTCTATTTTTTCATTTGGTGATGGATATTTGGTGAATATCTTTTTGAATTAGTGTTTCTGTTTTCTTTGGGTAAATTCAGAAGTTGAATTGCTGGATTGTGTGATATTCTATTTTTTTATTTGGTGATGGACATTTGGTGAATATCTGTTTGAATTAGTGTTTCTGTTTTCTTTGGATAAATTCAGAAGTTGAATCGCTGGATTGTGTGATATTATATTTTTTCATTTGGTGATGGATGGCCATTCTGTTTTCCACAGTGGCTGTTATCAGTTGACATTCTCACTAATAGTAGAGGATGGTTCTCTTTTCTTTATATACTTTCAAACATCTTTTATTTCTTGCTTTTTGGATGATAGTCATTCTGGTAGATGTGAGGTGAAATCTCATTAGTGGTTTTGATTTGCATTTCCCTGATGATTAGGGATGTTGGGCGTCTTTACATGTGCCTGTTGGTGGGGCAAGAATTCTAAGGGTCAATCTGGCTGGCTCAAAGCCAGGCCCTTGACCTCTAAGTTATCTCTTTTGTGCACCAGTCCTTGGGTAACGCCTATCAGTCAAGGATCCAGGATCCTGAGCGATGAAGCTAATCAAAGTGCTCTGGCCAGTACAATAGCTTAGAAATGCTAAGCACCCATGGGAATGAGCAGTATTCTTTCCAGAATAAGCTTGTCCTGTAAGGCTAAGACTTTGAGGAAGGTGGGTCTTATGAACACATATCATTTTCTGACAAGACCCTTAAATGTGTGTTGCTGAAGAGAGATGGAAATCAAGTGTGTGCTTTTTTTTCTTACTGTGATTTCTTATTCTTCATGAATGTACATTTATTTGAAAATCTCTCCTCTATATTTGGCTAGTAAGAGCGTTACAAAGTGGAAATGCCTCTCTTGACTCCTTTGGCCCTCTTGGAGCTATAACCTTGTTGCCAGAAGGTCTTTCAAGGTAGACAGACCCTGATGGTCCAGTGGTCAAGGATCTGCCTTGCACTGCAGGGGACATGGGTTGGATCCCTGGTTGGGGAACTAAGATCCCCCATGCTGCGGAGCAACTAAGCCTGTGCACCCTTACTGCTGAGTCCACATGCTCAGAGACCACGTGGCATAGCTAAAGAGCTCACAGCTACTTCAGCTACAGAGCCTGTGCACTCCAGAGCCTGTACGCCACTACTGGAGCGCCCACCCTGCAGCTACTGAGTCTGTGCTTGCCACAGCTGGTCTGCCCTCTGCAGTGAAAGATTCCACGTTCCACAGCTAACACCCTAGGCAGCCAAATAAAAAGAAGAAAGGCAGACAGGACTCTGAGGCAGTTTTTTGTTTGTTATTTTGTTTTGTTTGGGGGGTGTGTGTGTGTGTTGGCTCCTTTAGGCTGTTAGTCACACAACTAAAGCTTAGAATTGAGTTTCACCCACAGCACATTGTAGAATAGTCTGTAGGAACTTTCACTGGGAGCCCCCTAGCAAAGGCTGTCCCTGGCCCCTGGCTCTTCTTAGCTCGTGCTGATGTTGCAACTCAAGCTAGTTTCTGCTATGGGCTGAGAAGGAAGCGCATCTATTCAGCAGCCTTGTTTCTAATGGGCTGTTTGGGGAGGGGCCTTTTGGAGTTGGAAGAAATGCTATTTTCTGTAGCCATTTATTTGGCTGTTGCAATAAGGAAAATTTCCACCAACTTGAAGAATCCATTGTAAAGATTTTATTAGATGGGAATGGCTGCACCAGAATGATGAAAACCGCAAAGCAGCATGTATAATTGCTAACATTTCTGGAGAATTTTACAAGAGCTTTGCACATTATTTAAATCCTTTCACCAACCTTGAGTGATAGATATTATCTCCATCATGCAGATGATATGCAGAGAGTCTAACAGATTGTTCAAAGTAGAAATTCCTGTAACTAGGAAAGCTAAACTAGAACCCATATCTCTCACAATCTAAAACCTGTGTTTTAGGCTACTGTGCAAATTACCTGCTTATAAGTTTGAACTTTTTATATTGATTACATGTCAAAACATTTTGGATGCATTGGGTTAAAGCATATTATTAAAATTGATTTTACCTGTTTCTGTTATTTTTTTTTAAGAAGGCTACTAGAAACTTTAAAATGGTGTAAGCCACTCCCACTAGTTTCTATTAGACAGTGTGAGACAACAGATGTTTCATATCCCCAGGAGGTGCAGCTGGGAAACATGATTGGATTCCAAGCTTGGAAGGCCTTGAAGAACAATTTATGAATTACCCATAGTGTGCCAATATTGCCTACAGCTTATAGGAATATATTAATATAATGTCTTCACTTAAGGTTCATGGCTTTTATATTGCCTGATAATTGTAACTTTTAACATTGCCACATCCAGGGACTTCCCTGATGGTCCAGTTGTTAAGAACCCACCTTCCAATGTAGAGGATGTGGGTTTGATTCCTGGTTGGGAAACTAAGATCCCACACGCAGTGGGGCAACTAAGCCCATGCCACAACTAGAGAGTAGTCTGTGCACGTCAACAAAGATCTTGCATGCTACAACTAGGCTTGACATAGGCAAATAAATATTTTTTTAAAGGTCAATATCCACAATTGTTTGAGCAGTCACTTTCTCAATTCTTTGCTTATTGTGTTTTACAAAGTAGTTAAATAGTCGGAAAAAGCTACCAGGAATGAAGGTAAGGAAACAAGAGGGCACAGTTCTGCAAGGGGATTATGAGACAACTGCATTGCTTCCATCTAAAAGTGATGAAAACCAAGGCACTGAGCCATTAATCCAGGGTGCACTCTCCAGCAGGCCTTTGGCAAGAAGCATAACACTTACTTAAATGGGTCACAGCCTGACTGTTAATTTCCATTCATGGAATCTGCTTCATTTTCTGGTGTCTCAGTTAGCGCCAAGGTGATGCTTTAAATAGTTGTGAAGGCATCGAGGAGGTAGTCAGAGCTTCCAGAGTAGTCATCATTAACTTCTTTTTGTCAGTATTTCTCCACCTTCTGATGAGTCTTCAGCAGAATCTGGGCTCTTCTCCTGGAATCCAACCAGCAAGCTCTTATCAGAATTGTCCAGCCACTCCTGAATATCACTGCCAACGAACTGGGAAGAATTGTGCAGAGGGAAATGCCAGCCTTGCTGAGTCAAGCAACTTTTTCAACCCAAAGCTGACTGGTAATTGTGAGACTGACTGGTAATTCATGAGACTGTATTAGGTTCACTCAGCCCAGACCCAGGTCCACGCAGAGAAGAGCTGGCAGTCAGGTTGTGCAGGCAGCAGGTACAGTACTAGCCCTCTGAATTCTGGGGTTCCTTTGGTGTGATTAGATTGTGAATGAAAAAGAGAATAAGAGCTGAGGGTTGATAAAGCCTGTGCTACCTACACACTTATGCTTTTGACTCAGATCTAGTCTGGATGAAGATGAGCGGTCCAGTTTAAATAGTCCCCAAAATAACTCTCATTTGAAAGTTCAGTTGAATCAGGGCTTTGTAGACAAATGAGTTGAACTTGAGCCATGACCCTTCAAGTTAATGGCTGCATGATTTTGGCCAAATCACTTTACCCTTCTGAGCTTCGGTTTCCTCATCTGTGAAATGGGCATATACAAATTCCCTTCTGGGGTTGGTGTCAGAGTAATTGACATGTGCACGTGGCCTCCAGCACAAGTAATGCAACAAGTCATGCTAACTTTTCCCCTTCAATGTGTTTTATCATTAAAGCTTTAGTATAAATAAACACCTTTCTTGTGAAATTGAATTCCAACCTTTGGAACTGATCATGCTTACTCTAGAATTTTTTAGCTACTTGACTGGAGATTGTCCAGTTTTGATGATGATGATGGTGATAATGGTGATAATGATGATGATGGGTGCTTATCTTTTTTTTTCTTTTTTGGCCGTACTGCTCAGCCTACGGAATCTTAGTTCCCCAACCAGGATTGAACATGGACCACAGCAGTGAAATTGTCCAGTCCTAACCACTGGACCACCAGGGAATTCCTTAATGAAAACGTATCGTTTATTCAGCACCTACCCTGTGTTACGGCAATGCCATGGATGGAGGAGCCCAGCGGGCTACAGTCCATTGGGTTGGAAAGAGTCGAACACGACTGAAGTGACTTAGCACACAGTCTGTGTTAAGTGCTTTTTATATGTTATCTCACATAATCATCATAACCCCATGAGGCAGGTATTATTATCAACATTTATAGATGGGAATGAGGTTAAGAAAAAATAAGTGACTTATTCAAGATTATAAAATTAGGCACAGAAGACCTGGGATTTAAACCCAGGCCTATCTCCAACACTATCATGCTTAACCACTATTTTTACGTTGTATCCATTCTATCGATTAGTTCACCTTATTTTTCCTCAAACTAAAAGATTTTCTGTGTCCATAAAAGGTATCAAAATGTGCTTGAAAAAGGAACCATTCCCAACATTAAATATCTTTTATAGTCTGAACTTACTTGATATCATATTAAAACAAAAATTTTAATTGATAAGACAATCAGGAAATCATTTTGACGAAAGAAAATTGAATTCCTTATTTTACATGGAAATTAAGAGAATAAATGTAATTCCGTGGAGAAAAGAAAATAAATTATCTTCAAACCAAAGTCTAAAAGAACTAATAGAGCTATACACAATTTATAAAAATTACAGTACTTAAGGTTTATGAAAATGTTCAAAAATTTATAGACATAGAAGATTGTGTTCTTTTAAATTCCAAATGTTACTTCTGTATAAGAGTGCAAAAATTATATAATATTCACTTGCTATCATATTACAGGATATGAGAATGTTAAATAAATATGAGAAATTGAGAATATGAAAACAATTGAGAAATTAATTCTATTTCTGAGGCCAAAGAAATATTTCATATAACTAAAGGATAAACCACCGAGCATTTTTCATGGTGAGGTTGGGGAGGAAATTCTATCTGTTGAGTTGACACCATTCAAGGCTGTTATTTGCTATTGCCAAGAGAGTTTTATTTTTTATTAAAATTCTTTTTCTTCAGTTTTGCCCAAAAGAACAAATGTCATTCTAATGCCAATATTGTCAAATGTATTTATTACTTGGATTTACTTTTCTAAAATTTGCCCTCTCTTTCTTAAATAAAGGTACATCTCTCTCTAGGATACTAAAAGCCCTAATTTTTTTTTTACTGACGTATACTTGATTTACATTTTTGTGTTAGTTTCTGGAATATAGCAAAATGATTCAGTTATATATATATATACATATTCTTTTTCCATATGGTCTAATAAGTTAATAAATTACAGAATATTAATGATAAATTACAGGGTACCCATTACTTTGCCAACAAAGTTCCGTCTAGTCAAGGCTATGGTTTTTCCAGTGGTCATATATGGATGTGAGAGTTGGACTGTGAAGAAAGCTGAGTGCTGAAGAATTGATGCTTTTGAACTGTGGTGTTGGAGAAGACTCTTGAGAGTTCCTTGGACTGCAAGGAGATCCAACCAGTCCATTCTGAAGGCGATCAACCCTGGGATTTCTTTGGAAGGAATGATGGTGAAGCTGAAACTCCAGTACTTTGGCCACCTCATGCGAAGAGTTGACTCATTGGAAAAGACTCTGATGCTGGGAGGGATTGGGGGCAGGAGGAGAAGGGGACGACAGAGGATGAGATGGCTGGATGGCATCACTGACTTGATAGACGTGAGTCTGAGTGAACTCCGGGAGATGGTGATGGACAGGGAGGCCTGGCGTGCTGCGATTCATGGGGTCGCAAAGAGTCAGACACGACTGAGCGACTGAACTAAAAAACTAACTATAGTTCCCTGTGCTATTATCCAGAAGGACCTTGTTGTTTATTTTACATATGATAGTCTGTACCTGCTAATACCAAACTCCTAATTTATCCCTACCCCCTTTTTCCTTTGTTAACCATAAGCTAAGCTTGTTTTCTATGTCTGCAAGTCTATTTTTGTTTCATAAATAAGTTATTTTTATCAAATTTTAGATCCTACATATAAGTGATATCATATGGTATTTGTCTTTCTCAGACTTGTTTGCTTAGTGTGGTAATCTTTAGGACTATACATGTTGCTGAATAGACGTGAGTCTGAGTGAACTCCGGGAGATGGTGATGGACAGGGAGGCCTGGCGTGCTGCGATTCATGGGGTCGCAAAGAGTCAGACACGACTGAGCGACTGAACTAAAAAACTAACTATAGTTCCCTGTGCTATTATCCAGAAGGACCTTGTTGTTTATTTTACATATGATAGTCTGTACCTGCTAATACCAAACTCCTAATTTATCCCTACCCCCTTTTCCTTTGTTAACCATAAGCTAAGCTTGTTTTCTATGTCTGCAAGTCTATTTTTGTTTCATAAATAAGTTATTTTTATCAAATTTTAGATCCTACATATAAGTGATATCATATGGTATTTGTCTTTCTCAGACTTGTTTGCTTAGTGTGGTAATCTTTAGGACTATACATGTTGCTGTAAATGGCATTATTTCATTCTTTTTTATACTAAAAGCCCTAATTTTACTAATGATGAGATTATTTAGAATAAGTATAGTGTGTTTGAACAACTGGCTTATCAATGTAATTCACATTAATGACCTCAGAGGAAAATTTGTAAATCTCATGTTGCTATAATATGTAGCATCTTCTCTGTTACATTTGATAAAGGCTATTTTTAAAGAAAAAGAGGAACCATTTACCATTTTGACTTTATTCATCTCATTATTCTACTGAAATGTCCCAATGACCTGGAAGTTGCTTACTTCATGACTTTACTTGTATCTCTAAGAACCGATGAGCATGCTTCCTTCTTGAAATGCTTGTCTTCATTTGGCTTGAGACATCACTTTGTCCTAGTTCTCCTATTCCACTGGTCATTCAAGTCCTATTTATCTTCTGACTCCTAAGTGTTGAGCCCTAAAAACCTCTTCATTTCTTTCTTTTTATTTATTCCCTCTGTAATACCATCCCCAGGCTCTTAGCTTTGAAAGCATCTATATGTCAGTGGTTCCCAAATTTGCATTCTAGCCCTCTTTTCTAAAGAGGACTCATGATCAAATCTACTCATCTACTCAAATCTACACTTAAATATTAGTCAGGATCTCAAACTTAACCGGTCCTGAATCAAACTCCCAATTCTCCACTGCCATGCCCCATTTCTCCACTGACAATCCTCTTTGTACCATTTTCTATATCTCAAAAGATGTTAGCTCTGCTTTTCTAGTTGTCCAGCCAAGACTACATTTTCTGTCTTCCTCTGACACTCCACATTCATCAGTAAATCCTGTTGGTTTTACCTCCAATAAGTGCTTGGTTGCTCAGGTCTGACTCTTTGCGACCCCATGGACTATAGCCTGCCAGGCTCCTCTGTCCATGGGGATTCTCCAGGCAAGAATACTGGAGTGGGTTGCCTTGCCCTCCTCCAGGGGATCTTCCCAACCCAGGGATGGAACCCAGGTCTCCTGCATTGCAGGCAGATTCTTTACCAGCTGAGCTGCCAGGGAATCCTAAATGTATTTTTGTTCTTTGTTTTCAAAGAGCACTTCAATCTACAGAATTCTTAAGGAAAAACAAAGCATCACACACACACAAAAAAACCCAGATATACCCACTCTGTGTCCTCACGCACAACTGGCTGTATCATTGCAATTAGTTAAACTGCTAAATTAAACATTTTAATGAAATTGATTTAGTAATTTTGCCTTCAATATTGCTAAGTCACTTCAGTCGTGTCCGACTCTGTGCGACCCCATAGACGGCAGCCCACCAGGCTCCCCCGTCCCTGGGATTCTCCAGGCAAGAACACTGGAGTGGGTTGCCATTTCCTTCTCCAATGCATGAAAGCGAAAGGTGAAAGTGAAGTCGCTCAGTCAGGTCCGACTTAGCGACCCCATGGACTGAAGCCTACCAGGCTCCTCCATTCATGGGATTTTCCAGGCAAGAGTACTGGAGTGGGGTGCCATTGCCTTCTCCTGCCTTCAATATACTATTTATCAAAAATCTGAGCACTTTTCACCACTTCCATTGCTCTTTACCTGGTCTAGGCTTCCAATGAATTTTAATCCCTCACCTGAATTATTTCAAAAACTCCTGGTTGGACTCTCTCCTTCCTCCCCCACTACACTCTATTCTCCACTTAGAGGTGAGAATAATCTATTTAAATTGCAGGTAAAATCAAGTTACTCTTTTGCTCGAAACTTTTAATGGCTCCTTATCTCATTCAGAGTAAAATCCAAAGACGATATGACCTGCCCTATATAACCTTTTTGGGCTATAACCTTTTTGCCTCTTAGTATGTTCACTGGGTTCGCAAGGCAAAAATACTGAAGTGGTTTGCCATTCCCTCTCCACTGGACCGCATTTTGTATCTCAAAGAGACATGAATGAACAACTCAACAATGACAACAACAACATAACCTTTCCCTCAGCTACCTCTCTCTTCTCATACTTTTATTTCTTGCTCCCTGAGTTCTTGCCTCTTTGTACATACTCTATTCCAGACGTACCCCTGGAACAGATTTCCTAGAACAAATATCTTTCTCACTTTCCAAGGTTATTTGTTCATGTCTTATCATTTAGAAAATATCTTCCGTGAGTATTCCTCCTTGGACTTCTGGTATCCTTTATTCTGTCTTATTTATCTCTGTAGCACTTTTTACCACCTGACACAATATGTATTCATTTGCTTGTTTATTTTCTCCAGTAGCAAGTTAGTCTGTATTCCAGATTCCAGGAATGGCATGCTAGACGATTCCAACCAAACCTCCCACTTGAAGACAATTTAAAAAACTGAAACACACACACATTCTCATAAGCACCAGAGACCTAACGAGATATTAAGAGATAACAAGGAAACAATCAGAGCCGTTTTGGCCAGGATGATTTACTAATGATGAAAAGAAAAGTGAAAGGCAGGGCTTCACTGAGACCTTAGGAAACAACCCACTCTGTACTTCAGAGCCCACAGGCTGAAATTTGACTCTGAAGCAACTTGCTGGAAGCATTTGAGACACAGAGCTAAGCTTTTGAGAACTCAGATACACGAAGATTTGGGGACTGTATCCATCTCCTTCAGAAACAGTGAGGCCTTAATATTCCCTTTTCTGACTTGAAACACTCAAGGGCTACATCCCAGAGGCACTGGACCTGGATTTTCATCTAGCCTGCACAAAACCCTCAAATCTTGGTCTTAGACTGCTCATCTACTTGGGTGTTTGGCAGGGGGAAAAAGGAAAATACTTTGTGGAAGAAAATAACATCATTCTAGGTCTCAAATTATCACCAAATGTTATTTTAATTTGTCCAGCAAACTATTAAAGGCTATAAGTGAAGTGAAGTTGCTCAGTCGTGTCTGACTCTTTGCAACCCATGGACTGCAGCCCACCAGGTTCCTCCATCCATGGGATTCTCCAGGCAAGAATACTGGAGTGGATTGCCATTTCCTTCTCCAGGGGATCTTCCCGACCCAGGGATTGAACCCAGGTCTCCCACATTGCAGGCAGACGCTTTAACCTCTGCACCACTAGTGAAAATTCAAGACAAATGGCAACTAATATAGTTCTAAACCAACTAGCCACTCAGCATATGAAAAGTTACTCAGCATTGTTAGTCATCAGAGAGATGCAAATTAAAACTACAAAATACCAATACCCATCAAATAAGACATAAAGAAGTCATTGATAACACTGAATGCTGGTGAGGATACAGAGCAACTGGAACTCCCATGTATCACTGGCAGGAACATGAAATGGCACAACCACTTTGGAAGACAATTTGGCAGTTATTTAAAAATTCAATGTACACTTCTCTTATGACCCAGCCATCCCACTTGTAGGTATTTACCTAAGAGAAAATAAGATATGTAAATACTTATCCAGTGGTAAAAGGATAAGATCAGTTCAGTTCAGTTCAGTCACTCAGTCATGTCTGACTATTTGCGACCCCATGAATTGCAGCACTCCAGGCCTCCCTGTCCATCACCAACTCCCAGAGTTCATCCAGACTCACGTCCGTCAAGTCAGTGATGCCATCCAGCCATCTCATCCTCGGTCGTCCCCTTCTCCTCCTGCCCCCAATCCCTCCCAGCATCAGAGTCTTTTCCAATGAATCAACTCTTTGCATGAGGTAGCCAAAGTACTGGAGTTTCAGCTTTAGCATCATTCCTTTCAAAGAAATCCCAGGGCTGATCTCCTTCAGAATGGACTGGCTGGATCTCCTTGCACTCCAAGTGACTCTCAAGAGTCTTCTCCAACACCACAGTTCAAAAGCATCAATGCTTCGGTGCTCAGCTTTCTTCACAGTCCAACTCTCACATCCATACATGACCACTGGAAAAACCATAGCCTTGACTAGATGGTCCTTTTTTGGCAAAGTACTGTCTCTGCTTTTAACATGCTATCTAGGGTGCTCATAACTTTTCTTCCAAGGAGTAAGCGTCTTTTAATTTCATGACTGCAATCACCATTTGCAGTGATTTTGGAGCCCCAAAAAATAAAGTCTGACGCCGTTTCCACTGTTTCCCCATCTATTTCCCATGAAGTGATGGGACCAGATGCCATGATCTTCGTTTTCTGAATGTTGAGCTTGAAGCCAACTTTTTCACTCTCCTCTTTCACTTTCATCAAGAGGCTTTTTAGTTCCTCTTCACTTTCTGCCATAAGGGTGGTGTCATCTGCATATCTGAGGTTATTGATATTTCTCCCGGCAATCTTGATTCCAGCTTGTGCTTCCTCCAGCCTAGCGTTTCTCATGATGTACTCTGCATATAAGTTAAATAAGCAGGGTGACAATATACAACCTTGACGTACTCCTTTTCCTATTTGGAACAAGTCTGTTGTTCCATGTCCAGTTCTAACTGTTGCTTCCTGATCTGCATATAAGTAAACAACCATAAACATAAAAACCATACACCAATAAAGATTAATTTAAAAAAAAAAAAACAAAAAACCAGGGCTTCCAGAGTGAGTCCAGCTGATTCCAGGTTAAGAATCCACATACTAGTGCAGGAGACACAGGTTCAATCCCTGATTCAGGAAGATCTCATATGCAACAGAGTAGCTAAGCGCATGCGCCACAGCTACTGAGCCTGTGCTCTAGAGCCCTGGAGCCACGACTGTTGAAGGCCTTGCGCCCTAAAGCCCGTGTTCTTAAACAGGAGGGGCAACCACATGAGAAGCCCCCACTCGCTGCAACTAGAGAAAAGCCCACACTTTTCTCTAAATAATAAATAAAATTAAAAAACAAAACAAAACAAAACAAAAATATACAATGGAATGTAACTCAGTAATATTTACTGGATATACTATTTAATATTTTTAAATTATTAAGTAAGCATGATATTTAACCTGTAATAATACTACATATTATTTTAAAAAGAGAGTTCCTTGGTAGGCCGCCGCGTTGACCCTTTCCCACTGGCCTGGTGTTTCCGTCGCCTCTGTGGGCGAGTGACAGAATATACAGAAGCTCTTGAGAGCAGGAAGATGGTGAGCCTTTACTTCAGGGAGGGCAGCAGCCCTTTCGCTTCCCATTTTTCCTTCCACTTGACTCTCTTCCTTCTCATCGGACCTGGTGCTCCTTCAGTCCTTCCCACTGTCCCGTGTGGTTGGGCTCATGGTCCCCTCTGATACCAGACAGCCAAGGGTGTTTCCACAGCAAGGGCATTTGCTGTGGGCTCGGCTGCCGCAACAATGTGGCCAGTATTTCGCATCCCCTGGAGCAGGAAGGAGAAAGAAGCTTGTAACTTGAGGGCAAGACCTTGGTTTGTGCATTTGTCGTGACCTATCGTGGCCAAGCACAGACTCTTAGTTAGACATGCTGAACGCTCAGTATATGTTTGCTTTGTGTCCAGATTTGGTTTCTTTAAAGACACTAACTGGTTCCTAGCATCCTCACGTGTAGTGAATGCAAGCTGAAATTACTCTGGCAGGGGTGTGTGCTTAGTTGCTCAGTCGTGTCTGATTCTCTGTGACCCCATGGGCTGTAGCCCACCAGGCTCCTCTGTCCGTGAAGATTCTCCAGGCAAGAATGCTGGAGTGGGTGGCCATCTCCTTCTCCAGGGGATCTTCCTAATCCAGGGACTGAACCCGTGTCTTTTGCATCTCCTGCATTGTAGGCAGATTCTTTGCCACTGAGCTACCTGGAAATGATGTCCTCAGTTTAAGAATATCAACTATGTAATATATGTTCATTCATTTATGAATTCAACAAATATTTACTGAACACCTACTATGTCTTAGATCTATGCCAAATTATTTAGGTTTAAAGGGATACATACCCAAGAACAAAAATAAATCATTAATTAAAAGTTTCAACCATATATATTGACCTTTCCATATTTTGTCTCCTAGTGAATTTAATTTTTCTTCTCATTTTCTTTTTCTTGTAAGGGAAGAAGATGTTTTTAGGCACAGATACCTGGAACAGTGATTGGGGCTCACTTTCCTCTCCTAAGGAAGCTTAAAGGGATTGGTTCATTTCTGTGAGTAACAGTAACTCTCCATGGTAGGGCATCTAAATTCGGGCAGATTGTTAAGGATGCGAGTGAAGTACCAGGAGGGTCTGGGGAGCCTGTGTGTTGATAGCTTCAAATCATTTATCTACCCTCCCCTCCATGCCTGTGACTATCAGCTTCTTCAGTGTCTGCTTTGCCTTGAGGGGAGAAAGTTTCCCACTCTTGCTTTCTTTTTCTCAGTAGCAAAGATTCTATTGTTTGACTTTCCTGTTTTTTGCTATCTCAAGTTTTCACTGAAACAGTAACTGAATTCAGGAGATTAAAGATACACAGGTGACTTGTCTATTATTAACTGTAGACTGTCTGCACCCTCCTACTCTCTCTCTCCCCAGAGCACAAGTACTTCTTTCTTCTTGTGTTTTGATGATTTTCATGTGGTTTTGTTTTGTCTAGGATACTGACATTGATTTTTTTTAAATCAAATTATCATTAGGATTCCACAGAAATGACACATCTAATAATGTTTAGAGACTTGCACATGGACAATAGAATAATCATGAACCATTTCTATCGATGCTAAGCGGTGATTGAATCACTTCAGAATGCTTTGCCCTTGATAAATTTTGCTGTCACTTGAAAAAAAAAGTAGACAGTGTCAGAAGGACAGAAAGCAAACATTTGTACATTTCTGTTATAAATCTCCCCCAAATTGTCTAGTTTCCACAAGCGTATATTATTTAATATATCACAACTATGATCTTGGTGGTTGTGGAGGGCACAGTAGGAAAAAAGGGGGAGTGGAGGGAATGTTCCTGATAGAGCCCAAGAGATGTCCGTTGCTGGGATTCAGGTACATCTGATACGTCCACCTGGAGGATTGTTAACATGGTGCACTAGGTACCTCCTGAAGAAAAAATTCCTAAAGGAAAGGGCAAAACAGCAACAGGCTTGGCCAGTAAAAAGGCCACAGGGGTCAGAGATGAGGCGAGTCTTCTGAGCATTCCAGTTAGTGAAGACTTTGATCACTGGCATTCAGCCTTCTATTGGCCACCTGCAGCTGCTCAAGCATTCCCAGGAGGAGTCAAATCTCCAACCCTTGCAGTGTCATTATGTTAACAAACCAAATTTGTTCCCTGCACCCTCTTGCAGTAAAGCCAGTCTAAGGACCCTGGGTTACTATGAAGAAAAATGTAGCATTTATTGCAGGAGACCAGGCAAAGAGTTCAGGCAGCTAATGATCAAAAGGTCTGAACTTCTTGCTTGGCACTCTACAGTAAACGCTACACTTTTCTTCACCACAACCTGGTGTGAATAGTTTGGCTTTACTGAAAGTGAGTGAAGGGATCCAAGTTTGGTTGAGTAGCAAAGAGCCAAATCTTACTCCTGTTCGTGACTCTGGTTAAACGTCACTTATCTGGGTTGCCTTCCTTGTCTTCCTCAAGTGGCTCGCCAATAATATTATCTGCCCTCACAATACTCTGTACCTCTCTTTCTTAACACTGCATAGACAATCACCAGGGCCTTTGCAAGGACCAAGCCTGAGTCCTCTTTATTTTATTGGGTCCTGGTAAGCCAGAAGTTCTTCCATCACCCATCTTCACTACTGAGCCACCAGGGAAGCCCTCCATTTATCTTGATTTGGAATAGTAAAGAAGTGTGACCCTATTACTGGTTACATTTTTGAGTTTGAAACTAATATATCAGAAATTTAACCAGTAAGAAACCACATGCAGGGTCAATTACTTTTTTATATGACCCAGAAAAGAATGCAAGCCCTCAGATAACCAACACATGCGTATGACCCTGCAGAAATCTCAGTGCTCATAAAAATGTTAGTGTGTGGAAGAGAAAGAGGCTGCATGCAACTAGATAAATGATGTTCAAGCTGGTTTTAGAAAAGGCAGAGGAACCAAAGATCAAATTGCCAACATCCAGTGGATCATCGAAAAAGTAAGCGAGTTCCAGAAAAACATCTATTTCTGCTTTACTGACTATACCAAAGCCTTTGACTGTGTGGATCATATAAACTGTGGAAAATTCTGAGAGAGATGGGTATAGCAGATCACCTGACCTGCATCTTGAGAAACCTATATGCAGGTCAGGAAGCAACAGTTAGAACTGGACATGGAACAACAGACTGGTTCCAAATAGGAAAAGGAGTACGTCAAGGCTGTATATTGTCACCCTGCTTATTTAACTTATATGCAGAGTACATCATGAGAAATGCTGGGCTGGAAGCAGAAGCTTGATTTAAGATTGCTGAGAAAAATATCAATAACCTCAGATATGCAGATGATACCACCCTTATGGCAGAAAGTGAAGAACTAAAAAGCCTCTTGATGAAAGTGAAAGAGGAGAGTGAAAAAGTTGGCTTAAAGCTCAACATTCAGAAAATGAAGATCATGGCATCTGGCCCCATCACTTCATGGGAAATAGATGGAGAAACAGGGGAAACAGTGTCAGACTTTATTTTTCTGGGCTCCAAAATCACTGAAGATGGTGATTGCAGCCATGAAATTAAAAGACGCTTACTTCTTGGAAGAAAAGTTATGAGCACCCTAGATAGCATGTTGAAAAGCAGAGACATTACTTTGCCAACAAAGGTCCATCTAGTCAAGGCTATGGTTTTTCCAGTAGTCATGTATGGATGTGAGAGTTGGACTGTGAAGAAAGCTGAGCGCCGAAGAATTGATGCTTTTGAACTGTGGTGTTGGAGAAGACTCTTGAGAGTCCCTTGGACTGCAAGGAGATCCAACCAGTCCGTCCTATAGGAGACCAGTCTTGGGTATTTATTGGAAGGACTGATACTGAGGGTGAAACTCCAGTACTTTGGCCACCTCATGCAAAGAATTAACTCATTGGAAAAGACTGATGCTGGGAGGGATTGGGGGCAGGAGGAGAAGGGGACGACAGAGGATGAGATGGCTGGATGGCATCACCGACTCGATGTACATGAGTTTGGGTGAACTCCTGGAGTTGGTGATGGATAGGGAGGCCTGGCGTGCTGTGATTCATGGGGTCACAAAGAATCGGACATGACTGAGCACTGAACTGAACTGAACTGAAGCATTTTGTCATTGAAAAAAATTATTAAAATTACATTTGGAAATGCATAAGATTTTCTTTTATTAAGTGAAAAAAGAAATTTTGCTAGTCTGCCCTTAAGACTTTCTCCCGGTCAGGGAGGGGGCACTGATTTACCGGCTTCCTCAGACTTGGAGGCTGCTTGTCTTGTGTGCCCCATGTCTGATCCTTTGAACTATTTTGGGAGTTTGAACTCTCTCTGAATTTTTGTCTCTATTATTCTTTCTCTAATACTTTAAATTTGTTTGCCATTCAGTGATCGGTTCCATATATGCAAATTGTTCTGTGATTCCAGAAGAAATTTCACATTCTAAGTGACTGGGAAAAAAAAAGGTGTTAATTCTAAAACTCTTTAACAGCCTACAGTCAGCTGCTATTAATTATTCTTTCTTATTATCTTTAAAAAAAGAATGCCACTTTAAAACAAAGCAGCATGCCTCACTAATCATATCCCTGGGTTTTATCTTTCTGCAAACTTCATGTTCCCTAGCCCAGGCAAGCTTTTTCTGAGTTTTTAATCTCAATATAATTCACCTTTTTGTCTTAATTTTGCTGTTATTAACAATACCTTTTTAATGTATACATAAAGTGAGGAATACTATGTATAAAGTTAGATAGAAGTTCTTGCTTATCAGTCTAAAATAGAAATTGCTTTCATTATAGATATCCCAAAATATTTACACATGGGATACATGCAAATAGTCTTTAATAATGCATATATATGCTTTAGAAAATGACCTAACTGAATCTGGAAGTGCTCCAATTTACCGATTAGGAAGCGAAAATACTTTTTTTAACTGAATTAAATAATTTTGAAAATCAATTATTCCCCATGCATAGAAATAAAACATGATTTACAAATGTATAGTCAACTTACATGTGAATATTTGTAAATCATGAGCTATTTAGAAAAAATAGATTCTATTTATGGATTATTAACACCATTGTAATGGATGATATTTATATTTTTAAATGGAATTTGGAATTAAGAAAAATTGTGAGAAATAAGATTGTGGAGATAACAGAAGATTGCCAGAAAGAATTCCCTATGAATTCCTATTTGCATGGTATATGTGTACAAATTACCTTAAAATAACTAAACTAAATGACTACTTTGTTGAAAGAGCTATTTGCAAGATTAACTATTGCTTAGAGATGATTTTTAAGTGATCTATAGTCATTTGATTTACACATATTATTATTTTCCTAAAGGAAACCAAAAAAAGAAGTGATTCTCAGTGTGTGTTACATACAGTAGAACAAGAAGCAAAGAAACTAGGAAAAGGTGGAAATATTATTTCTTCAAGCACAGTAAATGAGAAAAAAAGCTGCAGAAGAGATGTTCATATATTGAGATATGGGGACATCATTTTGGCTTATACATGATTTGGGTTAAACTTTATGCTAACTAGAACAGCCCATTTTGTGGCCTAGTAAACATGCATTGTACATCTGCCTGCCAGCTAAGGATCCATGTGCTGCTTCCACTGGCCTTTAAAAATTGTACAATTTAATAATTTTAAGTAAATTTACTGAGTTGTATAATTGTTATCACAATCAAAATTTTAGAATCACACACACACGTACAGAAGCCCTCATGCCTCTTTGCAGTCAAAACTCTCCCATCTCACCCCACTATCCCCACTCCCATTCCTACCCCCTGCCCTAGGCAATCACTAATCTATTTCCTGTCCTTCCAGATGTGCCTATTCTGGGTATTTCATGTAAACAGAATCATACAATATGTGGTGTTTCGTATGACTGCTTTCATTTAACACCATATTTTTGAGATTGATCTGTATGGGAGCATATATCATGTACTGGATTGCTATTTACTCCACTGCATAGATAAACCACAGTCTGTCCATTTGCAGGTTCATGGACATTTGGGTTTTTCCACTTGGGGATATTCCTACCTCTGTTAATGCTCCTATGAACATTCACATACAAATCTTTGTGTGGATGTAACTTTTCATTTCTCTTGGACAGATGACTAGGAGTAGAATCTTGGGTCATCCAGTAACTCTAAGTTTAACATTTTAAGAAACTGCCAAATGTTTTACAGAATGGCTATACCATTTTACACTCCTACCAGCAAAGGACAAGAGTTACAGTTTTTTTATACTCTCACCAATGCTTATTATTTATCTTTTTATTCATTGGCTTTGTTAGATATTTTAAATACAGTGGGGAAACCCCATACCACCTTCCTAGAGCCTTAGGTGGGTGCTGCTGTCCTCAACTACATTTTTAGAAATAGGTTCAGTTCAGTTCAATTCAGTCGCTCAGTCGTGTCTGACTATTTGCGACCCCATGAATTGCAGCACGCCAGGCCTCCCTGTCCATCACCATCTCCTGGAGTTCACTCAAACTTTAGTTTGAGTGAGTTGGTGACATCCATCAAGTTGGTGATGCCATCCAGCTATCTCATCCTCTGTCATCCCCTTCTCCTCTTGCCCTCAATCCCTCCCAGCATCAAAGTCTTTTCTAATGAGTCAATTCTTCGCATGAGGTGGCCAAAGTGCTGGAGTTTCAGCTTTAGCATCATTCCTTCAATAAAAACACCTAGGACTGATCTCTTTTAGAATAGACTGGTTGGATCTCCTTGCAGTCCAAAGGACTTTCAAGAGTCTCAAATAGGTTAATTACCTATTATATACTTATATATACACACATATACTTATACGCAGAGTGCATCATGTGAGATGCAGGGCTGGATGAAGCTGGAATCAAGATTGCCAGGATAAATATTAATAACCTCAGATATGCAGATGACACCACACTTATGGCAAAAATAAAGAACTAAAGAGCCTCTTGATGAAAATGAGAAAGGAGAGTGAAAAAGCTAGCTTAAAACTCAATATTCAGAAAACTAAGAGCATGGCATTTTGTCCCATCATTTCATGGCAAATAGATGGGGAAACAATGGAAACAATGACAGACTTTATTTTGGGGGGCTCCAAAATCACTGCAGATGGTGACTGCAGCTATGAAATTAAAAGATTCTCACTCCTTGGAAGAAAAGCTTGACCAAGCTAGATAGCATATTAAAAAACAGAGACACTACTTTGCCAACAAAGGTCCATCTAGTCAAAGCTTCGGTTTTACCAGTAGTCATGTATGGATGTGAGAGTTGGACTGTAAAGAAAGCTGAGTGCCGAAGAATTGATGCTTTTGAACTGTGATATTGGAAAAGACTCTTGAGAGTCCCTTGGACAGCAAGGCAATCCAACCAGTTCATCCTAAAGGAAATCAGTTCTGAATATTCATTGGAAGGACTGATGCTGAAGC
The DNA here is from genome assembly GCA_006408695.1 of Aepyceros melampus. Taxonomy (NCBI): domain Eukaryota; kingdom Metazoa; phylum Chordata; class Mammalia; order Artiodactyla; family Bovidae; genus Aepyceros; species Aepyceros melampus. The sequence goes on from SJXQ01001972.1 coordinate 90,627, forward strand.
TGAAACTCCAATATTTTGGCCACTTGATGAGAAGAACTGACTCATTTGAAAAGACTCTGATGCTGGGAAAGATTGAAGTCAGGAAAAGAAGGGGATGACAGAGGATGAGATGGTTGGATAGCATCACCAACTCAATGAGCATGAGTTTGAGCAAGCTTTGGGAGTTTATGCTGGACAGGGAAGCCTGGCATGCTGCAGTCCATGGGGTCGCAAAGAGTCAGACATGACTGTGTGACTGAACTGAACTGAACAGAACCCTTTGTGGGAGCTTAGGGCCTGTGCGTATCTGCCAGCTGTTGTATTTAACTCTAGAAACATTAGTACTTTTAAAAATAATATTGCTGTACTTAAAGCTTATTATGTATGTGTATTAGAGATCGTTAATTATATCCCAACATCCATTCTTCCCTTTTTACATAGAAATATAATTATTGGATGGACAGAACCAAAAAGTACATTTCCCTTCCTCCTTTGCAGTTCTGGATGTATAAACATAACTAAGTCCAGGTGAATGGGATGTGAGCCAAAATATTGTGTATTCTGAGACCAAAGAAGTGAGGCTTTCATGCTTTTCCACATCTTTACTGGAAAGTAGGAATGATGGCAAAGGCTGGAGGTGCCCTCTTGGACACCATGTGCTAAAGCAGGCAGAGCGTCAGGACAGAAGCCAGGTCTCTGACCTTTCCAGGGCCACCACAGCAGTCTGAGATTACTTAGTCAAACTGTAACAAGAGAGCTATATGCCCTATTTAATCCAGGTTATTTTGAGGCTCTCTGTTATAACAGCTAAAATGTGAAGTCACTAACATGTGCATCTTCGCTGATGAAGTTGATCACACAAAGAAAGGCAAGGTAATGTAGGAAGAAGAGCAGTGGACTCAAAGTGAGACTAGGGACATCCCTGGTGGTCCAGTGGTTATGAATCCACCTTCCAACGCAGGGGACACGGCTCCACCCTGGTCAGAGAACTAAGATGCCACGTGCTGCAGGGCGACTGAGTTCTCCTGCCACAACTACTGAGCCTGCACACCTGAAAAAGAGAGCCCGTGTGCTACAACTAAGACCCGACACAGCCGGACAAATAAATTGATTAATTTTAAAAAATAATGTTGCTAGAGATTTAGCCTTGACTTTACTTCTAGTCAGCTTTGCGACCCCAGGAAGGTCTCTATATTTGTGTCTGTGTCCTCATCCATAAAATCAGGTATACAGTCAAAATTAAAACTTGCAAGTGAAAAGCGTCCAGTTTCAAGAGTATTTCACTCTATTCATTTCCATTGGTAGAGCAACTCAATAATACTTTAAGATGTATAAAATTGAATCTTTGGTGCTAGCTTTCTCTAATAAAATAAGATGCTAATCATCTTTAGTGGCTACATCGTTTGCACAGGGCTAAGAATTCTGTATATAACTCTGCGAACCTGCATGCTTAGTGTGTCCAACTCTTTGTGATCCCAAGGATTGTAGCCTGCCAGGCTCCTCTGTCCATGGGATTTTCCAGGCAAGAATACTGGAGTGGGTTGTCATTCCCTTGTCTCCTGCTTTGACAGGTGGATTCTTTACCTCTGAATTCCCTGTAGATTAGCTTTTTGAAAACCTTTCCAGTGGGTGCCATTATTCCCATTTCACATATAAAGAGCCCTGTGAGGGTAAGTACCGAGCTCTGTCATGCAGGTAGTGAAGTGTTGGAGACAGGAGTTGGGCTCCTGGGATCAGAGTGCAGGAGCTCAGCCACTGCCACCCTGCCCCGCCACTATACCTAACTAGTACTTGTGAAGCATTCAGGAAATCAGTGGTATTCACTGAAGAGCTTGGCCTTTGTGACTGGGAGGCATTGTGACTGGGAGGCATTCAAATACTTTAAAATGAATAAACCACTCTTAAAAATGTGCTCACTGGGTTAAGGTGACATGTGGAGGAGTCGCTGTGAAAGGAACACAGAGAGAACTTGAGCCAACGGTGAAGCCCATCTGCCAAACGCTGAAAAGAGGATAAGCAGCTTTCAGGAACCGATGACCTGCAGCCCTGGGCGGCACGAGCGCTGGGCTCCAAGGACGCAGCCTCCTGGATCTGCCTGTCAGCTGTGATTCAAGGAGGGCCTGGCTCCAAGATGGGCTCTTTCCTGCCTGATACACTTTGCAGAGGCACATCAGAGAAGCTAAGCCTGCCTGATGGACTCTGAACACTGGTTGTGGCTTTTTTTTTTTTTTTCTGGCAACAAAATTAAAACTGCACCTAGGGATTTATCCACCCTTTTGCTGATCTTGATGAGAACCATGCAGTGAAATCCCCCTACACAGCACTGACTGTCTCCCAGGGAGTTGCTTAAAATGCGGCTGAGCACAATGGAAGCATCAAGTCTTGTTGGAGTCAGCACACAGAATTAATCTCTGAAAATAACTAAAGAATTCGTTACACTCTGTAAGATAAATAAATGCAGAGTATGGTAAAGTCAGAGGTGTTCAGCGCAGCTGCTTTTAGAAGGAGACATCTTGGGGAAGGATATTCTTGGGTCACATTTTTAATGCCACTCTGGTACCTTCTATGATTGCAAAATTGCTTGGGGTTTCTTTTCCTTTACATGTATTTAATATGTGAGGTTTTTAACTCGCCCTTATTCACCTTCCATTCTTTTTAACATTGGGAAAGGAAAAGCAAAGTATCTTGGCTGTTTTTTTTTTTTAAGCTCTTAGAAGTATAAGTATGTTTTTTAGTGAAAGTTGCTGTCATGTCCCACTCTTTGAGACCCCATGGACTATAGCCTGTCAGGCTCCTTCACTATCCGTGGAATTCTCCAGGCAAAATGCTGGAGTGGGTTGCTATTCCCTTCTCCAGAGGATCTTCCCAACCCAGGGAAAGAACCCACATCTCCTGCACTGTGGGCAATTCTTTACCGTCTGAGCCACCAGGGAAGCCCAAGTATATTTTTTAAGTAAATATGAAATTAGGAACTATCATCTCACTCTTTAAAGCCTTATTTTACAAAATAAGGCTCTCTGCTTTTCATCCCATCCTTAGTTTTATTTTTACCTTGACTCTGAATTTCATACTTTGGCTTTTCTTCTGAACTTGATTTAAACCATTTGCTTGGAATCACCAAGAATGCTTATTGCAAAGTTGTTCTGAGACGTTGGAGTAAAGGATATCAGATCAGAGAATGTTTGTCCCCCAGTACCGAAGGAAATGAACAAAAATATTGCTTTTCAGGAGGCCAAAAATTCATCAGCAGCAATCAAAATAGAAAAATGATAAAACTTCATGTAATAAAGTTTGAAAAGTAGCTCTTAATCTTGCTTACCACGACACCCACTCCTCAGGAAGTGAAATGAGAACAGGTGAGTCAAAAAAAGTTCTGATACTCTGAATTCACCTTGATTTGAATAGAAGTGGCCAGAAGGTGAGTGTGGAAACTCTGAGCGTAGGAGCTGCTCTCCGCACCACTGTGGATCCCAGCTGAGGCTAGAGGGGCTGACAGGCCTGGCTGTTCTCCAAGGTCATTGCTGAGTTGGAGGAGCCAGCCAGAGGCCACGGATTAGGAGACCCCTGGCCCTCACTGGGAAGACTGCCTGGGGAAAGAACATTCACTGTGACTCAGAGAATGTGGTTTAGGATTCCAGCAAGAGCTGCAGGCAGGTCCAGAGGACTTCTTCCTCTCTCAAGACTCGAGCTGCTGAAAGTAAATAAAAAATGACACCCAGCCCCCAAGTTGCCATCCACTGGTGTGATAGTTTCCAGGGAAGGTACAAAGGAGGTCAAGGAGAACTATAGGAGGTCAGAGAAACTGAAGAGAAGCAGAACTGCCCAGTCATAGCTTGAGCAAATAAAATAAATGGCATGTAAAGAAAAAAAAAAGTCACATCAACTATGTTAATCTGTTAGAAAGAGGGGGAGAGAGAGAGAAAACCAAGCATGAAAGAGACAGCCTGGAAGAAAACAAAACCCAAAGAACAGAAGAAATCTCACCAGATTGTCTTGTGCTAAAGAAAAACTTTAAAATAATGCTATCAATAAATAGGAACTCAAAGATGAAGTGCTGAAACAATATGAAGAGATGAAAGAGACTTTGCAAGGCTAAGGAAACCCATCAGAACCAAAATAATACTGTTATAGATCTAACAAATAAATTAGAAATCAAAGAGCAGTCTAGACACGACTGAAGAGTTACTGGCGTTGAAGAACACCTTAAAACCATCACTATGAACACAGAAGAAGACTACCAAGAAGCTAAAACAAGTAGGGACAAAATAAGGTGTTCAGTTCTAGATAAAGATAATTACACAAAATAAAGATAATTATTGTCCCTGACACAGCATACTCAACAATAGGAGATAAAAATTATTCAGAAATACAATGAAGGAAAATTTCCCTGAAATGAAAGAATGGAATCTGCTATCGTAATGGTACACTATATACCCAGAGACTATTTGATGTATAAGAATAGGCACTGATTAAGATATTTAACTTCAGGGATAAAGAGAGGTTTCCTGAGGCATCCAAGCAGAAAAGGCTAGTTGCCTACAATGGGGAAAGGTCAAACTGGCTCCCTCCTTTTCCACAGAAGATGGGTAAGCAATATCTACAATTTCTGCAGGAAACAGTGTGAGAGCCAATGATGTTATACTAAGCCAAAAGGCAGACATTTCTAAATACAAAACAAAGTGACGAAGGAAAGGGGCGGGGGAAGAAAAAGGAAAGAATGGGGAAAATAGAGCCCATTTTAAATACACACACTCACACACACACACACACACACACACACACATTTCTTTGACAATAAAATCAAGCCAATCAAGAGATAAGGTGAAATCATCTAATTTTTCTTTCAACTTTTCTTCTAAAGTTGTCAGGATTAAGGTTTTAAAGGAAACCTCACCTATTTCAGGGCATCAAGGAGGAGGAGGATTGGAATGTTGGGGATAGGGGAGTGGGAAGTGCGTGAAAAGGAACAAAAGCATAAAAAGTCAGTCTTTATTAAGGTCTTGCATCAGTCTAACCCTGCCTGTGCTTCAAAGCCTCATAGGGTAACAAGAAAACAATTAGCTCTGCTTTGCAAGGTTATTGAGAGGATTAAGAGAGAAAAGGTATATGAAGACCAACAGGACCTCTGTGTTCTAAGTGCTCAGTAATTGTAGTCTCTTTCCCACCCCCATCCGTTTCTGTAGCCCTAAAAGCTGGTGTTTGTTTTGTTTTGTTTGTTCACTCAGGCTCACTTTCCATTATGCCACTGGAGTTTTTCAGGTTGAGTAATTTATGGCTTAATGTAAATATTTGCTAGCAGACTCTTTATAAATCAGCCTGGAGATAATCATGGGCTTTGGCATTAGAGCTAGATTTCAGTCCTGGTTTGCCTCTCTCATGGCTCAGTCGGTAAAGCGTCTGCCTGCAATGCGGGAGACCTGGGTTCGATTCCTGGGTCGGGAAGATCCCCTGGAGAAGGAAATGGCAATCCACTCCAGCACTCTTGCCTGGAAAATCCCATGGACGGAGAAGCCTGATAGGTTACAGTCCATGGGGTTGCAAAGAGTCGGACACGACTGAGCGACTTCACTTTCACTTGCCCCTCTCATATATATAATGAGAAAATCTGGAGGATAAGAGAGGAAAGAACAGAAGCAATACTTGAAACTGTAATAACTGAGAATTTCCCCCAAATTAATGTCCAACAGAAAACCACAGATCCAGGAAACTCAGAATGTACTAAACAGGATAAATGCCGCACCCTCCTCCCTGCTGTCATTCCACAAGCAACACCTAAACATATCTTTTTCAAACTGCAACAAATCAATCTAGAGGGAAAAAAAAAAAAATACTTTCCTGTAGAGGAACATCTGACTTCTCAGAAACCAGGCAATCAAGAATAGAGTGAAAATTTAGTGTTTTGAGAGAAAGAGAAAAAAAACAAGAAACAAACACCAACCTAGAAATCTGTATCCTGTGAAATTACCCTTGAAAAATGGAGAAGTAGTTCCTTAGTTGAACAAAAATTGAGAGAATTTGCTGCCAGTAGACCTGCCTTGCAAGAAATGTTACAAGAAGTTCTTCAGAGAGAAGCAAAATGAAACAGGTCGGAAACTGGTGTCTACAAAAAGAAGGAAAGAACATTAGAGAAGGAATAAGTGAAGGTAAAATAAAAGCTTCCATTTTTTTATTCTTAATTTATCTAGCAGATAACAGTTTGAGAAAATAATAGCAATGTATTCAGTGATTACTGCTTATATACAAGTGAAATGAATAACAGCAATGATATAAGGGGTGGGAAGGAAGAATTGAGAATATTGTGTTACTGTAATGCATTTGTACTACCCATGAAGAGATATGGTGTTATTTGAAAGTAGACTTGGATTAGTTGTCAGTGTATATTGCAAATTCTAGGGCTCAAGTGGTAAAGAATCTGCCTGACAATGCAAGAGCCACAGGAGAAGTGGGTTTGATCCCTGGGTCAGGAAGATCCCCTGCAGGAGGAAATGGCAATCCACTCCAGTGCTCTTGCCTGGAAAATCCCATAGACAGAGAAGCCTGGTGGGCTACAGTCCATAGGGTCACAAAGAGTAGGACATGAGTTGAATACTGAGCATGAGTGCAAGTATTCCATTGTATATCAGTTCAATTCAGTCGCTCAGTCGTGTCCGACTCTTTGCGACCCCATGAATCACAGCACGCCAGGCCTCCCTGTCCATCACCAACTCCCGGAGTTCACTCAGACTCACGTCCATTGAGTCCGTGATGCCATCCAGCCATCTCATCCTCTGGCGTCCCCTTCTCCTCCTGCCCCCAATCCCTCCCAGCATCAGGGTCTTTTCCAATGAGTCAACTCTTCACATGAGGTGGCCAAAGTACTGGAGCTTCAGTTTTAGCATCATTCCTTCCAAAGAAATCCCAGGGTTGATCTCTTCAGAATGGACTGGTTGGATCTCCTTGCAGTCCAAGGGACTCCTATATATGTGTATGTATATATACTTATACATGTGTGTAATTATATATACCACATATTCTTTATCCATTCATCTGTTGATGGACACTTAGGTTATTTCCATCTTGGCAATTGTTGTTACAATCTTGGCAATTGTAAATAATGCTGCTGTGAATACTGGGGTTCATATGTTGTTTGGAATTATTGTTTTTGTTTTTTCCCAGATATATACCTAGGAGTGGAATTGCTGGGTTGTGTGGTGGTTCTATTTTTAATTTTCTGAGAAAGCTCCATACTACTTCCACAGTGGCTGCACTGAATTACATTCTCACCAACGGTGTACAAGGAAGGGTTCACTTTTCTGAACATTGTCACTGGCATTTATTTTTGTTTTTTTTGATGATAGCCATTCTGACAAGTGTGAAGTGATATCTCATTTTGGTTTTGATTTGCATTTCCTTAATGACTAGCTATATTGGGTGTCTTTTCATGTGCCTGTTGGACATCTGCATGTCCTCATTGGAAAAAGGTCTATTCAGGTCTTTTGCTCACTTTTTAACTGTTGTTTGTTTTCGTTTGTTGTGGGGTTTTTTGTTTTTTTTTTGATGTTGAGTTGTATGAACTATTTATATATTTTGGATATTAATCCCTTATCACTTTTAATATTCACAAGTATTTTCTTCCATTCAATAAGTTGTTTTTTATTTTGTTGATGGTTTCTTTGCTGTCCAAAAGCTTTTAAGTTTAATTAGGTCCCATTTGTTTATTTTTGCTTTTATTTCCTTTGCTTTAGGAGACAGATCCAAAAAAATATTGCTATGATTTAGGTCAAACACTGTTCTGCCCATGTTTTCCTCTAGGAGTGTTGTGGTTTCCATCCTTACATTTAGGTCTTTAATCCATTTTGAGTTTATTTATTTACATTAGGAAATGTTCTAATTTCATTCTTTTACATGTAGCTGTACGGTGTTTCCCATACCACTTATCAAAGAGACTGTCTTTCTCCATTGTATATTCCTGCTGTCTTTGTCATGCATTAGTTGCCTGTTTAAGTGCATGGTTCTACTTCTGGACTCTCTATTCAGTTGCATTGATCTGTGTGTGGCTGTTTTTTGTGCCATTACCATACTGTTTTGATGACTGTTGCTTTGTAGTATAGTCTGAAGAGGGAGAATGATTCCACCAGCTCTGTTCTTCTTTCTTAAGATTGTGTTGACTATTTGGGATCTTTTGTGTTTCTGTACTAATTTTAAAATTATTTATTCTAGTTATGTGAAAAATAATTTTTTATAGAGATTACATTATATCTATAGATTGCCTTGAGTAGTATGGTCATTTTAACAATATTAATTCTTTCAATCCAAGAATACAGTATATCTTTTCCATCTCTTCATGCCATCTTCAACTGATTTCAACAGAACCTTATAGATTTCCTAGTATAGGTCTTTTACCTTTTTAGGTAAGTTTATCCCTAGGTATTTTATCCTTTTCGATATGATAGTGAATGGGATTGTTTCCTTAATCTCTCTTTCTGATAGCCTAAGTGTATAGAAATGCAACAGATTTCTGTGTATTAATTTTATATCCTGAAAGTTTACCAAATTTATTGATGAACTCTAGTAGTTTTCTGGTGACATCTTTAGTATTTTCCATACATAGCATCATTTCATCTGCAAACAGTTTCACTTCTTTCTTTCCAATTTGATTTCCTTTTATTTCTTTGTCTTGTCTGATTGCTGTGGTTAGGACTTCCAATACTATGTTGAATAAAAGTGGTGAGGCATCCTTGTCTTGTTCCTGATCTTAGAGGGAATGCTTTCAGCTTTTCACCATTGAGTATGATGTTAGCTATGGGCTTGTCATGAAAAGAAACCTACTTTAAATATAAATATAGGTTAATAGTATATCTCTCACACAGAATTTTCCTCTGCATTCCAGTCTCATATGTCCAACCACCTACCTGACATTGCCTTTTTTAATATTCAAGAACCCTTTTAATCATCATAAAACCATGACATAAGCACATTATTATTCTCATTTTGAAAACTAGAAAACTGAGGCTCAGAAAAGTACATTCTGTAAATTTGCATAACTGATTAATGTTTGATGGAATTGAAACCCAGAACTCTCTGTCCTCAAATTTCATGCTTTTCCTCAATATATCATATTATTGCCTCTTAAAATTTACATCAGAGGAATGGAGGTAGCATGCTTGAAATAATAATAATAATAATGATAGCTATTACTGTTAAGAAATGGAACCAGTGTATTTGAATAGGAATAAATCAACATTCTAGAGGCTTCCCTGGTAGCTCAGCAGGTAAAGAATCTGCCTGCAATGCTGGAGACCTCAGTTCAATTCCTGAGTCGGGAAGTTCCCCTGGAGAAGGGACAGGCTACCCAGTCCAGTATTCTTGGGCTTCCCTTATGGCTCAGACAGTAGAGAATCCACCTGCAATGTGGGAGACCTGGGTTCAGCCCCTGGGTTGGAAAGATCCCCTGGAGGAGGGCATGGCGACTCACTCCAGTATTCTTGCCTGGAGAATCCCATGGGCAGAGGAGCCTGGTGGGCTACAGTTCATAGGGTCACAAAGAGTCAGACGCAACTGAGAGACCCCACACAGCACAACAACACTCTAGACAATTCAAAACTTAGACAATACAGTAAAATCTCAGGGTTGGATGGGATTTTGAAGGTTATTTGGTCCATCCATCTTTCTTTCTTACTTGGTTCTGGGACATTTTTGAGGTCATAGTATTTTTTTTTAAAGAAATGTTTCATTTAAAGGGACTAATATAGCTTTTTCTGAGCAACTGAGGAGAGAAAGTAAACCATCTTAATATTATTTCAACTTCTGATTCCAGTTCTGTCTGATGACCTGCATCCATGAATTTTTTTTTAACCTTGTAATTTGTGCGTTATGAACTCTCTGTTGGTTTCTCTCTCTTTAAAAAAAAAATTCATTTGGTGACCATTATATCTACTACTGCGGGCAGGAATCCCTCAGAAGAAATGGAGTAGCCATCATGGTCAACAAAAGAGTCCAAAATGCAGTACTTGGATGCAATCTCAAAAACAACAGAATGATCTCTGTTCGTCTCCAAGGCAAACCATTCAATATCACGGTAATCCAAGTCTATGCCCCAACTAGTAACGTTGAAGAAGCTGAAGTTGAAAAATTCTATGAAGACCTACAAGACCTTTCAGAACTAACACCTAAAAAAGATGTCCTTTTCATTATAGGCGACTGGAATGCAAAAGTGGGGAGTCAAGAAACACCTGGAGTAACAGGCAAATTTGACCTTGGAATGCGGAATGAAGCAGGGCAAAGACTAATAGAGTTTTGCCAAGAAAATGCACTGGTCATAGCAAACACCCTCTTCCAACAACACAAGAGAAGACTCTACACATGGACATCACCAGATGGTCAACACCGAAATCAGATTGATTATATTCTTTGCAGCCAAAGATGGAGAAGCTCTATACCTTCAACAAAGACAAGACCGGGAGCTGACTGTGGCTCAGATCATGAACACTTCAGTACTCTTGCCTGGAAATCCCACGGACAAAGAAGCCTGGTGGGCTGCAGTCCATGGGGTCGCTAAGAGTCGGACATAACTGAGCGACTTCACTTTCACTTTTCACTTTGATGAATTGGAGAAGGAAATGTCAACCCACTCCAGTGTTCTTGCCTGGAGAATCCCAGGGACAACGGAGCCTGGTGGGCAGCCATCTATGGGGTCGCACAGAGTCGGACACGACTGAAGCGACTTAGCAGCAGCAGCAAACATTCGTTAAATGTAGTGTATATAAAGTATATTTTCTAGAAATATTCCATTTTCAAGAACAGAATTATCTAGGATTAAACTCAGGATGGTTAATAAACCAGAAGTATCAGAGAAAGTAACTGAAAGGTTAAGAGATCAAATTGCCAACATCTACTGGATCACAGAAAAAGTAAGGAATTCAGAAAAATGTCTAGTTCTGCTTCATTGACTATGCTAAATTCTTTGACTATGTGGATCACAAAAAACTGTGGAAAACTCCTAAAGAGATGGGAATACCAGACCACCTCACCTGTCTCCTGAGAAACCTGTATGCAGGAAAATAAGCAACAGTTAGAACTGGACGTGCAACATGGACTGGTTCCAAATTGGAAAAGGAGTATATCGAGGCTGTATACTGTCACCCTGCTTATTTAACTTATTTGCATCATGTGAGATGTTGCGCTGGGTGACTCGCAAACTGGAATTGAGATTGCTGGAATCAACAAACTTAGATATGCAGATGATATTACTCTAAATGCAGAAATTGAAGAAGAACTAAAGAGCCTCTTGATGAGAGTGAAAGAGGAGAGTGAAAAAGTTGGCTTCAAACTCAACATTCAAAAAATGAACATCATGGCATCAGTTTCATCACTTCATGGCAAATAGGGGAAAAGTGGAAATATTGATTTTATTTTCTTGGGCTCCAAAATCACTGAAGATAGTGACTGCAGCCACAAAATTAAAAGACCTTGGAAGAAAAGCTATGACAAACCTATAAAACATATTAAAAGCAGAGACATCACTTTTCTGACAAAGGTCCATCTAGTCAAGGCTATGGTTTTTCCAGTGGTCAGGTATGGATGTGAGAGTTGGACTATAAAGAAAGCTGAGTGCTAAAGAATTGATGCTTTTGAACTGTGGTGTTGGAGAAGACTCTTGAGAGTCCCATGGACTGCAAGAAGATCCAACCAGTCCCTCCTAAAGGAAATCAGTCTGCAAAGAGTCAGAGATGACTGACTGAAACAAACCTATAAAACATATTAAAAGCAGAGACATCACTTTTCTGACAAAGGTCCATCTAGTCAAGGCTATGGTTTTTCCAGTGGTCAGGTATGGATGTGAGAGTTGGACTATAAAGAAAGCTGAGTCTAAAGAATTGATGCTTTTGAACTGTGGTGTTGGAGAAGACTCTTGAGAGTCCCATGGACTGCAAGAAGATCCAACCAGTCCCTCCTAAAGGAAATCAGTCTGCAAAGAGTCAGAGATGACTGACTGAACTGAACTGAACTGAATAATGTGTATATAAGATTCCATCTTCTCTAATAAAATGTTAGCATTTGGATTTTGGACACTATGCCTCATGTATGTCTTTCTCAGTATATTTAACACTGAGTTTTATCCATAGGAAATGCTCAATTAATGTTTTTATTAATAACCTTAAAGGCTACAGCTAGATATATAAGGCAAGAAATATAAATATGGTTTGGAATGGTATTTCAATATATGAAGGATCAATGAAGACTTTGAATAGGAAAGCAATATCATTGACATTATTATAGGAGTATTTAAGACAAAAGAAATACTGGACAGGAAAACTGTATAGCAGATAATACAATATAGACTATTGGTGATGATAGTGAGATAGAAATTGAGTGAAAAGGTACATGGAATGACTGAGCCTATAAATCCAAGGGATAGTTTCCTTCCTATCAAGAGCTTGATAAAATTGTGGGACAAATAATACATGAATAAATATTTGTTAACTTTATGGATGATATAATATATGGTGGAATGAGTTGTTTAAAAAAAAAAAAAACAGGAAGAAGTGACTCCAGGCTTCTTACCTGATTACTTAAGAAATAATCCCCCATTTACAAGAATAATGAAGTGAGAAAAATCAGTCTTAAAATAAGGTTGAAAATCAGAAGATTACCTGTGGGTTACCCTTGAAACAATCCACTGGAAATGATTCATGTCAGGTGAAAGGTATAAGAAAGAATTAATGGCAAAGCCTATATTGCATGTGTATATCTGGGACCTGACTCTCCAGTCAGAATTCAGAATCACTTGTATGATCAGGAGAAAGTCATTCAAATTCTCTGGATTTTACTTTCTTTTCCCATGAGGTGAAAGAGTTACAGTGTCTATGTCTATAAAATCTCAGTGCTACATATGAGAGGCTTGGTAATTTTTAGGGGTTAGTGGAAGGGCATAAACATTTCATCTGGATCATGGGTTTTAGGTCATTATAACCTGTTACCTTAGAAATATTGACCGACTAACCCACCACAGACCATTTTTCAATGAATTTATCTCTAGACCTCTAGAAAATTTAACAGAATTAGAGCAACCAGGGCCGTGTACTGAGAGAAATCATTCTTATTTTTTTAATTAATTTTTATTTTTTAGTTTGTTTTGCTTTACAATACTGTATTCGTTTTGCTATACATTGACATGAGCCAGCCACGAGTGTACATGAACTCCCAATCCCGACCCCCACCTCCCAGAAATCATTCTTAAATGTGGCCCCAATGTTCTAGTATTTCAAGATCTGGTGGAAAGTCTACCAACATAGAAGTATGCATTCTAGATTGAAAAGTTGTAGTAATTCTAGTCTTCTATAAGATAAAATCCTCAGCTCACAACTTGTGATCCTCTTTTCTAAACTTCACTTCATTTTCCACGATGACATTTCTTAGCTGTGCAAATCTGGAATGCACCTAGATGCAAAATACATTCTCTTCGGAGAAGTCCATGTTGCCTAAATTCTCTCTAAAACCCATCTTGATGAGGCCAGTATTCACTGGACATTATCAACCATGTCTCCTGTGACTCTTTCCTTGTAACTGTCACCTCTTATCATGTCACATTAGAAGAAACAGCATAGATTTTTGCTTAGCGTTTTATTTTTTCATACATTAAATTTTATCTGCTGTTTTGCAACTACTCATTGATATAAACATGAAAACTCTATAATTACAGCACTTCTGTATTTTACTATCTATAAAATATTAATGGCAGCTACAAACTTAAAATATCTCATTATCTACCATCATAGAAGCAATCAGAGGACCACAGTAATTATTTAAAAAAACTTTTTTTCCAAAACTCTTATTATATACTATGTCATTAAGCAATATCCACTTGCATTCTATACATACAGGGATATATTAACTCCAGGAGGGAAGAAATCAGCCACTAAACCAGAAAACACAAGTTCAATATACCCTCTAACATGGCACAAATGAAAAGGAAAAATGAAATAAGCTGTTTTCAGAATAGCTTGGCTTCATCTAACATTCTCTCAATACCATTCCCTGAATGCCTCCAACCCCATAAATATTCAGAATAAAGTTAAAGGATAAAATGTCTTCAAGACAAGTGAAAGATATTAGACTCTTAAGCCAAACCATTTTTTTCAAGAACACCTCTGGCAGCAGTTTTGAGTCATGTGGTGACTTTTCATAGACACAAGATGCAAAGGAGAGGACTGCATGTTGCAAAGGCAGAAATACCACAGTCGCCTACGCGGCTTGCGTGTGTCCTTTGCGCAGTGTAACTGCAGCTCCTCTCGTAAGGGGTAAGAGTCCACTTCTCCACTCTGAGAATCCAGACTGGCCTGTGCAATGTCCTGTCCGACAAGAATAAGGGAGAAGTGCCGCTGATCTAGCTCTGAGCCGAGGTTCCATGATGCTCTTTGTCTTGAAATCCTGATGAACTATCCTGTGAACAAGCCTGGGCTTCCCTGCTGCATCAGGCACACGCCATCCCAGCTGAGACCAACCTGAACCACCTCACCTGTCTGGCAGATTAATTAGACACCTGGGGAAGCCCAACCAAGGCCATAAACATTGTTAAGCTGCCTTTAGAGCCAGCGGTCAACCAGCAGCAGTATGAGCTAAGCAAATGGCTACTGCTTCAGGCCATCAGAAACTGGGGTGGTCGTCACCCAGTAGAAGTTAACTGATGAGTCACACTGGGGATATCTGGAGTTACCTTATAACCCCCTCTCAACTCACAGAATTTGTCTAAGCCATCATCCTTGAATAATATCTACATTGATAAATTCTAATTTTTTAAAAGCATAACAGAATTCAGAACTTCTAATAATTTCTGAATTATTGCACTTGAATGTTTCCTTAAGTAAACTAATAAAATACTTCTTAAAAGAGATACACATTTTCTGCAGTAAAATATTGCACTCTCGTTTTCTTGGGCTGTGGAGATAGTGTGAAGCCATGTCAGTCCGTAGACTCCTTACCTTTCCCCTTTACTTCCTTTCTCTGTTCCGTATATTTTGAAGAATTAATAGGTGGTAACCTCGTTTCTCTCGTGTTTCAGTTTAGAATCTTGATGTACATGAATCAGTTCCTAAAGGGATCAAAATGTTTTGCTGGAACACATTTATTTATGGAAAGATCATTACACTCAATTATTCTGCATTTAATTGGACATTTGAAAGACCTGAGGATGATTTTTCAATAGAATTATATGCAGTAATTAAACACTATAATGTAGTGAATAGCATGGAATATTCCAGAGGACAGAAAATAAGTCAAAATGTGTAAGTATCCCACATACTTCTCAGGATCCTTATTTAGTTGGTCTGACTGGTCATTATTTTTTTGGTAAAACGTCCCAAACAACTCATTAAAATTTTAAAAGCTATCCAAATTATAAACTTCAAACAGCAGAATCCAAATATCATTTATGCATAATTCAAAAGAACTTTGTGGAAAATAATCTTTGGATTGCAGTTTCTCTCTAATCCACCTCTTGAATCTTGACATAAGAATTCAATGCCAATGCAATTCAAATCAATTCATTCATGGTTGATGTAAAAATTCCCTACAAAAGGATAGTATGGGAGAAACAAAACTAAATTTAAGCAGTGGGGAAATTTTAGAAGGTGAGAATTTTTTCTGTAAACAGTGTCTACAATTTTTACATTATCTCAGAGTTGTTAACATTATAGGTATAATCAAATTCTTACTAAAGAATCATCTTAATTGGCTTTTTAAAATTTATATGTTCAAAACTGTTGCTGTTTACTATTAAAATTTAGGTTTTTTTTTTTAATTATAATTGACCTGACTTCTAAGATTAGTAAAATTTGTTTTGAGATGTCACTGAACCCATAAAAACTAGAAAAAGAAAATTATCTTAGATGACCACTGATCTCTCTCTACTCCTTCGACTGATATATTGAAGCATTAGTTGCTATACATGTTCAAAAGTTGGTTGCAGAATTGAGGTGAACAGTTTATTCACATGTAGCCAATGTGTTATCACATAATAAACTCAACATAAGAATAAACTATATCTTTATACTGTCATCAAATCAGTTTTTGCTTCACAAAGCAGAGTTATTATAAAGACAGATTAGGAATATAGACAAGGTGTAGTTGGATTCCTGGGAATTATGGACTATGTTCCACATGAATCCAAATGGATTCATTCTCCAGGTAAATGGCCAGTGGTAGATTACTGGGTCACACAGTAGTTTTATTTTTAGTTTTTTTGTTTTTTGTTTTTTAATTAATTTATTTTTTATTGAAGGATAATTGCTTTACAGAATTTTGTTGTTTTCTGTCAAACCTCAACATGAATCAGCCATAAGTATACATATATCCCCTCCCTTTTGAAACTTCTTCCCATCTCCCTCTGCATCCCACCCCTCTAGGTTGATACAGAGCCTGAGCCATACAGCAAATTCCCGTTGGCTATCTATTTTACATATGGTAATGTAAATTTCCATGTTACTCTTTCCATACACCTCACCCTCTCCTCCCCTCTCTCCATGTCCGTAAGTCTGATCTCTACGTCTGTTTCTCCATCGCTGCCCTGTAAATAAATTCTTCAGTACCATTTTTCTAGATTTCATATATATGTGTTAGAATATGGTGTTTATCTTTCTCTTTCTGACTCACTTAACTCTTTATAAAAAGTTCTATGTTCATCCACCTCATTAGAACTTACTCAAATGCATTCCTTTTTATGGCTGAGTAATATTCCAGCCATAAAAAAAGTAGGGCTTCCCTGGTAGCTCAGAAGGCAAAGCATCTGCCTGCAATGCAGGAGACCCGGGTTCAATCCCTGGGTAGGGAAGATCCCCTGGAGAAGGAAATGGCAACCCACCCCAGTACACCTGCCTGGAAAATTCCATGGACGGAAGAGCCTGGTAGGCTACAGTCCACGGGATCACAGAGAGTCGGACACAACCGAGCACCTTCAATATTCCATTGTGTATATATACCAAACTTCTCTATCCATTCATCTATCAATGGACATCTAGGTTGCTTCCATGTTCTAGCTATTGTGAATAGTGCTGAAATGAAGAAACGGCCACACTGTTCTCCATAGGTGCTGTATCAATTTACGTTCTCACCAGCAGGGTAAGAGGATGACCTTTCCTTCATACCCTCTCCAGCCTTTATTGTGTTGATGATGGCCGTTCTGACCTGGTGAAGAGATACCTCACTGTGGTTTTGATTTGCATTTCTCTGGTAACTGGTGACACTGAGCATCTTTTCATGCGCTTTTTGGGCATCTGTATATCTTCTTTGGAGAAAAGTCCATTTAGTTCTTCTGCCCATGTTTTGATTGGGCTATTTGTTTTTTGGTGTTGAGCACCATAAGCTGTTTGTACAGTTTGGAGATGAAACTTTTGTCAGTTGCTTCACTTTTAAATATTTCCTCCCAGTCTGAAGGCTGTCTTTTTATCTGGTTTATGATTTCTTTTGCTGTGCAAAAGCTTTTAAGTTAAATTGGGACCCATTTTTTGTTGTTGTTGCTTTGTTTTTATTTTCAAGACCTTCCTGTGAAGTGAAGTTGCTCAGTCGTGTCTGACTCTTTGCGACCCCATGGACTGTAGCCCACCAGGCTCCTCCATTCATGAGGTTTTCCAGGCAAGAGTACTGGAATGGGTTGTCATTTCCTTCTCCAAAGACCCTCCTGCTGCTGCTGCTAAGTCACTTCAGTCGTGTCCGACTCTGTGAGACCCCACAGACGGCAGCCCACCAGGCTCCCCCGTCCCTGGGATTCTCCGGGCAAGAACACTGGAGTGGGTTGCCATTTCCTTATCCAATGCATGAAAGTGAAAAGTAAAAGTGAAGTCGCTCAGTCATATCCAAAGACCCTCCTAAGTGGGTCAAAAAGATCATATTGTGAGTTATGTCAAAGAGTGATCTGTTTAAGTTGTCCTCTAAGAATTTTATAGTGTCTGGCTTTACATTTAGGTCTTTAATCCATTTTGAGTTTATTTTTGTGCATGGTTTTAGCGGTGTTCTAATTTTATTTTTTTTACATGCAGCTGTCCAGTTTTCCCAGTGCTACTTATTGAAGAGACTGTCTTTTCTCCATTGTAAATTCTTGCTTCCTTTGTCATAGGTGACCATAAGTGTGTGGGTTTATCTCTAGACTTTCAATCCTGTTCCATGAATCTGAATTTCTGTTTTTGTGCTTGTACCATACTGTCTGATAATATAATTCAAAAGATACGCATGTCAATATTCATGACAGCACTATTTACAATAACCAATACATGGAGGCAACTTAAATGTCCAACAGAGGAACGGAAAAAGAAGATGTACATATATACAGTGGAACATTATTCAGCTATTAAAAGAAGGAATGAAATTGTGCCCTTTGCAGACATGTGGTTGGACCTAGAAATTGTCATACTGAGTGAAGTAAGTCTAAAAGACAAAAACAAATATTGTATAGTATTGCTTACATGTGGAATCTAGAAAGATGGTACAAATGAACATAACTGGAGACTTGAAACAGAGCCGCAGGCCTAGAAAACAAACGCATGGATCCCAGGGGGGTGGTTAATTGGGAGACTGGAACTGACAAATAAACACTGCTATGTTTAAAACAGATAAGGAGTGAGAACCTAGTGTGCAGCACAGGGGACTCTGCTCAGTGTTCTGTGGTGACCTAAATGGGAAGCGAACCCAAAAAAGAGGGCATCTTACATATATGTATGTATATATATACACACACACATACAGCTGACTGACTTACGTTATTGTACAGCAGAAATTAATAGAACATTCTAAAGCAACTATACTCCAATAACAGTTAATTTTAAATGATTTATTATGATTAATGTTACTTCAATGAATAAAAAAATGAATGTTTAATTACCCTCCACTTATTTTAAAGTATTATCTTCAGTATATAATTCACTTGAAATGCATTCAAATTCACTGCAATCTGAAGAGCGCGGTTTAACCTGACAGAGGGCAGGAAATTCAGATTCAAAGCTGAAAGTATCTTGGATTGTTGGTCTCATAACCATATGGTAAAAACTATCTGGAGTATGAATTCACATATGGTAGGTCTTTGAACGAGTTTTTATTTCCCTGAGGAAAGGGCAGTTTCTTGTGAGATAAAAGGAAGAAGCTCCTATATTATAGTTATTTGAAAAATGGTTATGTGTGAAATTTAAATGCATAATGTGTACCATATACTTCTAAAGATCCTTGTTAACCATTGGCATGCAAGCGTGAACAAAAGTTAATATTTTCTAACCTCAGCAGTTGGCTCACCACAATGCGCTGTATAAAGCAGAAAGTATGGAGGACTCAGCAAAATCTGCCACTACCACTTGAGAAGCAACCAGGACTCATAGAGAACAGCAAGTACGTGTTATTTAATTTTCATTATTTCAATGGACTTGGGATATTTCTAGCCTATAAATTTATTGGAGAGTATAAGCTTGTGAAGTTTTGAGAAAAGCTCAAAATTATTCTTATGGCTTAGATATTTATTTTTTACATGTATAATTTATATTTTAAAATACAAAGAATTAAAGTGCATAATTTTTAGTAATTTTACTATTTATCATTCTTATTTTACATATGAAAATTTTGGGAAAATGTGTAAAGTTATAAAATATGGGCTTAGTTATATAATGTTACATATATATTAATAGAAAATATTTTAGAAGAAAGATATTATGTTAGTGGATAATAAACACGGTAATTTGTAAAAGGTGCTAGTGGTAAAAAACCTGCCTGCCAATGCAGGTTAAGCATAAGAGACGCAGGTACGATTCCTGGGTTGGAAAGATCCCCTGGAGAAGAGAATGGCAATTCATTCCAGTATTCTTGCCTGGAGAATCCCATGGACAGAGGAGCCTGGCAGGCTACAGTCCATAGGGCCGCAGAGTCAGACTCAACTGAAGTGACTTAGCATGGAACATTATGCAATCAGAACAATATTTATATCTGTCAAAAACATTAGTAAAGTTTGAAGAAATCTCATTTAAACATCAATAAAGAAGGGAACTATGGATCAAAATATTCAAATGTTAGAGAATTAGCATAATTTTCCATACACTTCACAATCATACAATGAAATAGAAAAAAATGACTTTTGAAATAAGAAACAGAAACTTATTAACTATTCATAATGTGTATAGCTTTGTAAATTAGCATAAGCTATAAGATTTTC
>SJXQ01001972.1:110947-137062 GCA_006408695.1 Aepyceros melampus
GGACTAGGTCTAAAAGGAATTGATTTATAGGCAATTAAAAATATTATTGACAATAAAACACAAAATTCAGAACATAGGTAATTAATTTGTCAAGGTTATTAATGCTATTTCTAATTAGACACAACAAAATACTTGTGAAAGGGTATATATAACTTAAAGGGCTTCCCTGGTGGCTCTGATGGTAAAGAATCTGCCTGCAATGCAGAAGGACTGGGTTTGAGCCCTGGGTTGTGAAGATCCCCTGGAGGAGGGCATGACAACCCAGTCCAGTATTCTTGCCTGGAGAATCCCCATGGACAGAGGAGCCTGGCAGTTGTCCCATAGTCCATGGGGTCACAAAGAGTTGGACACGACTGAGCATCTCAACACACATATAACTTAAAAGGCCAGCAAAATGTTGGTGAACTTTGTATCTATTTTCAGATTCAAGAAAATTAGATAATAGCAGAGAATTTTCAGTAACTACAGATCATAGTGTATGGTCACAAACATACTGGGAGGTTCTGAGAATAAACTGTTGTCAGTAAAATTAATTTGATGGCAAAATAAAATTCTCAGACAAGGCCTAATGAATCATGAAAAGATACATCTGAAAAGATTTTAGCTATCATCTGGCCCAATTTCTTCAATTTCTGCAGAGTGCATGGCCCAGAGAAGTTGAGAAACAGATTCAAAGCCATAAACTAGTGACTGGCAGAGCTGGATCCAGATCTGTTTCCTACTTTACCAAGAGTCATTTTCTATTAAACTTTACTCTTGTTATCCCAGTCACATAAGTGGTGGGTAATTTAACCCATTATATCATTCAACAAACATATACTGCCCAGTATATTCTAGGTACTGTACTAGGTATAGGATAAAATGATGAGCAAGGCAAATATAGCAACTGCCCATGTGCTCCTGCATTTTAATGACTGTTACTCCATCTTAAGGTATCTGTTTCTGGAGGAGAAAGAAAATAGAGAAAGAAGAAGTGAAATACAAAGAGGCTACCATATTACCCCAGTAATATGGGTGAGAGTAAGGATGTGTGTATATGTCTGGGTGTCTGTGAGCCTGGGTGTGTAGAGAGAAAGTTATGTCAACACCACGGCAAGTTATCATGTGCTTCTTGAAGGTAAGGTACTACATATGATCACTGTAACAAAGCCTTTGGGCAGAGCTATCTTCAGCTTAGGTTGGGCGCCGAGCCTGGCTGTGTCATCGCCCAGCTCTGCCAGACATAGCATTCCTTGTTCTTAGAAACCAAACGACTTAGGCGAGACTTTAGTTTTACCTTCAGAATCAGCAAGTCCCTCCCTGCTATACTTCCAATGGATGACCTGACAAAGCTTCCCATTTTTCTCATTTCAAACAAAGCACAACCATAACATAAAATAATCTCACTTTCTCAACAGAAAATCCCAAAGCAGAGGCTTCAGAAATCCATTAGGAAGAACATCTGTTTTAAAACACCCTCACTAGTTTACATTTTTACATTGCTTTTCCTGTTGAAGACATTTGTTTGAACGTGCTATCACAGGATAGTATAAATCCACTCAGGGCATTTATGTGTTGGTTGCACATCACGCATTCAAACACACATGTGCGGCATGAGCTCAGATTCGGATACACACTGCATTTATTTAACATCTTCACATGCTCATTGGGTTGAACATTCAAATGTATTTAAATCAGTCTTAGAAGTGACTCACTGATGCTTTGTTAAAAGGTGAACACCATGCTGGCTAATACTTGTCTGTCAGTCTTGCAACCTGAAAATTTACCCAAGGCCGTTATAACTGGAAGGGACCAAATCAGCATCAAAGGTTACTCTGGGAAGTGCCATGAGACATCTTTGTGGGACTATACTGGAAATACAGTGTATTGCAGAGCGACAGATCAATTATTTCCAAAGAACTTAAGATCAATTTTCAAAAAATTATCTCAAAGGATGCAAACTAAGTATTACAATATAAGAGTCATGTAATTTGTAAATGTATGTACTTCCTCAAGCCATACCTAACAAGCTTAGGTAATAAATAGTACACTGTTGTTCTTGCCAACCTCACTTAACTCATGAGGCTCCTGACTAAATTAACACCTCCCACAGCAACATCCACATACATACGAAAAGAATATGTGTGAGTGGACCACAAAATAAAACAACTGAAAGAAAAATAATGTCATGTTTGATTTGTTCCCTTAGCTTTTAATATTTCTGGAAATTTTCAAACAGGTTTTAATAGCCAGAGATTATGACGATAGGTATTAAACTGCATTCAGATTTTGGACAATTAAAAAATGTACTTGGTATCCTAATATATTGAGTATTATATATATATATATATATATTTATATGTATATATGTGTGTGTGTATATATAAGCTATGTACTCTTATTTGAAATAATTTCTGTTACGTGCAATATTCAGGATTAACTTCTATTTTCTATGCAGATTTCTTTTTCTTGACTCTATAATGGAACTCTAATGTGGTCTATTGACTATGCCAAAGTCTTTGTGTGGATCACAATAAACTGTGGAAAATTCTGAAAGAGATGAGAATACCAGACTACCTGACCTGCCTCTTGAGAAACCTATATGCAGGTCAAGAAGTAACAGTTAGAACTGGACATGGAACAACAGACTGGTTCTGAATAGGAAAAGGAGTACATCAAGGCTGTATATTGTCACCCTGCTTATTTAACTTCTATGCAGAGTACATCATGAGAAACGTTGGGCTGGAAGAAACACAAGCTGGAATCAAGATTGCCGGGAGAGATATCAATAACCTCAGATATACAGATGACACCACCCTTATGGCAGAAAGTGAAGAGGAACTAAAAAGCCTCTTGATGAAAGTAAAAGAGGAGAGTGAAAAAGTTGGCTTAAAGCTCAACATTCAGAAAATGAAGATCATGGCATCCGGTCCCATCACTTCATGGGAAATAGATGGGGAAACAGTGTCAAACTTTATTTTGTTGGGCTCCAAAATCACTGCAGATGGTGACTGCAGCCATGAAATTAAAAGATGCTTACTCCTTGGAAGAAAAGTTATGACCAACCTAGGTAACATATTCAAAAGCAGAGACATTACTTTGTCAACAAAGGTCTGTCTATTCAAAGCTATGGTTTTTCCAGTGGTCATGTATGGATGTGAGAGTTGGACTGTGAAGAAAGCTGAGAGCGGAAGAATTGATGCTTTTGAACTGTGGTGTTGGAGAAGACTCTTGAGAGTCCCTTGGACTGCAAGGAGATCTAACCAGTCTATTCTAAAGATCAGCCCTGGGTGTCCTTTGGAAGGAATGATGCTAAAGCTGAAACTCAAGTACTTTGGCCACCTCATGTGAAGAGTTGACTCATTGGAAAAGATGCTCTGATGCTGGGAGGGATTGGGGGCAGGAGGAGAAGGGGACAACAGAGGATGAGATGGCTGGATGGCATCACCGACTCGATAGATGTGAATTTGAGTGATCTCCAGGAGTTGGTGATGGACAGGAGGCCTGGCGTGCTGCAATTCATAGGGTCGCAAAAAGTCGGACACAACTGAGTGACTGAACTGAACTGAAGTGAATGTGGTCTAGATACCTGGTAATTTTGTAAGAACTATCCTAAAGGAAATCAACCCTAAATATTCAGTGGAAGGACTGATGCTGAAGCTGAAACTCCAGTCCTTTGGCCACGTGATGTGAAGAACTGACTCATTTGAAAAGACCCTGAAGCTGGGAAAGATTGAAGGCAGGAGGAGAAGGGGACAAAAGAGGATGAGATGGTTGGATGGCATCACCGACTCAACGGACATGAGTTTGGGTAAGCTCTAGGAGCTGGTGATGGACAGGGAGGCCTGGTGTGCTACAGTCCATGGGGTCACAAAGAGTTGGACATGACTGAGCGACTGAACTGAACTGAACTGATCTACTTGAAGGGTACAGCCAATGGTTCTCTGAATGTCACCGCTTCTAGTGGGGAATGCTCTGCCTTCTTGGAAGATGATATCAAAGAAAATAAACTGTAATCCATCCCTATGAACATGCATCAAAATAGCTGTTAACTTTCAGCACATTCTTCCTCCTCTGGGGCCTCTGGATCCTGGGGTGGCGGGGGTGCAGTGAGGGGGAGGGGTGAGAACACATGGCTGAGACCCCCTTTAAGTGAGGTTGTTAGATTTAGCAAATAATAATGCACATGTTTAGCTAAATTTGAAATTCAGATAAACAACGATTGATTTATTTAGTATAAGTTTATCCAACACAATATTTTGTAGATTCTCTTACCAAAAAAAAAAAAAGATTTCCTATTGACCTGAAATTCAAATAGAACTGAACATGCTATAGTTTATCTGGAAATTCTGCCCTCAGTGGAAAAGGAGAAGAAAATTACTTTTCTAATTACTTGTTGACAATTCTGCAGCAAAGAGAGAGAGAGAGAAACAGAGAGACTGAGTGAGCAAGCACAATTAAGGTTTCAACTACTCATCTCGTTACAATGATGATGGATGCCATTGTGTAGTTATCTCACTTCTTTAGCTTTGGTGACTGCAAATGCAGCTCTTACCCCAAGTTACCAATGTGCTAACTAGAATATTTATTCTCAGGTTGATTATCTTCCTTGAATTCAAAATTCCACAAGTGAAAATAACAAACCAATGTGTATATCATTGTGAGACCAAACAACAACAAAAAAAAACAAGTCATGAGCTTGGAGTATCTGGAAGACATTATAAGCCCCCTTAAAAATATTTTTCTTTAGCCATAATCAAAATTAGTGAAGAAACTCAGGTTGTGATAATGCCTAGGAGTCTTAAGAAGAATTTTGCTAACATATTGACATAAATATTCGGTACTTCAAGACATCTCTCTACATTTCTTACCCCTTTTCAGCAATGATAAAGAAGCAAAAAGTCAAGAATAGTTACAGTACTGTAATTGCAACTGAATCATAAACACACTACTAACCTGATAAAGCAAGGTGTTACTTAAGTTAAACAATTTTGTTATAAAATACAGGCCTTGTCTGAATGATTACAGAGAAGAATATAGCAGCCCTAGCAGATATGTAGTTTATTAGTTGAAGTTTTAAAATTTAGTATATCAGAAATACGGCCGTTGGTTGCATATTCCAAGTAGGAAGTATGTTAGTTTTCAATCAAGATACAGAGCATGCATTTTAAAGAGGAGAATATTTACATTTATGGCATAAATGATCTCAATCGATTTCTTCTGTTTAGTCACTGCTGCATATGTGCATTCACGTTAGCCATAAAATGTTATGATCTCTAGGTTTTGCAAACCTGGACAAAGGGTGGGTACTGAAATTCACATCAAGCCTAAGAAGATCTCTACAATTTTATGCAACATTATTTGCCCATGGATTGACACTGACAGTCCCTACAGCGTGTATTTATCTAGTTTTGGAAGCTCACGTACTTGTTGATGTCAAATAGTCTAAATAGTTGACATCAATGGCAGACACTGTCTAGTTTCTTTCTTACCTGGCATTCATTCCCAAGCTCCTTCTTTACCAACGAATAGCTGCCAACAACAAGGTCGAAAAGCTGGCAACTAAATTTCTAAAACTCCCTTGCAGCTAGGAATAGGGCCGTGCTGTATCTGACCAAGGAAAACAGATACATACAGATGAAAAACAACAGCAGCAATGACAATGCGTGTGTTTGTGTGTGTGTGCATGCATACAAGTCAGTCAGAAGACCCTGAGAGATCGACAGAACGCAGGGATGCACTGATCCTGCTGACTTCGCTTTTCTTCTTTTTTTGCTCTGAATAGGAATATCATTACTGGAACTGCAAGCTGCATCCATTCGCTGACCTCACAGAGAAACTGGATATTTCTAAGTCATTGAGTCAAGTTTTTGAAACCCGAGGGCAAAAGCATTCCTAAGTGACACATTAATTATTTATTCATTTTTATATTTATAAAGTCTGATGATATATAATCTGTGCTATATATTTTATAGTTTTCTTGATCTTATCCTTCTCAAGTTTAGTACTGCTGAGATAAAAAAATGATGGTTTCAGGTTAATATATAAGTCTTTAATCATTTTGAGTTTATTTTTCTATATAGTATGAGAAAGTAATCCAAGATGAAAACTGGCAGTACTTTTTTTTTACATCTGTCTTAGCAATATTTTTTTGTATATGTCTCCTCAGGAGAGGGGAAACAAAAGCAAAAATAAAAGAAATGGGACTACATCAAGCTAAAAACTTTTGCACAACAAAAGAAAGTATTAACAAAACAAAAAGGCTACCTACTGAATGGGAGAAAATATTTGCAAGTGAAATATCTGGTAAAAGATTGAGATCTAAAATATATAAAGAATGCATACAACTCAACATAAAAAATACAAAGATCTCAGTTAAAAAATGGGCAGAGGACTTGAATAAATAACTTGTATATCTTCTTTTTTCCAAAGAAGAGATATACAGAGGACCTGAATAAAGAACTTGTATATCTTCTTTTTTCCAAAGAAAAAAATGAAGAATATCTTTTCTTTTCCAAAGGAAAAAATATTATTTTTTCCAAAGAAAAAAAATCCTTTCTCCAAAAAGATATATAGATGGCTAACGAAAACATAAAAAGAGGGTCAAATCATTAATTATTAGGGAAATGCAAACCAATATCCAAATGAGATATCTCCTGGCTCTTTTCAGAAGGGCTATTATCAAAAAATCGACAAAGAACGAGTATTGGGAAGGATGTGGAGAAAGGGGAACCCTTGTGCAGTGTTAGAGGGAATGTAAACTGGTACAGCCACTCTGGAAAACAGTAGGCGCCTCCTGCGAAAGTTGAGAGTAGAAGGACGCCGGCGCTCCGACGGGAAGTGGTAGCGGTCGTGCTGGTGGTGCAGAACCCACCTGCCAACGCAGGAGGCGCAAGAGAGCCGGCTTCAGCCCCTGGGTCGGGAAGATCCCCTGGAGGAGGGCCTGGCAGCCCACGCCCGTGTCCTGCCCTGGAGAATCCCCTGGACAGAGGATCTCCGCGGCTGCAGTCCATGGGGCCGCAAAGCGTCGGACACAACTGAGTGGCTAAGCATGCTGCTGCTGCTAAGTCGCTTCAGTCGTGTCCGACCCTGTGCCACCCCATAGACGGCAGCCCACCAGGCTCCCCGTCCCTGGGATTCTCCAGGCAAGAACACTGGAGTGGGGTGCCATTGCCTTCTCCAATGCATGAAAGGGAAAAGTGAAAGTGAAGTCGCTCAGTCGTGTCTGACTCCTAGTGACCCCATGGACTGCAGCCCACCAGGCTCCTCCGCCCATGGGATTCTCCAGGCAAGAATACTGGAGTGGGGAGCACATTGTAAAAATACTGTACAATCGAGTAATTCCACTTCTGGGTGTCTTTCTAGAGGAGGAAAAAAATGCTAGTTTGAAAAGAGTGAAGCAGCCGGAGGGCCTAAGTAGAATAGGTGAGAGAGATTAAGAGGTACAAACTTCCACTTACAAAATAAATGAGTCACAGAGAAGAAGCTATATGGAGTACAGGGAGTACAATCAACAATAATCTCTCTATATGGTAAGAAAGGCGGTCCAAAGGTACAAACTTTCTCTTATAAGATAAATTAATACTGGAATGCAATGTACAACAGGATTGAAGCAATTAATACTGCCATATATTACATGTGAAAGTTGTCTAGACAGTAAGTCCCAAGAATTATCATCACAAGGAAAAGCACATTTTCTTTTTCTTTTATTTTGTATCTATATGAGACGATGGATGCTCAGTAAACTTGTCAAAATCATTTCATTGGTATGTAAGTCATATCATTAGGCTGTGCCCCTTAAACTTAGCACTCTATTATACTGAGATAATTAAATCTCGATAAAACTGGAAGAAAAAAACTGATGAAATTCTGATATATGAAACCACATGGTTTTCTTATATTTTTTAATTCATCTCGTTTGTTCCTCAGTATCCATGAGACCAATAGACTCCTTCACTTCCACCCAGATGAACTATCCCTCACGCCTCACTTTTTATTAATCAGGTCCTTTCTCCTTTTCCTCCTTCCTTGATACAATTCCCCGGTCTCAGATCAGTTGCATAATCCTCCATATCCGTGTATGCTGTGCTAAATCCCTTCAGTCGTGTCCGACTCTTTGTGACCCTATGGACTATAGCCCACGAGGTCCTCTGTCCGTGGGATTCTCCAGGCAAGAATAATGGAGTGGGTTGCCATGCCCTCCTCCAGGGAATCTTCCCAGCCCAGGGAATTAACCCAGTTCTCCTGTGCCTCCTGCATTGGCAGGTGGGTTCTTTACCACTAGCGCCAAAAAAAAGAAAAAAAAAATGGTATTGTATATAATCTCCAAAATTTGAGTAATTATTAATTGCTCTGTAGTGGGGATACCGGAGCCAGAGTCAGAGCTGTAATATGAGTGTACTGAGGCTCTCATTGCTGAGGGCTGGATGAAACCCATACTGGAGGGGTGACGCCTCTACCCTTGAGAGAATGGCTGCTCCCGAGGGTGGGACTGTCCATCCCGAGAAGTCTGCACTCCAACTCTTAGACCACACACATGAATGGGTAGAAACAGGGTCAAGGATGTGTGCCAGGCTCTGCAGGTACCCTGGGGAGCAAAAAGCAAGTCTAGTATCATTTCCAAAAAATACACTTGGTTCATCTTTCAAACATATCCACTGAAATTCACCATTCTGGCTCATTCTCAGAACTGATGTCAGCTTTTTAAACAAAGGAGGCTCAAGCCAAGCTGAACACATCAGAGTTTTCTGTGCAGAGAGAAGCAAGAGAAGAGCAGAGCCTGCATCTTTTTATTGGACTGAGAACAATGATTCCTATGGTTTATTCCATGGTAACTCTTAAAAGAGGGTAGATTGAACAAGAGGCATAAAATTGACAGAGGAGCAGGTAAGGATTTGGAACACACAGAGGAATTTTGGGAGAGTCATGAACCACAGCTGTTTGGAGAAGTTCCCTGAGGCATTCTAAGTGTTAACTAAGTGCTATTAGTTTCTTTCTTTTTTAAAAATTTATTTTAATTGGAGGCTATTTACAATATTGTATTGGTTTTGCCATACACTGACATGAATCCACCAAGGGTGTACATGTGTCCCCCATCCTGAATCCCCCTCCCACCTCCCTCCCCAAAGGATCCCTCTGGGTCATCCCAGGGCACCAGCCCCAAGAAGCCTGTCTCATGCATCAAACCTGGACTGGCGATTTGTTTCACATATGATAATATACATGTTTCAGTGCCATTCTCCCAAACCATCCCACCCTCTCCCTCTCCCACAGAGTCCAAAAGACTGTTATACATCTGTGTCTCTTTCACTGTCTTGCATACAGGGTTATCATTACCATCTTTCTAAATTCCATATATATGTGTTAGTATACCATATTGGTGTTTTTCTTTTTTGCTTACTTCACTCTGTATAATTGGCTTCAGGTTCATCCACCTCATTAGAAATGATTCAAATGTATTCTTTTTAATGGCTGAGTGATACTCCATCGTGTATATGTACCACAGCTTTCTTATACATTCATCTGCTGATGGACGTCTCGGTTGCTTCCATGTCCTGGCTATTATAAACAGTGTTGCAATGAACTTTGGGGTACACGTGTCTCTTTCAATTCTGGTTTCCTCAGTGTGTATCCCAGCAGTGGGATTGCTGGGTCACAAAGCAGTTCTATTTGCAATTTTTTAAGGAATCTCCACACTGTTCTCCATAGTGGCTGTACTAGTTTGCACTCCCACCAACAGTGTAAGACGGTTCCCTTTTCTCCACACCGTCGCCAACATTTATTGCTTGTAGACTTTACACCTAAAAAACCCTGTGGGTAAGAGATAAAGTGTTTGGAGTCTGGGATTCCAAGGACTATGGTGCTCGTGGCAGAACCATGGATGTCTTTAACTGTTACTATGATGCATCTGCTGTGGTCTGGGAGAGAGAAATGCGATGCATTTGTTGTAACTCGATAGAACAAGGTAATCATTCTTTACACATTAGCTCATGTGATCCTTACAATAATCTTATGCTATAGGTATTATCTTCATTCTCATCTTACAGATATAGAAGCCAAGCTCAAATTGACAGGATTTTGACATCACAGAGGCAAATTAGTTTTCTCTGTCTCTTACTCACTTCCACCTGATACATCCGAGATTTCTATGAAATCAATTTTGAGAGCTTGGATGATATACACTGTATGACTCACCCACATTTATTTCAGAAGTTGTGCTTTGATTCTTCACTTTTTCCCCTCAGCATACCTCTATATTATTGTCTGAGTAGCAGATATAAAATGATATGTTACATTTATATTTTATTTTTAAACAATATACGTTGATTTTAACTATGAAATATCTTAGAAGCTGAAGCATTCATTGAAGTCTGGCTATACTTACAAATTCTTATTTTATGCCATAACTGAGCTGTGGATATCAAGGAATGTTTTCTATAGAACCCAACTCTTTTAATGAGTTACTATTAATTGCTTTATAGTATTTGCCATTCTCTTCATTTTCACTGGTATTTTTCTCTTAGATGCTTTTCACAATCTGTAAAACTGATCATCAAAATTTGTTATTCAAATTTCAGATATCCTGCACATTCCTTTTATGTAAGAAAAACACTACCACCCAGGGCCATCTAGAATATATAAAATGAATGGAAAAGAATGCAAGTACAATTGTGTTAGTTATCAGGGAAAGCTATGTATGCAATTGTATTTCAAAAATGAGAACCGATTGTTCAAAACTCAGTTTCCTTCAAATACAATGTGCTAGAAACCACAGAGTACTTTGATGTTATAAGCTGATATTTTCCTGTTTCAAGCATAGACATACATACATATAGAAAAGGATTAATGACACTGTTTTAAGTTATTATATGTGAAGATTTCAAACCAAGAAAGCACTGAATTTCTGATAAACACTGAATTACAATATCTCCTCTCTTTCCCTTGACAAAGAAAATTGTAAAACTGAATAAAAGTTATATCCAATTCAAACATTCTAAACATTTGAACTAAAACTGAAGTACCATTGTTGTTTCAGATCAGTGTGTTTGAGCTGAAATAAATCAAGTTAATCATGTTTGGGCCATTTTGCTGGGATACACTCTTCCCCCACATTTTATATTCTGCCTCTTCATCACCTCACTCCAACTTTGTGTCAGAAATAACCAGAATAGCATCTCTATGTTCCAAGCGCCTAAATGATCTTAGAGTCAGTTTCTTATGCCAAGGAATGTTTTCCTGTGCGTACCTGTGTCCATTTTGATTTTATTCTTTCTGTATATTATGAGACCAAAATAAATAAATAAATAAAATAAAAACCTGGTTCAAGATAGCTTTGGTCAAACTGAAAATTAGTGATAAAAACATAAACTACCTGTTTCTTGAACTGTCAAATCTAAATCTTTTAATGATGAAGATATTACTTTTTAAAAGGAAGCTGGACCCCAACATATAATGTTAAGTATCTCAGAAATGTAAATTTTGAAGAATTATGAATAGAAACTAGAGAACACTTCCTATCTTGGAGTTTATTGCAGTTTGACACCATTTCCTTTGTTTTCTTTTATTTATATGCTAAGCAACTTTCATTAATTTTGAGGTTAACAAAGTAAAGATGATGTTATAGGATCATGTACATTCTGATAATTTACTGCCTACATTTATGCTATAGAAAGATTCTTCCTCTGTCTCACCTAACACAAAGGCCTTTAATAAACCTGTGCACTTACAGTAAACACACTTCTCCCTACCTCATTTGTAATAATTCAGAGATTTAAACACTGCTGAACACGTTGTTGCTTGAACTGGGGAGTAGAGCCACCTGTCTGAACAATAAATTTGGGAGGGATTTTGGAATATATAATTTGGGATTTCCCTGACTCTGTAATTCATTAAAAAAAAAAAAAAAACTTTAAAATTCTTGATGTAAAGCTGATGTTTAAAATTGTCCAAGGAAATGTTTCAGGCAGTAAAACTCAGATTCAGAAAATAAAGAGTGGATTCCATTTATAATATTTATGTATGCTAGAGTAAGGAGTTCTCCACAGTATTGTGAACACAATAGTTCGAAGTTTATAAGATTAGTTATAAAATATCTTCAGATAAGATCAAATGTAACTTGGCTTGTAAATGGCTCTGCTTAGCTTGTGGAATAAATGGTTTCTGCTTAACGTTACAGGAATATGCAGTGCACATCGACTATTAATTTCAAGGGCGTGTGGTGCGTGCTTTGCCGCAGTAAGCAACTGTCTTGAGAATATTTGTATAAATGAAATTGAGAGCACAGCATAGTAACTATCAAAACACTCCAAATTACATGACACCTTGACCTTGGGGACAGTGACTTTCATGGTTTTTCTCTTTGCGTGTATTGACATGGTTGGCCCTCAAATAGTCCTATAAAGTAGCAATTCTTGCTGTTATTCTACAGAAAAGAAAACAGATACTATGAGAAGTTAAACTTACTCAAACTCACAGGGCTAGTAAGCAGCACAGCTGAGATCTGAACCTCAGTAATTTTAGCTCTTAAGTCTTTCCTAAGCCATAGCTCACATCCAAACAATGATTTCTAGCCTTCATATCCTCTACTAAAGATCCAGTGTTAGAGGTTCATAGAACCTGCAGCATTTCCAACAATACTAATGAATGACCCGGGACTTAAGATGGGCCAGCTCTGGGATATGCCGATTATCAGGAAGCCACATTCTCATGACATTTTCCTCCAAGCTGTTTCTCGGAATTATTTCTTGAAAGGATAAAATCACATTATAGCTACCATTATCAACAACACAATGGATGCTTCCTGGAGAAAATGTTAGATTCTGTCATGAGAGGGTGGTATATAAGTTTCTTAGGAAGGGTATGATATGTTTGATGTAAGTAGTATTATTATTACAATTTACAATATAAGAAAACTGAGATAAGTGGAATAGGGTATCTTTTCAAGTTTAAATTGCTAAGAAATAGCAAATATTAAAAAAAAAATTCAAGTTTGACTGATTATAGAGTCTATACTCTTTAATGTCCATAAGTGAATAATGAATAATTCACATGAATATAACCATTTTTTAAAGAAAATCTGTTTTTCCTTCTTGTTGGATGATTTTCTTGAAAAATATAACCATTGAGTGATATTGAGTGTTAAGCCAGCTTTCTCACTCTTCTCTTAGAAAGAAAGTGAAGTCGCTCAGTTGTGCCCGACTTTTTGCGACCCCACGGACTGTAGCCCACCAGGCTCCTCCTTCCATGGAATTTTCCAGTCAAGAGTACTGGAATGGGTTGTCATTTCCTTCTCCAGGGGAGCTTCCCGACTCAGGGATCGAACCCGGGTCTCCACATTGCAGGCAGACGCTTTACCATCTGAGCCACTAGGGAATCCATTTGTTATCAACAATTCATCACTGACCATGCTATGTCTGATACAATGGTTTCTAGTCAATGAAGGCCAGCATATAATATTAAGATTTTCAACTAATAATCCTTGTCCTAGAAATTTAAGAGAAGATCTGATAGACCCAGAGGATTTATCTTGATTTCATAAAACTCTAAGTTAAATATAGAATAACTTTTGGAAACTTTCCAGGTAGAGACATACAGGCTCATATATCAGGTTTCTAAGAAGCAGGTTAAGAACCAGAGAAGGAAATGTCCTTCCAGCATTGTTCTGTCTGAGTTCCTAGTATTCAGCTCCACAGACTGCAATGTGTGAGTCATCTACCCTCAAACAAGGCAAGGGGGTTAATTCTTTCTGCTGTATCAGATTTTACTGAAGTTTTCTGAGAAAGCATTCGCTTAAACAAACGTAAGCCATGTTGAAAAATGGCAGTCTTCTGAGGTATTGATGAAGTTCACAGTATGAAGAAGTTATCGCCAGTGATCCACAGAATGGCTGAGTGCTCCAAATCCCATCCCACGGTCAACTCTGGCCACCATAGCCCTGCACGAGCTATCTGTACAAGACAGATTGCCAGACAGTATCACTCCTCACAGTGGTTTTGCATTTACCTTGGTTGAGTTGAGAAATTTGTAGGTAGTAATCTCATGAAGGTTGCCATGAATACATGTTATTACTCTCGAGCAAATTTTTAAAAATGGTGCAAAGTAGTGAGTGCATCCTAGAGAAGGTTTTTATGAAAGACTGGCCACAGAGCTTTGATGGGTTTATCATCTATCTTAAATTCTTGGTGTCTGCGCAGTGAACATTGCTAATGGATTGATGTCTCACTGTTGGCTCATCTAGTCCTCTCCATTTGGATTTTTAAGGGTTTCTACAGGACAAATGAGAGAGGCGACTTCTCAGTGCAAAAGAAGTAAAGTGCCATTGCCATTGTAATGAGCCCTGCAGTTAATCCTCTGAGTTTCAGGACGGGGGTAGACTCAAGAAGTACATGCTACTGGGATGATCCTGAGGGATGGGGTGGGGAGGGAGGGGAAAGGGGGTTCAGGATGGGGCACACATGTATACGCATGGTGGATTCATGTCAATGTATGGCAGAAACCACCACAATATTGTAAAGTAATTAGCCTCCTATGAAAATAAATAAATTGATTGCAAAAAGAGAGAAGTCTATGCTAGCAATGGTAGCCACTGTCTCCTCCTCTTCTTTCCTTCTCACTGCTGTCATCAGCATCATCACCATCAATTTTATTGGACCCATTGAGAACTAAATGAGAACTAAATCCCGAAAGGAACGATCATCTTCTCTGGTCCCTGTGTCTGTAATCACTTGCTATTTCTCCACTCAAGGAATAATACAGAGAGAGCTCTGCAAAATACCTATCTCCACGTTTCCCCAAACAATAGCCAGGGCCCTCAACAGCCTGCCAGTGGGTACACTGTTTACACCAAGATAAAATAGCTCAAACACTGGAGCAGTTACTAGCCTTCCTAAAGCATTTAGAAACTTTTATAGCAATTTGATATTTCTGTGATATCCAAGTAAGGGAGTATTTTTCAAGAAATGCATTTTTATCGTATCATAAAAGAATATGGGGTATCACCTGGTGGCTCAGATGGTAAAGAATGTGCCTGCAATGCAGGAGCCTGGGTTCCATCCCTGGATCAGAAAGATCCCTTGGAGAAGGGAATGGCAACCCACTCCAGTATTCTTGCTTAGAGAAGCCCATGGACAGAGAAGCCTGGTAGGCTACAGTCCCTGGGATCCAAAGAGTCGGACACGACTGAGCGACTAACACTTTCACTTTCAAAAGAATTTTGATCTCTGAAATGGGTTGGGGGAGAAAGTGTTCCTTCAACACAGATAATTTGAGAAGTATTGCTCTAGAGTCTCAAAGCCAACAGTTGACCTATAAGGTTGGGTCCTTCATAGCTACAAACTCCAGTATGTCCTGGTGGAGAGGGAGGACAGTCAGGCAGGGGGCTGATTCTATTATTGTCTCAGTTGGCAGGAGAAACTCTTAGGTTAAAATTATCTTGTTTTGCTTGTCTGGCTGTGTAGTTGTTATGGGAAAGTGTGTTGCATGGCAGGATAAACTTGCTTTCTGAAAGCAGATATTTAAATTTTCTTAGATCAGTAACTTAAGGTGAACCAGCATAACAACGAGGACAGGTAATAGAAAAGAAGAAATGGGTAATATTAACATATAAAGGCAGAGGCAACCCATGTCTTGCATTCAGTTCTTTAAAAGCTTCAACTGCTCTCAAATATTCTTACTAAAATAATTCTTTCAGAATTGGTGAAGGGGTATTTTGATGTTGGATTTTGCATAGCTTTTCACGCAAAGCTCATTGCAAGATTTATGGAGAAATGGGTATCATACAATTACTAATCAACATAGGGAATGACTCAGAGAACAGACATAAATATTATTTCAAAGTTTCATTTAGAAAGTAATTATCA
The DNA here is from genome assembly GCA_006408695.1 of Aepyceros melampus. Taxonomy (NCBI): domain Eukaryota; kingdom Metazoa; phylum Chordata; class Mammalia; order Artiodactyla; family Bovidae; genus Aepyceros; species Aepyceros melampus. The sequence continues at coordinate 126,784 of SJXQ01001972.1, forward strand.
AAATATTCAATATATGTCATTTGGAACCATAATATATAATATAGCTTCAATTTGCTTTTATAAGAATTCAGTGTGAATGAAGAAACAATAGTAATAACAACAACTATTTATATATATATATATATAGCACATATATATGCAACACCATATAAAAATATATATATAATTCTAGTTATAGAATTTGACTTTTGACACATATTATAGTCAGTCTAAAAACAATTGCTATCATGTGAGCCAAAAACTGCTTCAATACTTTTTTGTTCTTTTCTTTCTACACATTAGAGAAGATAAATTTTCCTTGGAAGCCCTTTTCCTAAAGAATTAAAATCGATAGGTATTTAATTTCTCCTGGGAAACACTTTTGAAACTACAGGGTCAGCTCAGAGGATTAGGTCAGTCAAATATAAGAGTATAAACTCAAGAAATCAAAGTTTAAAAAGCCTTATCAATAAGAACAGTTTGTTAGGTTCCTGAGTCTAAATGAGGACATGCAATGGGACTCTCAGAAGTGGGACCAGAAGTAAATTCTTAAAAGCAAAACTCCTGAGCTTAAGACAGAGCGATTTTAAAAGAACCTTCGGTTCTCTAATTCTTGACTAGTGTGGCTCATTTTCACTTGCTTTAGATGGATGCTTTATAGGTTACAAATGCTTCTACTCCTCAGAGAATTTCCAGAAAACATGTGGACCCCATTATACTATGATCCTCTTCCCCATTCCATTAAAATAAAAGAAGAAAAGAATAACTTAAACCTTAACAGCAATACACAGAAAGGTATGATTAATTTTGAACTGTTTTTGTGAAAGCCTATCAGAACTAGCCTGTCAGCCTCAAAGGGTAGGTTCAATTGTTCGAATTTTTTTTTTTTCTGTCAGCAAGGAATCTTCACACGCATTCCATTAATATTCAAGGACAATCATATTAATAACAATCCTAAATCTCAATTTGCAAATCTCAGTCTAACGAGTTAGAGTTTCAGAGGACACAGTACAAATTACAAGACCTGTTTATTGCTGGGTCACTAAATCTTTTCAAAGGAACATGAATCTTATCTATCTGTCTCTTCATATGCCCGTATATATGAATATGAAAATCTGTATATATAAAATCAATTTTGAAAGAAAATTTAAACAATCAAATTGTTTGAATGTGAATCTAACTTAAAACAGCATTATGATATTTTAAAAGCTCAGTCTGAAAATTATTCCATATTAATAAGTAAATCCTATGCCAGAAATGGATTTTCCCATCTTATTTTGAACTTATTTCTGTTAAGCTTTACACCTTTATATAATCCCTTCTTTTCAATTCTACTTGTTTTGCCAGGACTTTAGGAGCTTATGACATCAAAATAAATAGCCTGCAGAATTGAATAAAAACAGGAGCCTAAGAGCAGAAAATACTACAGCATAGGAAGCTGATTCAACATAGTTTTCATGGAGAAGAATTTTACCACCTTTGAAAATAAGTTTGCCACACGTTACTTAAGAGCTATTCTAAATAAAAAATCGTACTTATTTTTAACAAAAGACGCTAAATCATTGTACCTACACAAATCCACCTCAGTTCAAGGGCTTGGTAACATAGTCCTAAGAGCTTCTGATTCTTCATGTGATTGCACTTGAACTTCCTTTTGTCAAAGGGCCTGGTAGTATGTACACTCCCTTCCTCATCCTTCAGGTCTCTCTTAGAAGAAGCAGGATACTATTGTTGAAGGGGAGTATTTAGTTGGAAAATGACAGTACTCTGTATGTTAAAAGCAGTTTGACAGAGGCTAGGTAAGGATAACTGGTAAGATCTTGCTCTCAGCAAGTCAGAAAGATCCAGAGCAGGGTCAAGGTATAGACAAGTCACCCAAGAATCTAACTTTGCAATGGGGTGGGCTGTGCAGGTGCTGAGCAATGGAGGGTTTGTAGAGTAAGGGCAGAGAAATAGAGCGCCAGTGAGAGAACAACAAAGAATTATCCAGGTTTAGACTCAGCTGGGCTTCCCTAGTGGCTCAGACGGTAAAGCGTCTGTCTGCAATGCTAGGAGACCCAGGTTCAATCCCTGGGTTGGAAAGATCCTCTGGAGAAGGAAATAGCAGCCCACTCCAGTATTCTTGCCTGGAAAATCCCATGGACCGCAGAGCCTGGTAGTCTACCGTCCATGGGGTGGCAAAGAGTCGGACACAACTGAGCAACTTCACTTCACTAGACTCATAGCATAATTCATCCAATCAATGCAAAAGAAATAGTTAAACGAGAGTATCTATAGTCCTGATATTCCTTCAAGGTTTCTAAATTATTTAAACACTTGGGATACTTCTAGATGGAAAAACGTTCAAGTTTTTGTCAAACCTGCTGTGATTTCTTTTAGGAGGTGGACATTTTCTATATGCTCATGTTAGAAATCTACCTTGTCTAAAACAGAAAAAATGAACAAGAGGGGTAAAAAGAAATTGGTCTTATCAATGCTGAACAAAAACTGCCACAACAAAAAAATTCCTATCTAGAAAAGGAGTTATTTGCATTACCTTTTAAACTGGAATAACCCTCATGATTTCTGGCCAATTTTTTTTTTATAAACTCTTCTCACTAGCTATTGTCAAAAGTGGCTGTAATCTCATGCAGATGAGATATTGATCTGTTGCCGATGTTCACTGAGCAGCCAAAGGGGAATCACATTACCAGCTACAAACTCCATCAATCATAGTCTCCTTAATAACCGCACTTAAACGATCTCTCTTGGCATTAACTTATATTGCATCCATGGCTGGCATCCAAGCTTCAAAGAGAAAAAGGTTCATTTTGAAGGGTAGGTTTGAGGCTACTATAGATGTTTTGAATAAAATGTCTCAGGCTTTGCTCAGAACAGCAGAGCTTATTAATTAATTTAATCCAATTAATTTAGATCAAGTCTATCGAAACAGAGCAAAAGATTTTTCTATCTCTCTTTAAATGCAGGACTATGTCGTTAACACAAAAATTAAAAAACGCAAGTGAAGCTTAGATGTGTGCATGGGACATGAAGGCATGCATTTGGATTAAATTCAGCTTATTAAATGTAGTCTCTCCTTTTATCTCCTTTCTTTTTCTTGTTGTTTGTTTATTTTATTTCTTCCTTATTCCTAAATATGAAAAGTTACTGCAAAGCAAAGACAGAGGTGAAAAAAAAGGAGGCAGAAAGAAAGATAAGGGAGAAATAAAGTAATAATAATAGCTTAAAAAGTCTATTACTGCTCAGGGAACTAATGATCTGCTGCTTCAAGTTCCAGGCCTCCGTCATAGCATCGACACAGATGTTGTATGTTATCCTGGCAGCCACAGAGAACATGAAGTCAGAGAGAGTTTGTATAGGAAGCATGGAAAAGGGCACCTCCTTCCCCCTGCGTTTTCTCTGCCTCTCTCATTGTCTAAAAGTGTCACCAGGTTGGAATTAACCCTAGGACAAACAGCTATTCTTGCAGCCCTACCCCACCCTAGCCTTTTCACCGTTGTGTTTCCTCCCCAGAATACTTAGCTTGGCTCAAATCCTTATTCCCAAAGGTCAATGAGCATTACTTCTCTGGATGGATGATTAAAATACAGAGTCTTAGGCCCCCATCCACACTTGATCCAAGTATGTGTCAGTGAGTCAAAGCCAAGGATGGCGCATTTGTAACAAGTTCTAGGAAGCGGGCGTGCTGACCTGTGAAAAAACTGTTTAAGCAGTTTGGATCAAGAATGGAACCGCTGCATTTTAGATTTTTGTGTGGCTTGAATTATATCCAGAAGCTGTTAAATCTTGATTGCTTCAGCAGCAAGAGGGAAGGGAATATTATTTCATTTTCTCTGTGTAAAATCTTATGTGATAATAATTGCAACTCAGCAAAAGCTAAGACTAGTACCAATTAAAAACTGTAAATCACTTAATAAAAATTGAATAAATCACTGCTTATTCCAAGCCAAACCATAACCCCTTTGCATGTATGCATGTGTGTGCATTCGTGTGCGTGTGTGTGTGTGTGTGTGTGGTGGTGGGGCTGGTACATGTATACATCAAGCCAGGTGAAATAATGAACAAAGCAGTATTTTGTTATCAAACCATTTCTCTTCCAAAGAATACACAGCAGAATATTCATATATATATTTTTAACAAGCACAACAGTTAATCAAATACAATTTAAAACTGCATGTCCCAAACTGTATTCCATAGAACACTAATCCACAAAAATATCCAATGACTAAAATTCCTGTGTTCAAATTAGTGGGAAGTGTGGCTTTCCATACCCCCATGCACACTGGTATTGAGACCAATAAATGTTTTAATATATATTTCCTAATCATTTTTAGCCTATTTTAAGTATAACAATATTAATTTGGGGAAAAATTAAGTCATGTTTTTCTAACTTATTCTGATGATTCCAAATTTTGAAACTTTGGTTTAAAAATTATTTCTTTAAGATCAGACACATTTTTTTGTGACACTGAAATTTACAAATTAATAGAGCATGTACTGATGAAATTACATAAGCAGATGTATCATGTATAAGATATCATATGATAGGAAAAGAGAATACTTCTGAGATAGTTATCATATTAATATGCAAACAAAAACTAATATTAAGTGTTCAAATTATTATATAAACTAAACAGTAAAGAAGGCTTAGGGAGGTGTGTTTCCCTCTTGCATTTGCTAGAAAACCAGAACAGAAAAATATATCAAGGTATTTATAAATAACATTCACCTTATCTAGGTTCTTTCTTTAGGCAACAAGCTCACCATTGCTCTAATGCACTGCAGCATATTTGGTCCACATATTCCTTCATGTACATGATGATATGCAATTTAATGCATTTCCTCCTCCTTGGCCACACATGTCTTTCCTTGTGTGTGGTTCACATGTTTGCATACATGCGTGCATACAGGTGTGTTTATGTGTGTATGTGTTTCTTCTCCTCCTATACCTAACACTGAAAGACAGTGTGGTGTGTAAAATCCAAATCCCTGCAAATTGGATTCCCCTTGCCAACCCTGTTTCCCACATCAAAATATTCCTGCCTCTTTACTCTCTACTTGAATCCTACTAATCCTGCAAAGATGTGATCAGTTCTATTCTATTCTATGAAGCTTTCCTCAAGAATTCTACGTTGATGTCTGACCTCCCTCCAATTTTGCTAGCCATATTTGTCTTTGATTGTATTGAAAGTGTTATAACTATTTGTTTTAATGTGGGCCTACAGTCCACATTGAATAAAAATAATTATTCATTCTTAAGACATAATATTAAATATTTCCTTTAATGTATTTAATATTTGTTTCACAAAATATATTTGCTACATGGTCGTGTTTCATCACTTATAATTCAGCACTAAATATTGACAGAATGCAAATGATAGTGAAATATGCAGAGTGTAACAAACTCACAAATAGTTTATTTAGTATGGTGGTGGTGGATTGGTCACTAAGTCGTGTCCAACTCTTGCTACCCCGTGGACTGGACCAGGCCCCTCTGTCCATGGGATTCTCCAGGGAAGAATGCTGGAGTGGGTTGCCATTTCTTTTTCCAGGGGATCTTCCTGACTCAGGAATCAAACCTACTCCCCCTCATTGCAGGCAGACTCCTTACCTACTGAACCCTAATTCAGTATAGCCCAGTGTCTAAGAACACACCCTCTGGATTAGACTCTCAGATGCCCAGTGTACATTAGTAGCTGCGTGATCTCAGGCCAGTTATGTGACTTCTCTGTGGTTTGATTTTCTCATCTCAAATGTCAGATCATAATTGTGTGGAGAAGAATATATGAATTAATAGAGAAGAATATGTGTATTAATATATGAATCAATTTAAATGCTTTAAAAAAACAACTAGCATACATTATGGACTTAATAAACATTAGTTCTGATTGCAAGTTAGATTTCTGAGAAAATGGATTTGATAAAAGTTGAGCCGCGTGATGGTTTCAGCCACAGCCTCAACTAATCCACCAGCTTCAGGGGGCTCTGAAGCTGGGACGGCCTCCAGGGAACCATGCCCTTTATATTCTTGCATCAACTAGTTAATAGACTCACACATGTCGGGGAGGGGTCATGACCCTACATTAGGCAACTCTTTATTGCCTAGGATAAGGTGCTACAGGGTAATCACAGAAGAATTTTCAAGAACTGGATAAATAAATCCTTCAGCTCTCAAAAGGAACCTGGTGGGAGGTGAGAGGTGGAGGACGTGACCCAGGTGTTCACTTCCTGTTGCTATTGCAGGTGTTGTTTACCAAGCTTCCTAAGTGCAGATTCCATTAGAGGCAACTATGACCAGCAAAAACACAATCGTTCCAATTTTCCTTCCCTGTTTTGATACCCCTTCCATTTAGTACTGATCTGCTCTGTTCCTTCTACAAATGTTACAGGTGTGTAAGAAATCAGAATATTTTACTCTGGAGTATAGTTGCAGCATATTTACACAGCAAGAAGCGTTTGTTTTAGGTATCATTTAGAATCACTTCCCAGTGATCGCAAAAATTATAGCCTTAGGAGCTATTTCTGAGAAATTTGTATTTCTTTTTCATATGAAAAGATGGCCATAATTTCTATGCAACGAAAGTCAACACTGTCACTGCAAACAAGGTGACATTTTTGTGAAGTTCAGGTATATTCATAGGCTTAATAACAAAAGCTTACTAATTAACTATAAGAACGGCATAACTGAAACTGCACTATTTTGAAATAGTAAGCATATCATTTTTATCTTTTAAAAATGTGAAATGCCTTATAAAATACTTTAAAGGGTAGGTAACGAAAGGTTGCATCAGGATTTGGTTACATTCAGTATCATATAGCCTATCTCATAATACTTAGTATTCCAGTTGGCAGGTGCTATATGATGAATATATACAGTGTATGTACATATATATAGAAATACATATGTATATATATACACACACATATATATACTGTATTTCTATGTGTAAATTTTATAGTCAAAGCTATGTTTTTTTCCAGTAGTCATGTACAGATGTGAGGGTTGGACTATAAAGAAAGCTGAATGCTGAAGAATTGATGCTTTTGAACTATGGTGTTGGAGAAGACTCTTGAGAGTCCCTTGGATTGCAAGGAGACCAAAACAGTTCATCCTAAAGGAGATCAGTCTTGAGTGTTCATTGGAAGGACTGATGCTAAACCTCAAGCTCCAATACTTTGGCCAGCTGATGCAAAGAGCTGACTCATTGGAAAAGACGCTGATGCGGGAAACATTTAACGCAAAAGGAGAAGAGGGCAGCAGTAGATGAGATGTTTAGAGAGCATCACCAACTCGATGGACATGAGGCTTGAGCAAATTCTGGGAGATAGTGGAGGACAGCGAAGGCTGGCGTGCTGCAGTCCATGGGGCCACAAAAAGTCAGACACAACTTAGCAACTGAACAACAGCAGCAACTTTGTGTGTGTGTGTGTGTGTGTGTGTGTGTGTATTCACACAATTTTATTGCAAGGAGACCAAAACAGTTCATCCTAAAGGAGATCAGTCTTGAGTGTTCATTGGAAGGACTGATGCTAAACCTCAAGCTCCAATACTTTGGCCAGCTGATGCAAAGAGCTGACTCATTGGAAAAGACGCTGATGCGGGAAACATTTAACGCAAAAGGAGAAGAGGGCAGCAGTAGATGAGATGTTTAGAGAGCATCACCAACTCGATGGACATGAGGCTTGAGCAAATTCTGGGAGATAGTGGAGGACAGCGAAGGCTGGCGTGCTGCAGTCCATGGGGCCACAAAAAGTCAGACACAACTTAGCAACTGAACAACAGCAGCAACTTTGTGTGTGTGTGTGTGTGTGTGTGTGTATTCACACAATTTTTTGCAGTATTTACAAGTGAAAGTTTTTCTTGCTTCTGCGTTTTTAAATTACACCTGATCCTTATTACTGCCTCAAGCAATCTTATTCACACATACACGTATATACATCTATAGAGGCATGCAGGCAGACATTTGCATAACAAACTTTAATTTTGTTTAATATTTCAAAATTTCTTCATTATTACAATTAAATAAATGAGTGAATCAGGCCAGTTATTTTCCATTTATACATACAGACACAACTTTATGTACATGACAAACGCAACTGAAACCATTTCCTGAAAAGTCTAGTTCTTTCCATCTTCCCCCTCCAAGTAAAGAAAAAAAAAAAAAAAGGCTGTATAAAAGTTAAGTTTACATAATAGAGTGTTTCTTGTATAGAAATGTTGCCTTAAATGTTCTTAGAACATGTTTTTTAGAGAAACAAAAATCTTAGGAAAAAGTCTCAGCTCTGTCACTCCCCAGCTGGTAAGCTTGAGAAAGTTATTTCTATTCAGGGATTTGTTTCTTCATCTGTAAGACAGGGACAACTTCCAGTTTACCAGTCTCCCGATGTTTACACGAGCCTCTATAAATGTCAGTAGAGGATATGGCCCGTCGTCTGCTGCAGAAATTGTAAATGACAAAGGACTGGTTGCTTCCATTTTGTGCACGCTGATACAGAACGGAACCACAACTTTACCCGAAGGAGTTTTGCATGCTCCCTCTGCTAGAAATGATATTGACTCTCAATTATGTGGGTAAACATGTTTCACTCTTAGAACTCGTCCATAGGAACAGGGGATAGAAGGATAAAAGTTTTGTATCATAGGATTTGAGTTTATGTTTCTCTTTCTCATTAAAATATTATACAGGGCTGAAATACTGAAGTGTAGCTAACAATGTCCATTGGATCATGAACACAATGTATATAAATATCTGATGTACAATCATAGGCTTTATCATCAAATGTGCAATTATATAAGTAAATTAAGCTAAATCTGCCAATACATTTTGAAACAAATGAATGTCATGTAACTGTGCTACTTAAATACAAGTGCTTTTTGTGTAGGAAAAGTGTTCTATAGAATAACAGACAATTAAATCTAGCTCTCTACCTAGGTGAACTCTGTGTTTCATCCCTCATGAAACCATCAAATTAAGAACCTCTTATTCCAAACACTCAAAACCATTTTGAACTCTATAAAATTGAATAATCCATTATACTTTTTCCTTTTAATTTGCATATCTCCACAATAGTCCCTTTCTTATTCAATGCATTGATTTGGGATAATGAAGTTGCCCAGTCATCATTACTTACACTTTATATTTCAAACATCTTCATGTCATACAACAGAAATAGTCAGGTATTGTTTGAATTCACGTTCCCCCCTTCCTTTGCTGGTGAACATTTTAAGTAACATTTTCTACAATCGTTTTGCAGCAGGAAGCTTAATAGAGATGCTGTTTCCATAACAACAAATAGGATTTGAGCAAAAACACAATGCTCAGTGGTTACTGTTCCTCACAGCAGGTAAAAGCAGTTATTCAAAATTACAAGCAGCATGACACTGAGAAAAATAAATTAAAGCAAGGGGTGCTAAGAGTTCTGTTCCTATTTAGTAAATGTTTAACTCATAAATGCTTGGGAGGACAGCTGTAGGATACCCTATGCAATATTTCCCCCCTCATATCATGACCTGAAATGAAGAGTAGGTACGGACAATCATTTTTCAGATGTGAAGAGTTTTGTGAGTCAAAGAGGCACCAACAATGACAAGGTAGAACACTTTCTAAACAGGCCAACTGCTTATAGCAGATAATTATTTATGCACAATTTCTAATTCTTATAGTTAGAAGTATTTGCTCTTTTCTAAAGTTATCCTTTAATTTATTTAAAATAATATATGCATCCATTGATATTAAACTGAAAAATTTCCAAGCTATTACAGAATAAGGTACGAAATATAATCTGACCTGAAACACTACAATGTCTGCAGGGGCTGCTTTAAAACCCTTTTCTCACCCCATGTTTCCATATCTTGGTTCCGCGGTTGTTCCTTTTGTGAAATCTGCCCAGTTTGAGTGTTTATAGATCTATTGTCCTACATAGAAAAATAGTATGAGTCTTTTCAATTCAAAGAGTAGTAAATTAAAATAAAATGCAATTAAAATGAACAGTATAGTAACAATGATTAGAACGAGTTTTATTTTTATTTTACAATATCAAATTCACAGAATATGGGTAGAAGAATTCTATGTGCAGCAAATTAAAATACAACCCCATAAAGAAATATGCATGTTTATCATTATTGAGGAGTGGGGATTGTGTCCTGTGGTTAATTTCAAGAAGTCGAACCTATTGCTCTTCAATATGTACAGACATCTCTGATTGGCAGATGTTTGGCAGTTCTTTCTTACTCAAATAAAGTGGCTAGTAAACTAAAATCTTCCTCCTTATATTGTCTAGTCACTAGTTAAAATAGATC